>OX030958.1:8861125-9203625 GCA_943735955.1 Piscicola geometra | reverse complement strand
TTAAAAATAGTCTAAAGGATGTGTTGAGTGACTTTTAAATAAATAATTCTTAGTTTAAATAGTTTCAGGGTGGTGCTTACAAACCATTGTTTTATTATTGATTTGTTATATTATTTATAATTTTTTTATTATTCATATTTATTTTACCGATGTCATATAGCAAGGCAGCCTTGTGGAGGTTCTTGACTCCTGTAGCTGTGCATGTTACTGACACGCCCTGTATGTAGGTGATGATGATGATGAGGATGACGATGGTGATAATGATGACGACGACGATGATGATGATGATGATAGCTACGCCGACGACAAAAATGACGACGACGATAAAAATAAAAAGGAATATAATCACGATGAAGATGAAAAACTAAAAATAGCAGCACGTGATCTCTGCCCCCCTCTCTCCCTGCCCCCCTCTCTCCCTCCCTGCCTCCCTTCCTGCCTGCACTGACAATGTCTTCCTGGATGTGCCTGGTGGAGGCTCCGTTGGCGTAGGCGGTCTGCACCACTCCCAACTTGAACGCCACACCCGACCGTGCCAACAACTCACCCACGTACCCCGCCAGCTGGTCGTCGTGGTGTTGATGATGATATTTATTATAATAATATTACCATTTTTTTAAATTTTTTATTATTATTATTATTAACAACAACAATTCGTTTATTTGCAAGCAAATAAATTCAGAAATCGAAGCAAATAAATGCTTGTATGACCTCCTAGAAAAAATAAAATAATACATGAACTTCTTAATTAAATTCACAAATTAAAAGAATTGTTAATAATAACAAATGTTTTCATTGATTTACAAAAGAAATTAATTAAAGTGATTGGAAATTATAAGTGGTTTAATTATTTTCTTAAAATTAAGGGTTTGCTGTATATTTTTCAAATTCAATGGCAATCTGTTCCAGAGTTGGAGCCCTGCATAGATTGGACTATTAAGATAGAAATTGGTTCTTGGAGTTTGTAAGTAAAAGTCAGACTTAGTTCTCAATGTTCGTGTGCAGTTGGATGTGAAGGAATGTATTAAATGTGTAAAATAAGAGGATGTTTTTTTTATTATAAGTTTATGAAAAAGAAGATAGGTTTTAAAGATGTATAACTGATTGATTGTTAAAATTTGAGCTGGATGATACAGATGAGATATGTGGTCATGAGAGTGTAAATTAAACAGGACTCTAAGAAAATTATTTTGTATAACATTTAAAGGATGTAAATGAGTTTTGCAAGCAAGTCCCCATAAAGGGAGACAATAGGTCAAGTAAGGTAGAATTAAAGTAGAATAGAGTAGCTTAATTATATGAGATGGTAAATTGTGTTTAAGTTTATGTAAAATACCAATATTTTTTGAAAGTTTTTTTTGATATATACATTATATGTTCATTCCAAGAAAGATTACTGGTTATATAAATACCTAAGAATTTTGTATAATCGACTCTCTCTATAATATAAGAATCAATTGTAAGTGTATAATTAATAATGTTTGTTTTTATTTTAGGGCCAAAAAGAATGCTGCATGTTTTTGCATAGTTGATTTTGAGTTGGTTGTCAATTGTCCATAGATGTAGCAAATTAAGAAAAGTATTTGTTTTTAAAATAAGATCATTAACATTTTTGTCTTGGAACAATACTGTAGTGTCGTCAGCATAAAGGACAAATTTGGCAATTTCGGAAAGATTCATTAAATCATTAACATAAATGTTAAATAACAAAGGTCCTAAAATAGATCCTTGTGGTACACCAGTGTTAATCTTTAGTGTGTTAGATGTTACACCATCAATGTATACATATTGGGAACGATTTCTTAAATATTCATAGAACCATTTGTGACATGTTCCACGTATTCCATAGTGAAATAATTTATCAAGCAAGATAGAATGGTTAATGGTATCAAATGCCTTTGAAAAATCAATGAAAATACCTAATGTGTGTAAGCGAGAATCAATACCAGTAGCAACATGATGCACAACATCCAAAATGGCTAGTTCCGTAGAACTGCCTTTTGTGAAACCGTATTGGCTAGGTGATAGAATATTTTCGTTTTCCATGAAATTATTAAGTCGATTAAAAACAATTTTTTCTAAAATTTTTGATATAGAAGATAAAAGTGATATGGGTCTATAATTGTTCGAATCATTTTCTAAACCATTTTTATGTATTGGAATAATTTTGGATAATTTAAAAAGAGAAGGAAATGAACCTGTTTTAAGAGATACGTTAATTAGATGTGTAAGTGGAATTAATATATTTGGTGAAATTTTCTTTAAAAGTTTGTTAGAAATTTGGTCATCGCCACAGCTAGATGTATTTGAAATGGTTTTAATGATAGAGCTTATTTCAATTAAATCTGTTTCTAAGAGAAAAAAAGAATTTTGTGGACTTTTATTCAGATATGATTTTGTAATATGATTATTTTTGTTTTCAGAAAAAGCAGCAAACTGACTATTAAAAATAGTTGCGATAGAAGATTTGTCCGTAATTATTTCATTGTTAATTTTCAATGTAATATTATTTTGTTTATTGTAGTTATTTAAATGATATTTTATTAAATCCCATGTTTTCTTAATATTATGTTTATGCTTAATGAATTCTTCTTTATTGTATTTATTTTTAGAAATTCTGCAAAGAGAATGAAATAAGTTTTTATAAGTTTTATAAGTAGTTATATTGAGATCAGTTGGAGAGATAATACATTTTTTATACAACTTGTTTTTGTGTTTTGAAGAAACTAAAAGAGCTTTTGTCAGCCAAGCTTGTTTACGCAAGCAAGTATTATGTCTGTTATTATGTTGACAATGAGTAGTTAGACCACTTTGTATTGTTTCGATGAAGTGTTTTGTGACAAAATCTATGTCGTCAGAAGACAAAACCTTGCTCCAATCATGTGATAACAAAAAACTATTTAATTTGAAAATATTCCTATCTGAAAATACGAAATTATTTTGTGGGGTGAAAGATTTTTGTTTAAATTGTAGTTTCGAAAAGGTGCAAATAGGATAGTGGTCGGATAAATCATTTGACAAAATATTAGACTTGTGTAGTTGTATGTTATTTGTGTATATAATGTCGATAAGCGTGCTGGAATATGAAGTGACTCTTGTTGGGTGGGTGATGAGTGGGATAAAGTTGAAAGATGACATCAAATTGGTAAAATCATTTGATATATTATTACAATCACTATTTAATATATTAATATTGAAATCCCCAAGGATATAAATTAAATTATTTTTTATCGATTTATTTCTTAATGTTTTAGTGAGTGCATCATTAAAAAGTAATGGATCTGTATTTGGTGGTCTATAAACAATGATTAAGAGAACATTAGGAGAGTTTTCAGAAATTATTTCAATACATAGCCAATCAAAAACTTGAGAGTTTGGACAAAGATCATCTCTTACTATGTAATAAAGTCTGCTAGATATAAAAAAACCTACACCGCCTCCAATGCGATTTTCCCTATTTTTACTTATAAATGTGTAACCAGGGATTGAAATAAGTTGTGATGACGTGTCATCCAACCAGGTTTCTGACACACCAATTACAGAAATTTGTAGATTAATTTCCTTCAACAAAAAATTATAAGCAATAATAATAATTTTATCATTATTAGAAGAAAGCTTTTAAAAACTATAATTATATTAATAATTATTTTTCATTTTAACCTCATTTATATGAATTAAAAAAATAAGTTGATATATTTTTTAAAGTAAAACGAACCAAGACAGCTATTTTGTCTCCGTCAAACAGATGAAAGCGGCCATCTGTCAAAAAAACGATTTTGCGGAAAATGTAATAATCTTTTAACAACCCAAAAAAAACTATTTAAAAAACTTTAGCAATAAATTTTTTTATTAAAAATGAAGCGCATCAAAAGGCCCACCACTGTCATGGCAGTAGAAGACCACTCTGTCAGCGTCACCGTCGAACGAGCAACACAACAGGCCCTCCTTCGTTGGCATACCTTAAAGAAGGGGTTGATGATGATGATGATGGTGGTGGTGTTAGTGGTGATGATGATGTTGGTGATGATGATGGTGTTGGAATGATGAGGATATAGATGATGATAATGATGATGTTGGTGATAATGATGGTGATGATTGTAAATGAACGAAAAGAGGTATATAAATTAATTGATTAATAGATGACGCTGATGAAATTGTTGGCACGTCGAAAGTTTTTATATAAAAGCGATTATTAAATCTTATTTTATTCTTCACTCGCCAGGGGGAGGTTTCTGATTGCTCTTCACAAAGTCCGCTCCACACTGTGAAAATGATTGTTAGTTGATTATTTGATAATGATAATCATAACACATTTTTAAAATGCTGTTAAAAAATACAATATTATTGATGGTGACACAACACCTACCAACTTTGCCGATTTAAAAAGATAAATAAAATTATTTATAACATTATTGAAATAATTATTCATTTTATGTTAAATTATTATTTCATTATTATTTTTTATATAAAATGATTATTTTTATATCATTTTATTATTACATTATTATTTTATGTTAAATTATAGTTTTCATTTCTATTCCTATTCAGAATTCAGGGGCCTCACCATGTAGTTAAGCTTGCCAGTGGTTCCATCTTGAAAAACCTTCAGCTCCAGAATGTTTCCTAGTTTGTCTGATAGGAAAGCCAACTTTTTGGCTCCGACCCCATTTGCGCCGTCAACGTACAATGTCGTCTTGTCCTTTTGTTTCTCCTTGGTAACAAGAACCAATAAAAATATTAAACTTCGTATGAATAATATAAGTTTTCTTAAAATAAAATTGCTATATTGATTATAATGTATTGCTCATAATAATAATCATAACAAAAACAACAATAATAATAATAAAATAATAATCATCATCATTATCTTCTCTTACATTGAGCTCCAAGAATGCTAAGGTCAACTTCTTGAAGTATCCATCCTCAGTAGGTTCGCCATAGTAATTGTTGCTATGCTCTTGATGATGATGATGATCTTCGTGTTGATGATGCTGATGATAATGATTGTTGCTACATCGAACAATGTAGTGCAGTTGTGGAGTTGTCAGCTCTCCTGCAAATTTTTATCTCGTTGTTGGTGTGGCTTTGTTGGATGTTGTAGTGTTGTTGGATGTTGTAGTGTTGTTGGATGTTGTAGTGTTGTTGGATTTTGTAGTGTTGTTGGATGTTGTAGTGTTGTTGGATGTTGTAGTGTTTTTGGATGGTAAAGATGTTATTGAAACATTCAATAGTGTTTTTGAGATATTTTAATTATTTAATATACAAGTTATTATATCATTTTTAGCACTACAAAAGCACAAGAACCAACCACAGTTGCTCGACTTTCCGCCCATCACAGCCACCCCGTCCTCAACACAAGCCAACAAACGCTTGCTTGACTCTCTGGCGTTATTGTATCCTCATCATCACCATCATCATCGTTATCATCATCATCATCGTCATCCTCTTCTTCTTCATCACCACCACCATCATCATCGTTATCATCATCATCATCGTCATCCTCTTCTTCATCATCACCACCACCATCATCATCATACATCACAATAATCGTCATCAGCGAATACCTAGTGTCCATGGCAATGATGATAGGTGGACAGGTGGTGATGGAGATGTTGTGTGATTTGATTATTTCATCAATAATCTTCTGCAAGTCTTCATCACTGTAAGGGAAAAATCAACACAATTAACTATTTGATTAAATAACTTTAATTTTAAATAATTAAATTTTTTTAAATTTATAAATTCTTAAACTATAAAAAAGTAATTTAATTTGCATAGCGCCAATTCCACCCACTCAGCATTCGCCATTCTGGTCGCAAGACCCTCCCATGCCTCTTCCATCATCTCGCCTCCAGGGTCCACCAACTGCATTTCATGGTCATGATTATGATACAATCATTACTAGCATTAACATCCATGTTAGATTCTTTTATTTAATTGCTAATATGTTGACTAGAGAATGATTTAGATTCAACATTATATGCCACCTTAACACCATTGTCTTCCTCAGGGTTGTGTGAGGCTGTCACCATCACGCCAATTGATGCTGTTTGCAGGCAGTGTGCATAGGAAATTAATAAATGCATGTATAAATTTATAGTTATACATTTTTATTTATGCATAAAAATACAGGTTTTTGTATACTTAATATTTGTTTCACAATATCATACACACACACATATAATCACACATACAAGTACACATAGCCACCTTGCAGCAGTCTGGCTCTGAGAACGGCAAGCATTCCCATTCGGTACAACACATGGTCTAGCAGTTCTGCCCTTTTGGTTAAAATAAGTCAAATAAAAATATGCAATAGTGAACTGTTGATTGCACTGTTCCTATTTAGAAAACTATTTTCAGGACACCAAAAAGTAAATAAATTTACCAATAAATGTCTATTAATGTTGTATAAACAAAAAATATAATCTTATTAATTTTTTAATAATAAAATTGTGATTTTTTTACTTGCTTCTGAAGCCAGCGGTTCCGTATTCGAACTGGGTGTTTAAAAGCTTCTTATGAACTCTACCCATTTTTGACAAAAACTTAATTAAATTGTATTTAGCCTAACGAGAAGAAAATGTTAGAACTGAATATTATGAGTACCTCTTCATCACAATCCCATGACCTGTGATGTGGATTTAAAGGTATTGTCAAAAGTAAACCTATGTTTTAACGCTTAATGATTAATTAAATCTAAATAATTAAAAAAATATATTCTATTATAATTAATATAATTTAAATTTTATTTATTCCAACTTAGCAAATGAAGCCATCACAACCCCTCCTTCAAAAACCCCCAACTTGAATAGCAACCCTCAATGAGAGGGCTGAGGGCAAAAACCAATATGATCTGGTCTAAGAGGTTCAAGCCTGCATTCGAAGAGGCTATACAAAAATCTAAACTGTTTAATACAAGTTTAACAACTCTCAAACATTTACTTTAAAGGCCAATAAATCTTCACAACACTAAAGTAAGAGATTCTAAAAGATTTGAAGATGCTTTTACTTTTAAAAGAGGCAATTAACCCCCATTCACTCCAAGTGAACCTCTATAAGAACCACAACCTTGAACGCTATCAAACACTTTGGCGTGAGTCTCGTCTGATAATCTAATCAAAATCCTCACGAATCGCTCAAGAACTTGAAAATCTTGAAACCTCAACTAACGTATAGTTTCCAGAGACCCAGTTCTTGCTCTCTTCTAAAAATAAACTTTATAAATCAAGTCAAACGTAGATAAACATACAAAGACTCACTTCCAGACGTACAAATGCAAGGAAAGCTGGAGTAGGGACCTACAAGAAAATACAAATAGGAATACTGGAACACAAACACAAATACGAACAGTAATACAGAAACCCACAAGAAAATACAAATAGGAAGATAGAAGGAAGAGATAGCGGGCATAATTGAAACAAGAAGGCATGGAGAGTTACGTGGGTCAGGTCTTCCAGTACTCAAGTCTTACTCACCAGACCTACTCAAAAGGCATTCCGCTATAATTCGTTGAGTTGATTTATGAGAATTTCTAAGAGGGTAATTTTGAAGAAATTTAAAAAGAAGATAAACTAAGGTTCATAACTGGGAATGCAGAAGCCACTTATTGGAACAGAAGAAAACAATAATAATTTTGTTGATTTTTGGAATTTAAAAAAATGTTTTTTTTATAACTCTGCAAAAAAACAGGAGAAGGATACCAAAGCAGATTTTAAATATTAAAATTAAAATCAACTTTTTACAAAATCGTCGAAGAAGTGAACGTGATGTATTTGGAATACATTTGATTCCATCTCCCTCGATGATACTCCGATTACATCTTGTGTATTAAAGCGAGCAGAAACGTAAGGAAGGTCCGGGTGCTCAACCCAAGTGATTAAACAATCAGCGCTCATCCAACTCGGCAGGGCAATCACTGTTTTATAAACAATTGCATGTTGATGCGTGAATGTGTTACGCTTGGGGAAGGAGTGGTGCAGTGGAAGTGCAGTGGTGGTGCAGTGGTGGTGCAGTGATGGTGCAGTGGTGGTGCAGTGGTGGTGCAGTGGTGGTGAGTTGAAAGCTAATGAAAGTTAATTAAATTTTCTCGTAATCAGAGCTTATGCTGCCTAGGAGGCTGATTAAAACGATTTTAACGGCGTAATAAAACTGACGACGATGATGATGATGATGATGATGGCGGTTAGGGAGATCATAAAGATGAATAACATGAAGTAATGAAAAAAAAAGAAATAAGAAATAAGGATGTAGTAATGATGATAAATTTGAATGCGATGATGATGATGATGAGAATATTGTAAACGATAAAGAAAAAGAAATAATGATGATAAATAGGGTGATGATGATGATGATTATGACGATGATGATGATGAGTATGACGATGATGATGATGGTGATGCCAGAGGTAGTAAGGAAGATTATGAGAATTGTACTTTTTATGTGTAGAAACTCGATTAGCGTAATGAAATCAGCATCAACTCAAACACACAGAATCTGCAGACACACACATCTTTATATAAGAGAAGCATGTAGTTGTGTTTTCCCGTGTGCGCGAGGTGTTTGTACTTGTGTGAGCGTGTGAGTGAATGGAAGCTGGAGGGCTTTATAAGGGGTGTGTAAGGTGGATTGAGGTAGTTTCAGATATAAAAAGTCTCAAGATACAAGTCTATTCGAGGAAAACACTTTAAATAACTCCACTAGTGGATTTACACGAAGAGTTTAAATCTTATTTTTTCTTCTTTTAAAACAAAAAATTAATAGTAAAATTATTTATTTCGGAAAAAATAACTGCGTGTGAAATTTAACCGACGGGCTAATGATTTGTCTGTAATTTTTTAATAATTAAAAAGGTTACAAAGAAAGGAATGTAATAATAAGAACAGCTTTATGGTATATTTCACTATCTATTTCATAAGAAGGCAGCATGGGGCTGCAATTATTACGTACCTAAGTTTAATCAAGATTTAAATGTGAATTTGTGTAAGAAGATATTAATTGATTTATCTGGTGTTATGCTTATAGAAGCTAAACTCGTTTCAAATACTTGTAGAGTGGTTTAGGTTGAGTATTAGACGTCGTTTAACTTGAATTTGATTGAACGTTAAAAAGAAGGTGTGAAAAACCTAAAAAGTAGAAAAACAAAAGTTCATTCGCAGTGAAAAAAAACTTTATAAAAGTTTTAGGTTTGAAAGTTTAAGTAGTATACAAACTTCGTAGCGTTAATTCTCAAGTGCGAAAAACCGTTGAAGTAAAATGTTAAAAGATTGAAAAGTTTAAAGAGTTTAAGGAAATTGCAAGACTGGATTTAATCTCAAAATGTAAGTATTTGAAATATTTCTAAAGTTTGTCTTTAGGCCACATGCACCACCAATTCTCAAACCACCGTAACCCTAAGCATTCGAACTGTTGCAACAACAACTACCCTATTTCAGTTACAATTAAACTTTATTTTGCAACGATAAACCCTGGAACAAATTTAATATTTAAAAAATATAATTTAATGCTTAAAAAAACAAATAAATAAACGTACTATTTCTTCTAATACCTCCACTGCCTGACCCCTTCTCCATCTCAAAGCCAAACATCCACCTTCGCATTCTCCACTATCCAGCATGAATACCACCAAAAACTACCGCCACAATCGCATCTCTGGCGAGCAGTGTTTGCTAAGGATACAGGTGTTCCTGATACGTACTCGAGCATCGATCCACCGCCCCTCATGCGCTCCCAATGCAAGCATCGACATAAAAATAATGTTTGGAAAATATTAAATAAAAAGGGTATTATTGAACAGTAATTGTTGTTTTGATAAGATATAATTTAATAAAATAGGGAGTTGCTAAATTAAAAATAGAGACATAGACACATGATTGTCACCAGTAAGACTTCCGCAATAAATGGTCTGAAAAATTGACCGGTCAATCGAATTAAAGAAAAAATAAATATTACTATTTTACAGTTTTTGTGGATTAATTGTATGATTCTTTATGAAAAGTTTTCAACCCCCAATGTGGATAGTGCATGCGTGAAAACATAACTGAACCCTTTTTGAGTTACAATAAAGGTAAATTAAAATAATTAATTATTAAAAAGTAAAATTATAATTTAATTAGAGTTAACATTTAAAATTTAGATTTAATTAAAGCTAAAATTTGAAATTTGAATGTAACTTTTTGACGCTTTCCACATAAGATTTGAGATACAACATGAGCGTTAAAAAATATTTGGAAGATTATGCTGTGTGATGCTTTTAGCTTTGAGTTCAACTGTTTTAAAATTGAAAAACCGTTTTTATATTTTTATTAGTATTTTTAGTGTTTATGTAAAAAACAGATAATTTGAAATGTATTAACATTTATAAACATTTATTATTTATTATGAAGTTCTTGTTACTATTGTTTTGATTATGGGGTTATGATGGTTATTATTATTGAGATGATTAAGGTATGGAGATAAGGGCCTGCGTCATCGTCTTATAATCTCCATCTATGAGTAAGGCAAAATGCAAAGAAAGTATATAAATAAGTGTTAACAAATATTATATAAATTTAAAAACGATAAATAAATATTTAAAATATAATAGAAGGTGTAATTTAAAAAAATATAAATAATTATTATTATATTAAATGCATAAATATTATTGATAATAAAATGAAATGATAATATTACTAGTTTTGGATGAAAAAATAATTTGAAAAAAATTAAACTAATTTAAAAAAAAGATATGACTTAAATAAATATTGAAAATAAAACAAAATCCGATTATAATAGATCGGAATTTCCATATTTAGTGCTCAAAAAGTATTACAACAATGATATAAAAAAATATGATTTAAGTGAATTAATTGAATTTAATTAATTTAATTTAATTGAATGTACATAAAAAATAGTAATAATAAAAATTAGTATTAATGAAAGAGAAAAAGAGTGCTGTTTAAATAATAAAGCCGTGTTAATACGCTAATAAATCGTTATTCACGTTTCATTAGGGGATCACCTGTGTGTGTATTTATATGTGTGTGTGTAAGTGTGTATACGTGTGTGTGTTTTTATAGTTTTGTAGAAGTGTAATCGTGTGCTCAACAATCCATTTGATTATAATAAATAACATAGAAGAGTCGCACAATTATTACTATCCGACAACCTAACAGCCCTTTTAGCATGAAAAAAAAGATTTTCGCTCACACACTCTCACACACACACGCATACCAAAACACGGGTTTATAAGGGTATAATTTTACCTGGATACTTTTCTTTATCGATCGTGATAATTCAAGAAAACGCGCTCCCTTCTAATCACCTCCACCCGTCCACCAGCATTCGCACTATTATATTTTCACCTGTTTTCGTCATTTCAATCTTTGAAATCTTTTTATCCGAGCTTTGCCGATTTTTTGATTCGTATTTGTCTCGACAGAATATTTTGATCGGATCGAATATTAATAGTAGTGAATCATTAGTAAAAATAATGAATTCAGCTTATCCATTTCGAAGCTTCAGTTTATTAGTTTTTAAACACATACTTATTTGAAATGTTTTTTTAAGTTAGAAATCGACACAAAATCATGTTATAAATTTTGAAAATGTATAGATTACAAATTATTCGTATTCTATTTTTTTTCGAATAGTTAGTTAGGATATTTGCATTAATTCGAAGATTGTTAGGTTCTAATTTATATCCATCATCCCATTTTTAATCTATATTTGTTTACACAGCCTCCAGCTATTTCCATCCACCTTTTATCGTATACATCTACTTCCATTTAATATTTCTCATCTACGTTAACTTATTTTCTCGTCGTCAATTTATAATTTTCTGCACACCGATTCCTTCTTTCATGCCTCAATCCACACCAACCCAAACATTCAGAACATCAACATTTTAAAAACCAAAGCAAAAACAACAACAACAACAACAACAACTACATATTCCAACGTTACAGATAAATCTTAGCATCTTAAATTGCTCACAAGCATCACCTTGATTAACGTCAAATCACCTGGATTAACATCACATCACCTTGATTAACGTCAAATCACCTGGATTAACATCAAATCACCTTGATTAACATCACATCATCTGGATCATTATCCTCTTACCTGGAAAGTTATCACATCTTTTGGGCACTTCAGTTCACCTGGATTAACGCCTTAAAAACTTTGGTTTCTTATACGCTTCATCACATTAGCGTCTTTCCATTCTTCAGTGTTTCGTCTACTTTAGTGAAAAAACTTTCAGAGACAACATTGAGTCAGTGCTAATTTGTCTTATAAAAAGAATACAAGTTTAATTTTCAAATCTCCACCATACAAAAGAAGAATTCAACCATAGCAACAACAGCAACAAAAATACAACAGCAACAACAGAAATATCAACACCAACTACTAAACAACTGCAATTGCAAAATTAAATACAGCAATACCAAATCAACAACAGCAACTGCAACAACAACTGCAACAACTGCAACAACAACTACTACAACAACTACAACAACAGCAACAACAGCAACAACAACAGCAACAACAACAACAACATGCCGATCAGAAGGGGCCATGTAGCTCCCCAGAACACCTTCATCGACACCATCATCAAAAAGTTCGAGGGACAAAGTGCGTTTTGTTGTTGTTGTTGCAGTTTATTTTATTTTTTTAGATTCATTTACTAATTATTATAACTTTTTGTTTATGTTTTTCAATAATTTTGTTAATGTTTATGTGTTGTCGATGTATCACAAATGTTTTGAAGCAAGCAACAAAATCTACTGCAACAACAACACGACGACCCCATAAATATCACGCACTACCAATAAATCCCTTTACACCGAGTCATAAACATTCGTAACACCCGTGTTATCGCTCACTACAAAGAACTTTGAGTTTAAGAAAAAAACTATTAAAAAAACTCGGTAAGCCGTTAAGCTTTATTTTTTTCGGAATCTTCCTTCCTTTGAGCGGCCCTTTGATGTCTTACTTACCCTCTCCTCTTGCCTTTGACCTATGAAGAATTCGTGGAGGGAATGAATGGATTAAGTTTATGGATGTTCGAGTGGATGGATGAAATGATGGATGTATGGATGGATTTATAAATGCATAAGAAATAAACATATTTACGGAGAGTTAGATAAAAAATAGGTTAATGAATAGATTAACAGGTAGTTATATGAATTGATGGATTAATAAATACATCAATTAACGGTAATAAAACTCCCAGATTAAAGAATTTAAAAGCTTTGCCTCTAAGCACATTTATGAATTCTGCATCGCTATAATATCCTTTTAAAAAGTTTAAAATCATTCAAAAAACTTCGCAGCAGATGAATGCTTTTATTTTACTTTCGTGATTTACTTGCATGCACTCGCAGTCTTCATAGAAGCTTTTTTAAAGTTCTATTTTAGTTTCTGAATCTTTCGGGAAGAAGTTAAACGAATGTTTGTGTTCTTGAGTTTCATCAATTGAAGTTCTGAAGCTCTCGGTTTTTAATGAGTTCTCATTTCACACCAGGAAACTTCATTCTACCCCACAAAAATTTTACCCAAGTTTAATAACTCACTCAGTTCTCTACAATCACAACAATCGCTAAAATCCCAACCACCAGTTCACTCCACCTACTATCACAACAACTACTACAACTAACACTTCTTCACTATGACTAAAACCATCACCATCATACTAGCCACAACTACCAATAAACCACAACTACTAATAAACCACAACTCCCTAACCACAACTACCAAACCACAACTACCAAACCTCAACTACCAAACCACAACTACCAAACCACAACTACCAAACCACAACTACCAAACCACAACTACCAAACCACAACTACCAAACCACAACTACCAAACCACAACTACCAAACCACAACTACCAAACCACAACTACCAAACCACAACTACCAAACCACAACTACCAAACCACAACTACCAAACCACAACTACCAAACCACAACTACCAAACCACAACTAGCAAACCACAACTACCAAACCACAACTACCAAACCACAACTACCAAACCACAACTACCAAACCCCAACTACCAAACCACAACTACCAAACCACAACTACCAAACCACAACTACCAAACCACAACTACCAAACCACAACTACCAAACCACAACTACCAAACCACAACTACCAAACCACAACTACCAAACCACAACTACCAAACCACAACTACCAAACCACAACTACTGATCAACCTCAAATTCTGCAACTGCATCTACTTTTCAGATCGCAACTTCATCATAGCAAACGCGCAGGTAGAGCAGCGGCCAATCATTTTCTGCAATGATGGCTTCTGTGACATCAGTGGCTACTCCAGAGCTGAGGTTTGTTTGAGAGGTTTTGATAGCTTCATTATACGAATTTAAATGTAATTAAATCAAATTATTCCAAAAATTCAAACAAAACTAAACGACGTGATACCACCACATGCGACCACTCACAACGTCAGGTGATGCAGAAGCCGTGCTCTTGCGATTTCCTGCACGGTCCTCTCACCACCCTCTCCTCCATCCACTCCATCTGCAACGCCATCCAGGGCAGCGAAGAAAGACAAGCAGAAATATTCTACTACAAAAAGAATGGTCAGTGTGATTGTTGTTGTTGTCGTGGCTTTTATTTTTTGAGAGAAAGCTTATTTTTAAAATACAAGACTTTAATTTTTTACAAAACTTAAATTTTATTTTTGAAATGTAGTAGTTGTGGTAATAGTAGTGCTTATTGCTGTTTAAAGATGGTTATTAGAATAGCTCGCTATTTTTAAACAAGTTAAGATCACCAAAAAAGCTTTCTATTATTAGCGAACGCAATTATATTTGTCAGCGTCGCCTAATGCCAGAGTCGTGTATACATGCTTCCTGACATAGCGTCTCTCTGTTGTTTCTAATAGCTCCAATGTTTTTTCACGAAGCTATTGCCACTTAATTTCTGCTCATTCATCCATCATTCTTTCATCCGTTCAACCATCTACCAATCCACCAATCCATATATCTATCACTTACTAATTTTTCGATCTACCATCCATCTATCCATCAAATCAGTTTACTATTTAATTACCCACCAATTCACCCATTCATTCACCACCTACCCACCAGGTCAGAAGTTTCTGAGCAGTGTCTTGGTGGCTCCTGTCAAGAACGAAAGTAACGAGGTGGTGTCTTCTCGATAGACCATGTTTTATGTGCCACATCCCATGCATGCCTTAGTCGCCACTTGAGTTTAATCTAAACATGATAGTGTTCAATAATATTTTTTACAAGTAGATTTACAAAAAGTTTAAATTTAAAATGAAAAAAGAAAGAAATTCATTTCATTGATCGATATCTGAAAGATTGGTATTCGTGAAATGCAGGTGGTGTTGTTGATCGTGAACCTGGAAGACATAACGGACGCTCCCGAAAAATCGACTAGGTCCATCTTGAAAAGTGGTTAGTGTCAGGAAGTTGTCTTTTTTAATGTATTTTTAAAAATCGTGTAAATAGATTAAATAAAACATATTTAGAATGACAAAGATTCAAAACATTTTGATGAAGTAGATATATTTATTGACGTTCTACACGGCAGAGCGCACAAAAGTGTTCTCCTTCAATCTGCCGACTCTCTTCAACAAGCGCTCGATTGACGTTTCCAAAAAGACTCTTTTACCGAGGAAAGCCTTCCAAACCTCACCCACATCGCTTCTCACACCTCCCATATCCCCTCCCATCTCCCTCTCGCCAGCTTCCCTTCCGCTCACCATCACTGCAAAGCCACCGTCTCCTTTCCGATCTCACTCATTCAATAAGAGCTCTTTACTGAAATACCTTTCGAGCAACAAGTCTTCTTTAAAGTCTAAATCTTCAAGCAATAAACTGTCCAGCAAATATAGCAAGAGTGTCAAAGAAACAAAGTCGGAAAGAATGGTTTTGCTGGACGCTTCAAGTCTCAAGACCGATGGATTCAAAAAGATATTCGGCTTGGAGTCAAAGGCTGCGAAGAGTAGCAACGCCAGCATAAGTGACAAGAACACTCCTCTCAAGAAGAACTGCGAAACCAATGACAACCACAACACTAACAATAACAAAAACAACGGCAACAACACCACCGCCAACAACAATTTACAGGACAAGTACAGCATCACATCGGCCTCTTGTTTCAACCTCGACCACTACTCCCCTAAGCAGGCACTAGCCTATAAAAAGCACTATTCCTCTTTCAGAAACCACCACCTCTCCAACCACTGTGCTTCCACCAACAAACCCCCCTCCAACACCTTCAACGACCATTCCAGCAACAACAACAACAAAAACACAAACCATTCACACACAAAAAACAACCAAGAACTAAAAATGGAATTTTTCCTTAACAACAACGACCACAACAACAACCAAATCCCCAACTCTCTCACTTCAAAAAACTCAAATTCTTTGATCGACAATAATTCAACAACAAAAACCCCAACTACCAGCAACTACACACTCATCATACATTCTCCCACCAATTCTGTTCCCATGCCTCCTTCTCCCGTCACTCCACTCATTTCATCAGCTGACACGCCCTCCACTCCACACGAAAACACATTTAAAAGCCATATAAACTCCCCTCACACACCCTTCTCAACCAACTCTCTTACCAATACGACCAACGGGACCAATTATGAAAAAGAAAGATTTATTACGGTGGAAAAAAACAATAGAGATGTCATTAACCCAAGTAACTTCATTAATTCAATAAACATCGGTAACTCAAGGCATGTCATTAACTCAAGGGAGAACAACTTCAAATTCATTGAAGAATCTCTCACAATAGATGAATCAAGCAACGAAAGTAACGATGACTTTCATCATCATCATCATCAGCGCAAGGACGGTGCTGATGATAATGATAAGAGTGCGAGTGCTGATGACGATTGCAGGAAAGAGTTGATGGGGAAGAGAGATGTACCCACTAGGCACTCGAGTGAGCAACTATTTTTCCTTACTATCATTATCATAATCATCGTAATCATCATCATAACAGCATGACCGTAATATTCATCATGGACATCTCATTATCATCTTAATCATCAGATCATATTCATCATTATTATACATTTCATATATTTTTATTAATAAATTATCAAAATTATTCACATTTAACATTTCAATTTTTCGCCAATTTGTTTGCATCCTCTCTCCCTCTTTCTCAGTTGACGTTGGTCACACTGGCAAGTACCTGCTTGCTAGTAGTCACAATCCAGGTGTGTGTGTGTGTGTATGTGTGTGTGTGTTTGTGTGTGTGTGTGTGTGTTTGTGTGTGTGTGTGTGTGTTTGTGTGTGTGTTTGTGTGTGTGTTTGGGTGTGTGAGTGTATTTTAAATAATTGTTTTTCCAAATGTACAAAAATAAAGGTATTTTAAAACTAATTCCTAATCTTGAAGTTTTTTGCTCATTAGTCTTTCTATTCTTAGTCAAACTAACTTAGCCATAATATAAAAGAAATTAACGATACGAATATTATTATTTTGCGATACAATTATCAAAATTAAAATCTATTTTAGTAAATTTATGTTCTAGTTAGAAACGCAAAAAAAATTAATTTTTTGAAAAATGATGATGTTTAAACATTATGGGTGCCAGAATAATCGGTAAATGCGTTTATAAGTTCAAACATACCGTATGCTGAATACTTTGAATTCTTCACAAATGCACGCACTCCTAAATGAATTTCTTAGCCATGACCTTTGAAGCCTTCCTCAATTGGCTCTCGTTCGTCAATCTGAAGCTTCCTCTCAAAGTCTCGCAATTAAAGGAGAGCATCTCACAGAGCGACTATGCGCACTGTACTTGCAATGCTTTATTAAACATCATAATAATGGAAATTATTAGAATAAAAGCAATATTAATAAGCTTGTAGAAAAATATAAAATATCTTAAGTTACAAAAGTACATGAACAAGCACAATTATAAAATAAACAGAATTCGATAATGAACTCACAAAGATAAGCAGGAAAACAAACAGACATACAAGCACACAGACGAACAGACAAGTGGACGAGCAGACGGACTTAAAAGATCTCTTGAGACTTTCCTTTTAATCCTGTCATGATAACAATTGCGATGATAAATTGAATAAGGAACGAAACGAATGGACAATTAGCAGAGAGGAGAACGTTGATTACGTCTCGAAGCACTGCTCCTTAAACTCTCTCCAGCTTTAGAGTTCCTCTGGTGCGTTAGGAGGATCAAGAGAAAATGAACGCTAACATGGCAATTCTAAAACACACACACGCAAAAATACAAACACATACACGCACACACGCACGCACACACACACACACACACACACACACACACACACACACACACACACACACACACACACACACACACACACACACACACACACACACACACACACACACACACACACACACACACACACACACACACACACACACACACACACACACACACACACACACACACACACACACACACACACACACACACACACACACACACACATACACGCACACACACAAATATGACTGTCAGATCAGTAAAGACTCAATGATTTCTCTTTAAACATGTCTTCAGAGACCAAATGAATGCAAGAGTCAAACTCAAGAATTTGAGTCGAAAGACAGACATTTCAAAATAATTATTCATATTAATTTTAAACTACTAATATAACTTACATAAGCCAATTAAAATGAAGCAAGTACAATTCCGAACTTGAAAAAGACCGATAGCGCTTTAGAGGCAGAAATTCGAATTTTCCAATTAATCACTTGCACCTGCAATAAAATGTCATGTGTAATTCTACTATCATTATCAAAACCATCATCATTACCACTACCACCATCATCATCAACACCACCACCATCACCTTCTTTTTTACCACCACCATCATCTTCTTCATTAGCAACATCCTCATCATCATAGTACTTATAAATTATGTTATAAAATCTTAACTGAAATCCCTATCATCAATACTCATCTTTAGTACCACCATCACCTCCATCATTTTTGTCATCATGACCTCCATCATTAGCAACATCATCATCACCTCCATCATTAGCAACATCATCATCACCTCCATCATTAGCAACATCATCATCACTTCCATCACTTTTATCATCATCACCTCTATCATTAGCACCATCAGCATCATCTTCATCGTCATCATCACATAATCGATATTTAACTTCTGTTGAAGGTGAATCTGCGAAGTTTGTTGATACAGAGCAGGATTTAACCTTACAACAGTTATAACAATAACTACTATTGTTTCTACATCATAAATATTAATCTATTATATACGTTAGTTATAGTTATACATTTATTTAAAAAAAGTTTCTACTATAAAATCAGTATGAAGAGATAAGCTTAGAAGAAATAGAAAGGAAATGCTAAGATATTGCAAAGTTACGTTGAGCATAAGAAGCAACTACTGATGCAAAGCTCGCAAATAGCTACGAGTAAGCTTCCAATTTTATGTCACGAATTAATACTAATTTTTAAAGCAGATTTTCAAAAAGAAAACTATTCTTAGGCTGAAAAACTTGAAAAACAAAACTAATTAAAATGAGCTTTAATTATTTATTATAAATATAGCATTAAACTGATATAGCGCCTAACCACAGAGATGCAGAAGATTGCACAAGTTTCCAGTGACTCCGATGGAGGGGTGAAAGACTGCCTCAACCACCCCTCCACTGTCTCAAGCCTCTGCAATCGCAGGTGACATCAAGTCTCAAGCTAATCATCACTTACATCCCTGATTCATTCACGCTTTTTTTATTTTTAATACCCGTCTATTTATATTGATTTGTTTGAGAATATATTAAAGATTATCTCATATTGAATGAAGGCATTTTTCAAGCACAACATATTTAAGATTTTTGACTTGGAAATTTTTTTAAAACAAACAGTTTTTTCCAATAGCTTAATGGAACGTCTTTGAATTTGTCTATTCTTGCAGCCATCCACTCACGCATCCGTTCTTTTGAAGGGTATTATAGTATAATACTCTTTCAATCCTCATGCACACCTCATTCACTCTCTCATCCTCCTGCTATCCCCTCATCAAACAGAGGAGAAAACCACTCGTTGTTTGTTTCCTCACACAAGCACAACTACATCCTGCCTGTTCCTTCCATCAAACACAACGTCACAGAAAAAGTCACTCAGGTAGTGGGGAGAGGGAAGAGTTAGGTGATGTGGCGATGGTTTCAAGAATGGTCGAATTAAATAATGCTTTAAATAAATAATTATGCGAAATTGATGAGGACGAGGGTGTTGCTTGTTTGAACTCTCGAAGCACTAGCAGCGATAAAGACTTGGATTTCATGTTCGTTAGAGGGTCTTTTGATAGCTTGATGAGGTTCTAATGGCTGATAAAAGAATTAAAAATAACTTCGTCATCATTAAATGCATGAATGGATCCTTAAAATGCCGGCATGCTCTAATACTTTCATCTTTTTGTGACCTTATTCTTCTTTCAGCGGTAACTTTAAAAAAAACTTTTTTGTGTGGTTGTTTATTTGTTGAGTTGCATTGCTTATTGTTTTTTTGAGAGGAGCGTATTAATATGGGATAATTATATGTGCAATATAATTTGTAAAGCAGTGGTGTGCATGAACGATGGATGAATGGATGAACTGATGGATATACTAATTGATGAGAAAATGAATTTTTAATAGAGGGGGAAAAGATCGATGAAGGTAGTTAATAGATGGATAAATTTATAAAATGAAAAAATAAAAAAAAGCAGGAGGAAAAACAATAACGAAAATGTTTGAACGTTAAATAGAACTTCAAGGTCACTTTAAAATGGAATCCATGATGATTTGATGAAGCCTGCGATCGAACGAGTCGGCAAAGTCAACAAGCCGCTCATAAAAGGCCCTCCCTGCCATGTAATTCATGCTTTGTGCCGTCATAATGCCGCTGGAAGGGGTAATGGCCGGGTCTTATGAAATATGATTTGCTAATGCGGGCTGATATGTATTTATTCAGCGTTTAATAACTTTTTGATAGCTGGGTGGGTACTAGAGTGGAATGTGAGGCCCGTATCTGAGCTGCGATTTCACCATGTGAAGAATGAAAAGTGGGCGTAAAAATAGAAAAAAGAAACATTTTGAACTTGAAAATGAATGGATAAAGAAAAAAAGTGTGCTTCCAAACCATGGGAAAAATTATAAACAAAATAAAAATGGAATTTTTGATAAGACTGAAGGATGATACTTTTATTTATAGGCAGGTCGTAATGGTGTAGGTGGAAAATAAAAATAGTGATGATTGAAACTTTTGAAATATAAAGGCAATTCTATTTTTAACGTGCTTCTAATTAATAAAATAAAAATTTTAATGAATACCCTAATCAGCACTTCTAGGAAACATAACTATACAAAATGCAGAAATTATGTCGAAAATAGCTTCAAATATCCAATATCACTACCTCGTAAACTGCATTTCCTTTAAAAATTATTTCGAGCAAAATGTAGGCAAAAGAATTTTGAAATAACTGTTGGAAAATTGATACTTAAAAATAATTAAACTAATCATCGACTTTAAATGGGAACTTCTGAAGCTGAAACGCTACTCGCAAAATATCACAAAATTAAAATTTATAAAGTACTAAAACCTTCAAAAAATGGGAAAAAATGATGAAACCAATGAAAAAATTATTAAACTAAATCAAAATTGATTTAACGAAAAAAACAGAAATAAATTCAGCTAGACATAGACGATGTCTGACATGGTTCATCATCGTGCACATCAGACAGGCGTAGATAAGAGGTCAAGAGGCTTCTTTTCTTTTGCACGTCTGGTCGTTTCAACATGCTGAGCATTTGCTTGATAAGTAGAAACTTCACTTAAAATCTATTCCAGTGAGGAGCACCAAGACATGCCAATTCAAGGCATGAATAAATAAACTTGCAAGAATGACTTCATGTGTGCGCAGGTTTAGAAAAAGTTCTAGTTGAACGTGCACATGGGTAGCAACAAGTGCACAGTGCGAAAGTTGAGACAAAACTATAAAAATTATTCAAGTTTAAGAAATAAATAATAAATTTAAATGCACACACATACAAAAACACACACAAACACAGGTACTTTCTCTAGGCGACGAGGTTCTTCCGGAGTACAAGCTACAAGTACCTCGGTTGCAGACGTGCACCATCCTGCACTACTCCGCCTTCAAGGCCATCTGGGACTGGATCATTCTCATCCTCGTCCTCTACACCGCCATCTGCACGCCCTTCGTCGCTGCCTTCCTTCTCAACGAGACAGTCAGGAAACAGCAGTCAGCCTCGACGTTTGAGCGATACAAGGTGTGTTGTTCTTGCTATTGATTATGCGAGCACTTATGGAAAGCTTGGCATTTTTGTCCCAGTCTATAGAGAGAGCAATAAAGCTGAAGATTTTAGCATTTTTTCAACCGTTCTATAGTTTCAAACGATCAGTTTTTTCAAAAACTTCAAACAAGCCCTCCACACACACTCTCCTCAGCAACACGACCCAGTGACGATGATAGACTTGCTGGTCGACGTGATGTTCCTGGTAGACATCCTCATCAACTTCAGAACCACCTACGTCAACAAGAATGAAGAAGTCATCACGCATCCTCGCAAGATCGCTGTGCATTACTTCAAGGTTGTTTTAGAGGACAAGGGAGGGAGGGTCAAGGCGAAGATCGAAAGTTTTAGTTAATTTGTTTTTAGTTTTAATTAGAACAATTATCTTGCATTTAAATAGTTATTGTCTGAATTAAACTGGCTGATTTGCAGTTTAAAAATTTGAAGTTTAAATTTAGCTTCATTTAATGGATAATTTTTTTGATACTCAATGAAATTGAATAATTGTAAAACAAATTAAATCTATAATTAATCAATTATAAAATAATTTATTAATTATATTGATGTGTGCAGGGCTGGTTCATCATTGACGTGGTGGCAGCCATTCCATTTGACCTCCTTCTCTTTGGCTCCAACACCGACGAGGTACAACTACTAAGTCCCCTTCTTGACTTAGTATTTTTTATTTCGTGTTTTTTCACTCTCTTACTGAATAATTAAAAGTATGGTTTAATTTAAAATATATGTTTTTAAAAGTTTAGTTAATGACCCTGAAAATAAGTAAGAATTTATTAAAAATTATTTGAAAAGACAAAAAAATATATAACGATGTCAAAAAAATATCCTTAGGGTATAAGTATTATCAATATATAAATAAAACAATACAAGAAGCGATATCTTTGAATGGAGAATCGCTTAGGTGGTCGATATCTTCATGCAAGCAATGTGTTCAGCAGTATTCCACTTGTGTTTTACTCATGATCTTGCTGTGCGTATATTACTGCAGACTAATGCCTCTTGGGATTTAGGAAGTATTCAATTGCAGGCTGTACATCAATTTCTTATCAATTTAACGGGTTAAGCATTATAGACAATATTAAAAATAATAATATAATGTTCCTGCTTAACCTCAAAACACACTTCTCAAGTGTTCTCCTATATCACATTTCAAATGCTTTATAACATTAATAAACACACATTCTGTTCTCTCCTGCCCTGAGTACCTTGAGATTTGAAGCAAGCATCGAGATGTCGAAATTATTTTCCAAACAAACACACATATCGTTTAGCTCCAGCTCTAAACATTAAATGAGGGTATCTAGTGAAGCACAGCTAGCTAGTTCGTTTGCAGACAAGTAACTTGAAACTAGAAACCTAGAAAAAATAACCAGAAGAGCATACTTTGCGTCTCGCTTTACCAACATACTCCTTGCCTTGTTACAGCGTTACTTTCTTAAGAAACCTTTGCATAATCGGGTCTACAAACCATTAAGATGATGTGAATTGATTTTATAGAAGAATCTTTTTTTCACTTCTTTCTTCTTTCACAGACCACCTTGATCGGTCTTTTGAAGACAGCCAGGCTATTGAGGTCTTTCAGAGTTGCCAGAAAGCTTGACAGGCTGGTAGTGTTATCTAAAGCAGAGATTCAATACATTGCATTTTTCAATAATAATAAAAATTATTGGAAAAAAATCTCAAACCACATTAAAACTTCGAATGCAATAAATGCCCAGGTATTCGGAGTATGGAGGGGCTGTTTTGTTGTTACTGATGGCTTTCTTCGCCTTGCTGGCGCACTGGCTGGCCTGCATTTGGTACGCCATTGGAAACATTGAGAGATCCAATTCAAAAGTAGGCAAACATTTTAGTTTTTTTTATTTTCAATAATTGTATCATTAATAACTTTTATTGAATATTTATCTTTAAAAATTCTACAATCTTGCGAGACAGCATCCTTCCCTAACGACACAGGCGCCCAGGATAGGCTGGTTGGACGAGTTGGCCAGGCACACGAACCAGCCTTATCGCAACGACACATTCGGAGGTCCCTCACTGCAGTCCAAGTACATCACTGCCCTCTACTTCACCTTCTCCAGCCTCACTTCAGTCGGCTTTGGCAACGTCAGGTGAGTTGGCTTTGAGGTTTTCAGGGAAGTTACGCCGTTTTTAAAATATAAGCGAGTTTTTAAAAGTAAAAAGTGTTTAAAAGGATCATTGATTTTTGGCTCACGCATGAATCCCCCTAACCTTTCCAGTCCGAACACAAATTCTGAAAAAGTGTTCAGCATCATCATCATGCTCATTGGATGTGAGTTTGTGTTTGGGTTTTTTTTAAGTTCTGTTTTGTCTTGCTTTTGTGGTCTACTTTACAGACCTACACATTAAAAATATTGAACAACTTTCTTAAACATTTCGTTTACAATAAATTAATTTTAATAACTTGATAAACCACAAAGGCCACAATAATTCATAATTTCTTATCTTATTTCCCAGAACTTTTTTTCTCTCCCACCCAGCCCTCATGTACGCGTGCATCTTTGGCAATGTCAGTGCAACTTTCCAGCGCCTTTACAGCGGCATCGCCAGGTACCACACCCAGATGCAAAAGGTTTGTGCAGTATTTTAAAACTCAAAATAACATTTTTTTAAATAATTTAATATTTCTTAGTATTTCATTGAGTTGAAAACAGTTTTTCCTATTTTTTCGCCTATTTTAGGCTCTAGTTAATGGTTCTTTTATCGTTATCATTAAAGGTGGTTTATAATATTCAACGCTTTTAATTTTATTACTCAGTCTTAAAACTCACCAACAGTCACAATTGCAAACTCAACAGCCATTTATGTATACCAGCACCACCATTTAAAAAACCCTCACTACAACCACTTTTCCCAGCACCAGTTCAAAACTCTCTCTCCTTACAAATAGGAACTTCAACCATCTTTCCAGGTTAAAGAGTTTATCCGCTTCCATCAAATCCCGAATCCTTTGCGACAGAAGCTCGAGGAGTACTTTCAACACGCGTGGTCTTACACCAACGGCATCGATATGAATATGGTGGGTGATGAAAGTAGAGTGGTTGTGATGGTGTATTATTACTACTACTACTACTTTTTCTTCTACTACTATTACTACTACTACTACTACTACTACTACTACTACTACTACTACTACTACTACTACTACTACTACTACTACTACTACTACTACTTTTTCTTCTACTACTATTACTACTACTACTACTACTACTACTACTTTTTCTTCTACTACTATTACTACTACTACTACTACTACTATTACTACTACAACTTCCTCTTCTACTACTATTACTACTACTACTTCTATTACTACTACTACTTCTTCTTCTACTACTACTATTACTAGTACTACTACTCCCTTCCAGTAGTGATGGTGTGATGGTGTTAGGGTGGTAATGGTGTAGTGGTGTTGATGTGGTAGTGGTGATGTTTTGGTGTTGTTGATTACCAGGTTGTGTAGCGTGGTGGGATTTGCAGTGATGTGAGGTGAGTGATGGGTGCCTTGGTTAAATAAGCGAAGACTTTTTTCGTTGGAATTTTTTCTGATAAGGAAATTAAAAAAGTGCCATAGTCAAGAAGAGTTTTGTAGGTTTTGAAGCCATTTCACGCTTGAGGCACTCTTCAAAATGTAGACAATTTACCTTATCGGAAATGTATGGATTTAATAGGAGATTTCGTATGCTCCCATCCAGCCAACTGGCATGCAATTAATGGTTAAATCACAACTACTTGTACTACTACTACTACTACTACTACTACTACTACTACTACTACTACTACTACTACTACTACTACTACTACTACTACTACTACTACTACTACTACTACTACTACTACTACTACTACTACTACTACTACTACTACTACTACTACTACTACTACTACTACTAGCACTACTACTACTACTTCTACTACTACTACCACTACTACTACTACTACTACTACTACTACTACTACTACTACTACTACTACTACTACTACTACTACTACTACTACTACTACTACTACTCCTACTACTCCTACTACTACTACTACTTCTACTTCTACTACTACTACTACTACTACTACTACTACTACTACTACTACTACTACTACTACTACTACTACTACTACTACTACTACTACTACTACTATTACTACTACTACTACTACTACTACTAATACTATTACTACTACTCCTACTACTACTACTACTACTACTTCTACTTCTACTACTACTACGACTACCACTACTACTACTAAGACTATCATAGTTTATGAATGGAAATTGCCAAATTAATTAGATTGTCTGAATGGATGTAGCGAGTCAGTGAATCTCGGAACTAATTGATTAATTGGTTTAATTACTTTAGTAAATTTCGATAGATATATGGGCAAGTGAGTTGGTAGATTGGAGAACTTTAAAACTTTATCTTGTTAGATGGAAATTATAAATTTTTATATGTTCACAAATATTTAAGCAGCGTAGTCAATGACGGACTCTAACTGTAACGAGCGGATATCTCAGCCCCAACGTCTAAAATGCATGGAATACAAAACACTGGTATCATGCTCCAAGAAAACACAAAAATGGTTTAAAGACACGTCAAATTTATAATTCATTGGATCAACTTATGGAAAGAGTTGACGTTCTCTGCTGAAGTATCTATGGATACATCTACAGGACCTATCGCTGCAATCAATTTTCATTATTACGCAATCGGTTGCTGATTTTGATTATAATGTGAAACCAAAAGGCGTGGGAGAGATAGCAAGGCCTGATAACCTGGAAGAGATGGCTTGGATGCCCAGAGTGGATAAGATATCTGCATCCTAGAGAGAGAAATAATTCATGTTTGTATAAGAGAAAGCAGAAGGATGATGATTAATTGAAATTTGTGAAATTGAGTTAATATTGTTTTTATGTTTTTTTTTCTTTTAGCATTTCATCGTGGTATATGTATTTCATCAATTCTCTTACTCACTTCACTCGTTATTTATTTTACCAATCAACCTTCAAAGTTGCCATTGCGTAATATGTAAAGTCAGAGGATTAATCAAGAATAAATAAATCAATTCATTAAAAAAATATTGAAAGTATATTTATTAATTTTAGAAAATACTCATTGACTTTCGATTCACAAATTTTTCACTAGTTCTATCATCTCTAAGTCCCACCACCTCCTCATCCCCTCTTCGTCGTTGTTAGTCTCGGGATTGCCGTGAGATTTCCGTTTCTCCAGGCAATCTACAAACTCTCACTATAACAGATTTTTTTCCAAGATTGAAACCCCTAATGGTCTTTGAAAGTTGCTCAGATAATCAATACACGGAGTACAATTAAAATAGGAAAAGCTGGAAATTAATGGAAAGCACTGGAAGCTTCGTGGAAGCGATTGATTAGTAATTAGGCGTCACATCATTGTGATTAAGTTGTCTTTTGCAATAGCTGATCAGCACCAATGCAGATCATCCTTGGAGTATTCCCCTAAGTCAACCCGTATCAGTCACCCTCCCGATCGACAATGCCACCACCCATCTGAACCAGTCCTAATCGCCTCGAAAGCTTTCGATCATGCAAGCATTCCTCCCCCATAGACATCTATTAATTTGCAATAGCACATGTAAGCTGCTTGATGGGTTTGGTAGCAGACCGATTGAGTTCCTGTAAACCTCGTGAATGATAAAATCAATTGATAAAAAATGAATTCCAATTATTATTATTTTAAGAAATACCAAAAATGTATTCTTTTTAAAATGTATCCACACAACGCCAACAACTACCCTCTCATCATCCCACCACCCACCCTCCACCCATCCATCCATCACTTCTTGCAGGTCTTGAAAGGTTTTCCAGAGTGCCTGCAAGCCGACATCTGCTTGCACCTGAACAGACTCCTCCTCCACAACTCTCCAGCCTTCATCGGTCTGTCACGACATCACATCGATTGCTCATCTCTTTACGCTCTACTCTTTTTTCTTCTTTTTTGATTTTTTTTTATACAATTATTTTATTTTTTCTCTTTTTTAAAATTATTTTAATTTTTTTCTCTTTTTAACAATTTTTAATTTTATAAAAATTATTATTATCTTTTTTCAACTATTTTTTCTTTTAAACAATTATTCTTTTTCTTCTTATCGTTTTTTTTCTTGATATATTATTCTTTTTTCTCTTTGATGGATGAAACTAACTCTGATGCCTAATCAACCTCGTGTTGTTTATGAACAGAACAATTACATCCCCATTTGGTAGAATTGATTTCGTCTACTTTGTTCTGTAAGCTAATGCGCAAAAGGCAATGTAAAAAAACAGAAGCTGAAATCATTAGAAATGTGAAGTGGGGCTCATAAGCATTGTCAAGTGCTATAAGGTCTCGATTGTTCGTGAGCCTGCTGATGCTTGCATAACCTCCATCACTCGAGACCGCCTGAGAGATGCTTCACTTCATAAACAAGAGATCACATTACGGCCATGGTAATGTAATCGCTTTTATGGTAATGTTAAAAATAGTTTTTACAAACCGTTTTCGAGCATTGCACTTGGGAAAGACATAATTGTTTTCATTCTAAAGGTCATAAGCCAAAAGATTTCACGGATTTAAAAATTCTCATACTTTCTACTTTCAATGGAGAGATGAAAAAAATTTAATAGATTTTTTCAAATCTCTTAGTCCTATATCTTGGAAATTAACACCTGAAACTGTGAAATTGAAAAAGGCATTCATGTAATAGGCAGTTTTTGATTCAATATCATTTCCAATTTAATCTTTTACCTATGGGAAAGGTTCTCGGATGCACTCAACACATCTCATCCATCTTCCTCTCAGCTTTCACCTTCACTTTTTGCGAACATTTTAAAAGTATTCATCATAATATTTTTAATTACTTTATAGGTTTATTTAGATAGTTTTATTAATGTATTCTAGTCCTTATTCATCTAGCCATTTAAAAAAATAGTTTTTACGACTTCTTGTTCTTGCATTGGAAGACACCTCACGTTGCGTAAATTAAATTGACTCCAGCAGAACTTTCATTGGGCTAATTCACTGAATTCTAATTGATGTTCTTTCCGCCAATCGAGAATGTCATAAAGCCTCATTAACCCGCTACCTTCCTTTAAAGTATTAAATAGATTTTTTTAAATTCGTTAGAATATTTATGGTTCAATCTCTCAATCTTATTACAAACCGCAAATATATGCATCGAATTTAGAACTAACTAAACTACCTATGAATACACTATCCGTTCTTTTTGAAAATTCCCTCCAATTAAACTTTCTAAATCTCATACTCTCTCCAAACCAAATTCTTCTCAAACCCCAACTTGTACCCACCCTCAGGAGCAAGCCCGGGCTGTTTGAGGGCCCTTTCGATGAAATTCAAAACGACGCATGCTCCACCGGGAGACACACTGGTTCACCGGGGAGATGTCTTGGATGCTCTGTACTTTGTCTTCAGAGGCTCGATTGAAGTGCTCAAGAATGACATTGTCATGGCTATACTCGGTAAGTGGATTATGTTGGTTATTTTAGTTTAAGAAGTTGCAAGTGTAATAATTTAATTTGAATAAATTGTTAATTTGTATTTAGTAAATATCAGAAACTTCACGCTTTCAAAATTAAAGCACTCATCATTTTCAAATAACGTGAAAGGAAACGCATTATTGAATGAACTAGCGACGTGCAGCCTTTAAACCTCCGCATACCTACTTGCTTCTTCAAAATTTTAATTAGAAAACAAGAGTTTACAAAAAATATATTTGCACGACTTTTTAAACCAATGATTTTTCACATTTTCTTTTTAAAGCATAATAATCTCATTGATTTTTAAATTTAAAGTTTTAAGTTTTTTTGAACCACTTTTTAAGGAATTATTTAATTAAACCAGATTATATAATTATCTCACTTTTTGTTAAAACTATCATTTAAAAATACATTGAAATCCACAAACAAAACCAACACCACCATAAACACCAACAACAGCACTTCTAACAACATCACAAACTCCGACAGCTCCATCATCAACAACGTCCTTAACAACGCCACCTACAACACCACATACAACACCATTTAACAACACCACATACAACACCACCTACAACACCACCACTTAGGCAAGTACGACGTCTTCGGTGAGAACGTATGCAGGCACGCAACGGTGGGCAAGTCTTCGTGCTCGGTCAGGGCCCTTACTTACTGCGACCTCCACAAAATACACAGGTGTCCCCGTTTGTACTTTTGTCATACGTATTGGGCAGTACACAGCGTTTAGTACCCCAAAATACCGTCTTTACTTTGGCATTCAACAATGTTACATTGTAACACATTTTGGAAAAATAATTTTGTTTTTTAAAAGCACTCTTTTGAGCCGAGTAGAATTTTGCGGGTCGTTTTTTGACTTTTAAAGCTATTCGCGATATTTTAAAACAGTTTTTAAAAAAAACATTTTTAAAAATTGAACTAAAATTATCTAAAAACAAACCCTCACCCACCCACACACAAACACACACACACACACACACACACACACACACACACACACACACACACACACACACACACACACACACACACACACACACACACACACACACACACACACACACACACACACACACACACACACACACACACACACACACACACACACACACACACACACACACACACACACACACACACACACACACACACACACACACACACACACACACACACACACACACACACACACACACACACACACACACACACACACACACACACACACACACACACACACACACACACACACACACACACACACACACACACACACACACACACACACACACACACACACACACACACACACACACACACACACACACACACACACACACACACACACACACACACACACACACACACACACACACACACACACACACACACACACACACACACACACACACACACACACACACACACACACACACACACACACACACACACACACACACACACACACACACACACACACACACACACACACACACACACACACACACACACACACACACACACACACACACACACACACACACACACACACACACACACACACACACACACACACACACACACACACACACACACACACACACACACACAAGCACACACACACACACACACGTACACGTACACGTACATGAACACACATACACAAGCACACACACACACACACACACACAAGCGCACACACACACACATACACACACACACAAGCACATACACACACACACACAAGCACATACACACTAGAGGTCGGACATGGACGATTTTTCATTCCCGGTCCCGTCCCGTTCCCGATATTTGTTTTCCCGTCCCGTCCCGTTCCCGATGGGACATCAGAATTTTGATTCCCGTCCCGTCCCGTTCCCGATGGGACATCAAAATTTTGATTCCCGTCCCGTCCCGTTCCCGAAATTTTTTTCCCGTCCCGTCCCGTTCCCGATGGGACATCAAAATTTTGAATCCCGTCCCGTCCCGTTCCCGAAATTTTTTTCCCGTCCCGTCCCGTTCCCGATGGGACATCAAAATTTTGATTCCCGTCCCGTCCCGTTCCCGAAATTTTTTTTGCGTCCCGACCCGTTTCTGAAAGTTATTTGTTTTTTATTCCTTTTCGCTGCATTTTCACTGGTCCCAAACTTGCTAGTTCTAACATTTCTTTAAATGTATTCTTTGAAAGTCAGAGAATATTTCTTTTAATAAAATAAAAAAAACACGATTTCAATTTCAAATATTTATTGAAATGAAAGTATTGAAGTTAGTCATTGTTTTTGAGTAATTCAATCAAGTCTTTATTGCTTTTCACACGGGTTAAACCGTTAAGAGTTGCAGCTTTCAAATGAGATGATTTTGGGTCTGAAGTTAAACGACCACATATTGAAAAATTCCGTTCACAGCGAATATAACTTACAGATATACTAAACAAAATGTTGGCTACTTCTTGTAGTATTTTAGAACTGCTCATTTTATTCCAATAAAATAAAACATCTTTATAATTTTCAATTTTTTTGGGACGTAATTGTGAATATTTGTACAATTCATTCTCTTTTGAATTTTTTTCTTCGTTCATTATTATTAATTCTTCAATAATGTTAGAAATATGTTTTTTGACAACATTCTTAATCTCCACAACTGCAAATATAAAATCATTCGTATAATTTGATAGTATAATAATTTTATTATAATTTTTACGTTATAAAAACAATTATAATAGGTCTAAATAACCATCATTTGTTTTTTTTCTCAACGGCACTGCAGCTTGGTCTGGCTGTACAAAATAGAATTAAATTTTCTCTAATGAAAGTCTTGGTATTTATTTCTTTTCTATCCCAAACTTTTTTCCTATTATTCTTTCATACTGGGGATGCAACAGACATGCTGTCATATGAATGAGATCAATGGCATCTTTTCTTTTGTCGAAATGATCAACTGAGCAATAATTTGGAAATTAGTCATTCAAATTCAAAGTATTAACTTATAAAATTAAAATAATATAACTGACCATTTTGATTTCATCTGAAAAGTTTTCATCATCACTCATTTGTTTTAATTTCCCTAATCTTTGGACTCATCATAACAACTTCAAATGTAGTGTTGGAGATTTCGACATTGGCAATGGTGGCTTCGTTATACATTTCTATTGCATTTAATACATATTTTAAGTACGGAGTATCGATGAAATAAAGATTTCCATACTTAGAAGTTTGCTGAAAAATCATTGTTAAAGAATACAATCCCAATAAATGATATTCCCGTTTTTCCCGTTCCCGATTTAAAAGTTGATTCCCGTTCCCGTCTTTTCCCGTTCCCGATTTGAATATTGATTCCCGTTCCCGTTCCCGTCCCGAAAACTTATTCCCGGTTTCCGACTTTTCCGTCCCGAAATTAATTTTCATTCCCGTTCGCGCGGGAGTCCCGTGGGTACCCGCGGGTACCCGGTCAGATCGGGTAACCGGTCTGACCTCTAATACACACACACACACACACACACAAGCACACACGTACACAGGGATGACTTGCTGGACGTGTTGGAGATGTACCCGGAGTTTGCTGAGTGTTTCGTCAAGAACCTCGAAATCACCTTCGATCTGAGAGATGTACGTGTGGTTGTTGCGGTGTGATGATGATGATGATGATGATGAAAAGGATGAAGATGATAAAGATTATAAAAACACAGGAGGAGTTGAACCGCGTCTTCTCACCTTCCCCCCCTCACAAGCCATTCCTCGACTCCAGAATGCCTCTTTTGCATTTCTGTATGGAACTGAAAATCATCAGTGCTCTCATTATTTAAATTAGTATTTTTTCAAATGTATATTTTTTCCATTACTCATAATTGTAGATAGAAACTTTTGGGAGAGTTCGATTAACAAGGCTTTTTACTCTTTTCAAAAAATCTTTCAGCGAACAATGAAGCTATTCCGACCACTTTTGCTGATGCCGTTGTAGACCAAAACAATAACCTCAACAACAACCTCAAAAACAACCTCAACAACAACATCAACAACAACAAAAACTACTTCTACACCAGCAGTTTAACGAACGAAAGCAACACAGAAAGTCTTTACAACAACAACAACAACAACAAAAATATTAGCAACAACACCAACAACATCAATGCATACGGCAACATTCCATGGACGGAAAGACATGCGCGCAGGAGGAACAAGAATCTCACAAGGAATCCTCTGTACAACGTTGGCAGCACCCTCAGACACAACAACAACAACCACAACAACAACAACAACACTTCCCTCTTCCGCAACAATCTTCAAGAAAGAAGCAGCAACACTGAGGCAGACGAGAAAGCCAACATTATCGACAACAACAACAACAAAACTTTACATCCTTTTCTCAGCAACCACACGCAAGACATCACCCCTTGCACCCCCCCTACAACCATTCCCAAAACAACTCCGCCATTCAACCCTCGCATCCTACCACGTCTCAAAACCATCGCCGCCGACCCACACACCCGCCTCAACACCTACTTTCCCGATCAGAGCTCCAGGCCGCCTAGCGATGAAAACGTCTCCCTCCTCGCTGCAGGCAACGGAATCCTGGAGATTTCACCCGACAAGGCAGGCTTGGTGGACAAGTATACCGATGACTGTGGTGTTAAAGTGTCCATCTTCCAGAACAAAGATTGCTCGGAAGAGAGAAAAGAGAAAAAGAAAATTAGTAAGAAAGGTTTTTTACAATTTTAATCTTTTCTTTTTATAAAGATAAGAAGTAAATTAAAGAGAACTCGAATGCTTTTTCATTTTTAATTTTGTTTAAACTTCACAGTTTTTCACCGACTTGAATTAAATTCAACAGAAACACTGACCAAGTCTCAAACAGTACAACCAGAGCAGTCTCAACACCTCTTTTTCAACAAAGTAACACTTTCATAAACATCCTCATGATTACAATCAACATAAACAGCAATAATTTTCTATCACCATCGCTAACACAACAAACTTACATTGGTTTTATAGTAACGTGTTTAATCATTAAACATTTAACGGCTTTTTTAAATAAATTAATCAACCTCACAGAGAAGCAATTACAAGATCTTCAAGTCTCTCGACATACCCTCCCACACTCGTCCTCCCTCTCCACCTCCACCTCCCTCCTCACCTCCACCTCCACCTCCACCTCCCTCCTCACCTCTACCTCCACCTCCACCTCCACCCTCCTCCAACAATCTTGAATTCTCAACCTCCTCCAAAAAAGCAACAAACACTACTGTCAATTCGCCTCCCCTCCCACCTCACTCACAACAACCACAACAACCTACAAGCACCTCTACTGCACCTACCACCACCAAAGTCTATACTAATGAACAGCGGCTTCTTCACAGTCACGACAACAACCACCACAACTACCACAGCCACGAAAACAGCCACAACAACAACCACTACAACTACCACGGCCACACCGACCACTGCAACCACTTCAAACCACACTGCCCTTGCTCTTCATCGCTCGGCAAACGACTCTCAAGACTTGCTCTGTCTGTCCATTAAGCTTGTCGCTATTTTGATTATGATTATGATGACTAAGAATATGGTTATGGTTATTTTTAAAAAATCTATTTGATACTTTTATTATTATCTTATTTGAATATAACTTTTTTGTTACAAATATATTCTTCTGACAGGCAACTGAATAATCTGGAGGAGAGAATGAGCGTTGACATGAAAAAAATTCTCGATATACTCTACCTACAGGGGTACAGCAACCAAAACAGCAGCAACCAAAACAGCAGCAACCAAAACAGCAGCAACCAAAACAGCAACAACCAAAACAGCAACAACCAAAACAGCAACAACAACATCAACAATAACAATCCTAGTAACACCAATATTCTTAACAACAACAACAATAAAGGTCTCCTCAAACAACGGCAACAACCACTAAGTGTGATTGACAGTGATTGCGCATTGGAAAGCAGCATTGATCATAAAACTGCAAATGCTCCTAGCCTTCACAGAAACACTACAGAAACTATCGACAACAATGCTGTAACTAGCAGCCCTTTAAAACCTACCACTGACACTCTCAACCCTTCCCCCACTTGCCCTACCACCACCGCCTCAGAAACACCCACAAATGACCCTACAACTTCTGATACCATACACACACTCCACTAGCGTTGAACCGTTAATATAAAAAGCTCTAAGAACCGGCAATAAAAAATGATCCATCATTCTGCAGACCAATTAAAACACCATACCGACTCACTTTTACTTTACTGTTTTATGGAGAACTGGATTGGGCAGGTTCCTAAGGAATTCTGTGGAGCAGTCTCTGAAATCTCAATTTACACAATCGTATTCCTTCTTATCATGGTCGCCATCATCGTTGTCATCATCACCACTATCGTCATCATTAAATATTTATTCAAATCATATTTGTAGCCATTTACTCACCCTTCTCTAAACCTATGTACACTGAATTCTTGTGTACAAACATATTTTTGAATATAATGCACCCTTAAAGATATGCAATAATCTTATTCTTTTGCTACCATTTTAAACTTCGGACTACTCAATTTCCTTTGTTGTCAAATAGATTCTGTATCATGTTTTCGTATTTTAAATTATTTTTCTTTTCTATATTCACATCTCTACTCATTGAATCATTATGCAAAATGTACATTTCAACCTGCATATTTGGATGTTCTTTTTGTTTCAAGCAATTTCAAAACTCCAAATCAAACATTTTTCGAGATTTCATTTCTTGTGTTTCATCAATAATTCCATTAATTCTGTTGCACTGAGATTCTTATAACACACATAGCCCTTTTAGCACTGGTTTGATGTGATTGATTGTTTGGAAGATTAACAACAGAGTATTTTTCAGACAATCAATTATTTTAATTTGGTCAAATGCTGTATGCAAAATGAAATAGATTGTTGTATAAAAAGAACATGTATGAAAGAACTAAGAAATAAACTTGCTATTTCTATGATTAATTGTAACTTTTTTATCGAGGATTTTTGAAATGATAAAAAGAAATATCAGAATTTCATAAATCATCACCATTGCACCATGCATAAAAAATACAGACATACATTGTGCACAAAATAACCAAGTTCCTTACTCTTTTATGCACTAAGTCTTGAATGTTTTATTTGTTTCAAAAAATAAAAGGAGTTTTTTATAAATATCACATAAAAAAATCAAAATTATTTTGACGTTTCAAACCGTAGGATAGGAAAGTATTAATTATTTTCCTCCAAATCAATAGATGGGCGTTATTTAAAAACTCGCCCATCTCCGATTTAATTCAAATAATTTCATTAAGACTTGATGACAATTTAATTCTGCTGTGGGACTGCGCATAGTTTCTCTGCGTTTTGAATAGAACTAATGGAAATGTTTTCAGAAGTATCAATTTTAGTTTTGCTTCTACAATTAAGTCTCATCTCTAGTGACTTCTTGCAGCAGAACGATGATGGCACAAGCGGAACAATACAGTTTGGAGGTGATTTTAAAAATTAAATATAATTTTCGTATAATTAAAATTTTATATAATTTGAAAATTGATAGTTTTTATGTTCAAGAAATAAATTAAATGTGCAACAGGTCCTCAGGACATGAACGACGAAATGATGAACAGTCCTTTTGTACCTGACGAGCTCCAATGCGATGCATGTGTCGCTGTTTCGTACAAGGTTGCTATTTTACAATTCGACTTTTAATACTTTGCTTAAATATTTTAATAACTATGAAATTAGGTAATAATTATTATTACAATATTGTTGCATCTAAAAGCACTTAAAACATAATGTACGAAGTTATCAGTGTTGATAGTGTCTAAATTCATGATTTCAGTTGTGGAAGGGTTTGACGGAGTACAATGCCAAACACCCTTCCCTGAACTTCAATCTGCCTGAGTCAACACTGATTGATGTGATGGATGCTGTGTGCTCAGACTTTGAAGGGTGGAAGGAGTAAGTGGTAGTGTCAAATAATTTAAACAATTTAAATTATAATTACATATGTATACATCATAAATAAATATGCATTCATCATAAATACACCTGCATACTATATTTTTTTATCAATATAAAATGTATCAACAAGTTATGGTCAGAAGAAGCTGAAGAAAGTCACGAGGTTATCAGGGCCTGGGCTGGATGAGGTGGTCGAGGCTCCAGGAGTCACTGCCAGTGGAGGGAAGTGGCCTCAGAGGTTGGTGATGATAATGATGATGAAGGATCATTCATTGATTAAACAAATTCATAGACTATTTATATATTTACCAAATAAACTGGCACCTCTCCACAAACTAAACTGGCAATAGCTCCACATCGTAGCCCTATTCTTACCACAGACTCGAGGACCTGTGCGAGGGCATGGTGGGCGACCATGGAGAGGTGACCATTTACAACGTCTTCAAGCTGAAACCCTCCTCGCAACACCTCCTCAAGAACTTCCTCTGCTACGGAGACCACAAGAGAGACAAGTGCTCCAAGCTGGAGGAGAGGAAGTTTAAAGATGAGAGTGGCAAGGACAAGAAGAAGAAGAAGAAAGAAGAGTTATGATTTACTCTGTTAATCATGCTGTATCACGAAAGTATCCATCACTAATAACTCATTTAGCCTCGTCATATCATCATGCAAAATCTATTCTAGTCGCTTTACACATATAAAGTCTATTACAGTATCATTATTGTTTATGAGTTATACAGTTTTGTCTTAATCTAAATTTTTAGATGTTTTTTGTGTCATTTCAAGTATTTGCATGTTTTAACATTAAAAAAACTGTTTTTATGATATACCTTAAATCATAATCCTGTTTAATAAAAAAAAATACTCAAATTTTTAAATATCTAAAATTATAAAAAGTGCTACAAACAAATTGGACATCTTATAAACCAAAATAAAATAACGTTCCAAACATTAATTTAAAAAAATACATTTGAAACTGAAGTATAAATTTAATCTTTGGTTAAAATTAAATAAACTATCATAATTTAATTTCCATCTGTAGTTCCCTTTAAATTTCACAGAATAAATAAAATGGCAGCGGTAAGTTCAGAGATTTATCTTTTTTTCAATGCTATTCATTTTCAAACCATAAATATGCTTCTCAAATAATCATTGGTATATGGAGCAGAAAATCTATAATCTATGATGTAACTATCCCTACGACAAATCATTCTTATCCATTTAAAATTTAAATCAGGATCCATTATATTCAGTATTATTTTGTCTTTAAATACTTCCATATCGACAACGGCGGTACAGCGCATGAAGGCAGCCAAGTGCCCCTCTGAGGAACTCTCCCTCACGAACTGCGCCATCGTCTCAGACAAGGACTTCAACGTCGAGAAAACAAAGTTGGCATCTCATTCAATTATCATTTAATTTCAATTGAAAGATATTGATACTTAACTCAATTACGCAATTTAATTTAAATTTAATATATTTGAAAATGGAAACAGGCATTTGGAGGTGACAACCGGTCCGAACCACCACTTTGTCTTCACAATCCGTTCTCACCCCGCTGTGCAGCCTGGTACCATTGGGTTCTCTGCACCACAGGTGCCTGCCAGTGTTTAAGCAAAGCTTTCTTTTGCATCTTATAAAAAAATATTCAAATAATGTTAAATAAATACCATCAAATAAGATTTATCTTCAATTTTATTTGCATCTTTACAAATAAATAATAGTCAAATAATTCCAAATAAATCCCATCAAATGACCTATACACCCCACTAAAAACAACAACAACGTCTCGACAGCGCAAGTGGGCAATGTTGAGTCTGGGCCAGGAGATCTCGGTGCGCGTGCACCAGTTCAACACCAGCAAAGACCTCATCAGCTCCATGCTCCTCGAGGTCAACTTCCTCTCCAAGAAGAAGTATTGCCATTGAAGCACTAATCATATTGATATACTAATAAAAGTAGTATTTGTATTTACTGATGTTTTGACACACACAACCACACACATACATACACACACACACACACATACACAAACACACATACAAACACACATACACAGCACCACAGTAGATGCATACGACACGGACAAGATGGCGACGGAGTTTCTGATGCAGTTTCCGGGGCAGGCGTTCTCGGTGGGACAGGAAATAGTATTCAGCTTCATGGAGAAGAAGATGCTCATCATCAACATCCTCGAGATACAAAGTATGGGGTGCTGATGAGGATGGTGGTGGTAGTAGTAGTAGTAGTAGTAGTAGTAGTAGTAGTAGTAGTAGTAGTAGTAGTAGTAGTAGTAGTAGTAGTAGTAGTAGTAGTAGTAGTAGTAGTAGTGGTAGTAGTTTTTCTTGTAAGATGGAAATTTTGAGGTTATGACATATATATTTCTGTCTATCAGCTGTGGATGTGCAGGCAGAAGGGAGGACTAACAAGGTTGCAATACTGATGATGATGACGATTATAATGATGATGATAATGAGGATGGCGATGATGATGATAATGAGGATGACGATGGCGATGATGATGATACCGTCCATGACTGACAGAGGAGCATGGGAGTGACGATGCCGAACACAGTGTTGTGTTTCGAAAGGGCTGAGAACTGCTCGATCACGCTGGTCGGCAAGAGCAAGGGGTTTGTTAATTCACCTCTTTTGCATCCTTTTGTTTACTCCTTTATCATGAGTGAATTTTTGTGTTTTATAATACTCGTGTATTATGCGTAAATTAAGCAATACCACTTTTATTATCAATTAGTGGGTATATTTATGGACTTTGTAATGAAATGTCCAATTAAATCTCTTAACTCACTATTGATTTGAAATTAACTTTTGGTTGTCCCTACCCTAACCTCTAGTTGTATACGATGGCCTTCTTAATCACCCGACACAGCAAGCAAGCCACCCAGTCGATCATCTCTCCCGACTGGAACTTCTCGAACATGGGCGTTGGAGGCCTCGACAACGAGGTGCCTCACAAGCTGTCCTCCTCCACTCTGTCTCCCACTCCATCCATCTTTCCTCCATTCCCTCATTCAATCCATCTGAAATGCCTATTATTTTCTTATTTATCTTAAAAGTACTTATGATTCTCCTCTTATCTATTCCGTTAATACTTATAATTGTTTTTTATACTTATTATTATATAAAAACTTATTATTATTATTATTATTATTAATATCTCGCACAAAGGTTGCCTCGATATTCCGGAGGGCTTTTGCGTCCAGAGTCTTCCCTGCTGAGGTGTGCCATGACATGGGTGCGTGGGTGGGTGGGTGGGTAGGTGGGTGGGTGGGTAGGTGGGTGGGTGGGTAGATGGGTGGGTGGGTGGGTAGATGGGTGGGTGGGTGGGTAGATGGGTGGGTGGGTGGGTAGGTGGGTGGGTAGATGAGTGGGTGGGTGGGTGAGTAGGAGGGTATGGGTGGGTGGGTAAGTGGGTATGGGTGAGTAGCTGGGTGGGTAGATGGATGGGTGGGTAGGTAGGTGGGTGAGTAGGTGGGTGGGTATCTGGGTGGGTGGTTAGGTGGGTATGTGGGTGAGTAGGTCGGTGGGTGGGTGAGTGAGTAGGTGGGTGGGTGGGTAGGTGGGTAGGTGGGTGAGTAGGTCGGTGGGTGGGTGAGTGGGTAGGTGGGTGGGTAGGTAGGTGGGTGAGTAGGTGGGTGGGTAGATGGGTATGGGTGAGTAGGTGGGTGGGTGGGTAGCTGGGTGGGTGGGTAGGTGGGTGGGTGGGTGAGTATGGGTGAGTAGGTGGGTATGGGTGGTTAGGTGGGTGGGTGGGTAGGTGAGTGAGTGGGTGGGTAGGTGGGTGGGTGGGTGGGTAGGTGGGTGGTAGGTGAGTGGGTGGGTAGATGGATGGGTGGGTGCAGAGAGGAGGGTGATTTGTGATGGAGAAGGGAATCAACTGTCATCTCCATACACACAAACACACACACACATATACATAAACCCTTCCCCCCCCTCCCCCCCCACACACACACACAAACACACCCAAAAACTTCTCCCTCCACCCACCTTTCAAAAATACTCTCCCCGCAGGCCTCAAGCACACGAGGGGCATTCTTCTATACGGGCCTCCTGGCACGGGCAAGACGTTGATGGCTCGGCAGATCGGAAAGATGCTGAATGCCAGAGAACCCAAGATCATAAACGGACCAGAGATACTCGACAAGTACGTCGGTGAGTCGGAAGCGAACGTCCGGAAGTTGTTCGCAGAGGCGGAAGAGGAGGAGAAGAGGGTGAGTTGGAGTGGAGTGAGAAGGAGGGTGAGTTGGAGTGGAGTGAGAAGGAGGGTGAGTTGGAGTGGAGTGAGAAGAGGGTGAGTTGGAGTGGAGTGAGAAGAGGGTGAGTTGGAATGGAGTGAGAAGGAGGGTGAGTTGGAGTGGAGTGAGAAGAGGGTGAGTTGGAGTGGAGTGAGAAGAGGGTGAGTTGGAGTGGAGTGAGAAGAGGGTGAGTTGGGGTGGAGTGAGAAGAGGGTGAGTTGGAGTGGAGTGAGAAGAGGGTGAGTTGGGGTGGAGTGAGAAGAGGGTGAGTTGGAGTGGAGTGAGAAGGAGGGTGAGTTGGAGTGGAGTGAGAAGAGGGTGAGTTGGAGTGGAGTGAGAAGAGGGTGAGTTGGAGTGGAGTGAGAAGAGGGTGAGTTGGGGTGGAGTGAGAAGAGGGTGAGTTGGAGTGGAGTGAGAAGAGGGTGAGTTGGGGTGGAGTGAGAAGAGGGTGAGTTGGAGTGGAGTGAGAAGAGGGTGAGTTGGTGTGGAGTGAGAAGAGGGTGAGTTGGGGTGGAGTGAGAAGAGGGTGAGCTGGGGTGGAGTGAGAAGAGGGTGAGTTGGGGTGGAGTGAGAAGAGGGTGAGTTGGAGTGGAGTGAGAAGAGGGTGAGTTGGTTTGGAGGGAGAAGAGGGTGAGTTGGGGTGGAGTGAGAAGAGGGTGAGTTGGGGTGGAGTGAGAAGAGGGTGAGTTGGGGTGGAGTGAGAAGAGGGTGAGTTGGAATGGAGTGAGAAGGAGGGTGAGTTGGAGTGGAGTGAGAAGAGGGTGAGTTGGAGTGGAGTGAGAAGAGGGTGAGTTGGAGTGGAGTGAGAAGAGGGTGAGTTGGGGTGGAGGGAGAAGAGGGTGAGTTGGAGTGGAGTGAGAAGAGGGTGAGTTGGGGTGGAGTGAGAAGAGGGTGAGTTGGAGTGGAGTGAGAAGGAGGGTGAGTTGGAGTGGAGTGAGAAGAGGGTGAGTTGGTGTGGAGTGAGAAGAGGGTGAGTTGGGGTGGAGTGAGAAGAGGGTGAGCTGGGGTGGAGTGAGAAGAGGGTGAGTTGGGGTGGAGTGAGAAGAGGGTGAGTTGGAGTGGAGTGAGAAGAGGGTGAGTTGGTTTGGAGGGAGAAGAGGGTGAGTTGGGGTGGAGTGAGAAGAGGGTGAGTTGGGGTGGAGTGAGAAGAGGGTGAGTTGGGGTGGAGTGAGAAGAGGGTGAGTTGGAGTGGAGTGAGAAGAGGGTGAGTTGGAGTGGAGTGAGAAGAGGGTGAGTTGGAGTGGAGTGAGAAGAGGGTGAGTTGGAGTGGAGTGAGAAGAGGGTGAGTTGGTGTGGAGTGAGAAGGAGGGTGAGTTGGAGTGGAGTGAGAAGAGGGTGAGTTGGAGTGGAGTGAGAAGGAGGGTGAGTAGGGGTGGAGTGAGAAGAGGGTGAGTTGGGGTGGAGTGAGAAGGAGGGTGAGTAGGGGTGGAGTGAGAAGAGGGTGAGTTGGAGTGGAGTGAGAAGGAGGGTGAGTTGGAGTGGAGTGAGAAGAGGGTGAGTTGGAGTGGAGTGAGAAGGAGGGTGAGTTGGAGTGGAGTGAGAAGAGGGTGAGTTGGAGTGGAGTGAGAAGAGGGTGAGTTGGAATGGAGTGAGAAGGAGGGTGAGTTGGAGTGGAGTGAGAAGAGGGTGAGTTGGAGTGGAGTGAGAAGAGGGTGAGTTGGAGTGGAGTGAGAAGAGGGTGAGTTGGGGTGGAGTGAGAAGAGGGTGAGTTGGAGTGGAGTGAGAAGAGGGTGAGTTGGGGTGGAGTGAGAAGAGGGTGAGTTGGAGTGGAGTGAGAAGGAGGGTGAGTTGGAGTGGAGTGAGAAGAGGGTGAGTTGGAGTGGAGTGAGAAGAGGGTGAGTTGGAGTGGAGTGAGAAGAGGGTGAGTTGGGGTGGAGTGAGAAGAGGGTGAGTTGGAGTGGAGTGAGAAGAGGGTGAGTTGGGGTGGAGTGAGAAGAGGGTGAGTTGGAGTGGAGTGAGAAGAGGGTGAGTTGGTGTGGAGTGAGAAGAGGGTGAGTTGGGGTGGAGTGAGAAGAGGGTGAGCTGGGGTGGAGTGAGAAGAGGGTGAGTTGGGGTGGAGTGAGAAGAGGGTGAGTTGGAGTGGAGTGAGAAGAGGGTGAGTTGGTTTGGAGGGAGAAGAGGGTGAGTTGGGGTGGAGTGAGAAGAGGGTGAGTTGGGGTGGAGTGAGAAGAGGGTGAGTTGGGGTGGAGTGAGAAGAGGGTGAGTTGGAATGGAGTGAGAAGGAGGGTGAGTTGGAGTGGAGTGAGAAGAGGGTGAGTTGGAGTGGAGTGAGAAGAGGGTGAGTTGGAGTGGAGTGAGAAGAGGGTGAGTTGGGGTGGAGGGAGAAGAGGGTGAGTTGGAGTGGAGTGAGAAGAGGGTGAGTTGGGGTGGAGTGAGAAGAGGGTGAGTTGGAGTGGAGTGAGAAGGAGGGTGAGTTGGAGTGGAGTGAGAAGAGGGTGAGTTGGTGTGGAGTGAGAAGAGGGTGAGTTGGGGTGGAGTGAGAAGAGGGTGAGCTGGGGTGGAGTGAGAAGAGGGTGAGTTGGGGTGGAGTGAGAAGAGGGTGAGTTGGAGTGGAGTGAGAAGAGGGTGAGTTGGTTTGGAGGGAGAAGAGGGTGAGTTGGGGTGGAGTGAGAAGAGGGTGAGTTGGGGTGGAGTGAGAAGAGGGTGAGTTGGGGTGGAGTGAGAAGAGGGTGAGTTGGAGTGGAGTGAGAAGAGGGTGAGTTGGAGTGGAGTGAGAAGAGGGTGAGTTGGAGTGGAGTGAGAAGAGGGTGAGTTGGAGTGGAGTGAGAAGAGGGTGAGTTGGTGTGGAGTGAGAAGGAGGGTGAGTTGGAGTGGAGTGAGAAGAGGGTGAGTTGGAGTGGAGTGAGAAGGAGGGTGAGTAGGGGTGGAGTGAGAAGAGGGTGAGTTGGGGTGGAGTGAGAAGGAGGGTGAGTAGGGGTGGAGTGAGAAGAGGGTGAGTTGGAGTGGAGTGAGAAGGAGGGTGAGTAGGGGTGGAGTGAGAAGAGGGTGAGTTGGGGTGGAGTGAGAAGAGGGTGAGTTGGGGTGGAGTGAGAAGAGGGTGAGTTGGGGTGGAGTGAGAAGAGGGTGAGTTGGAGTGGAGTGAGAAGGAGGGTGAGTTGGAGTGGAGTGAGAAGAGGGTGAGTTGGAGTGGAGTGAGAAGAGGGTGAGTTGGGGTGGAGTGAGAAGAGGGTGAGTTGGAGTGGAGTGAGAAGAGGGTGAGTTGGAGTGGAGTGAGAAGGAGGGTGAGTAGGGGTGGAGTGAGAAGAGGGTGAGTTGGGATGGAGTGAGAAGAGGGTGAGTTGGTGTGGAGTGAGAAGGAGGGTGAGTTGGAGTGGAGGGAGAAGAGGGTGAGTTGGAGTGGAGTGAGAAGAGGGTGAGTTGGTGTGGAGTGAGAAGGAGGGTGAGTTGGAGTGGAGGGAGAAGAGGGTGAGTTGGAGTGGAGTGAGAAGAGGGTGAGTTGGGGTGGAGTGAGAAGAGGGTGAGTTGGGGTGGAGTGAGAAGAGGGTGAGTTGTAGTGGAGTGAGAAGAGGGTGAGTTGGAGTGGAGTGAGAAGAGGGTGAGTTGGAGTGGAGTGAGAAGAGGGTGAGTTGAGGTGGAGTGAGAAGGAGGGTGAGTTGGGGTGGAGTGAGAAGAGGGTGAGTTGGTGTGGAGTGAGAAGGAGGGTGAGTTGGAGTGGAGTGAGAAGAGGGTGAGTTGGAGTGGAGTGAGAAGGAGGGTGAGTAGGGGTGGAGTGAGAAGAGGGTGAGTTGGGGTGGAGTGAGAAGGAGGGTGAGTAGGGGTGGAGTGAGAAGAGGGTGAGTTGGAGTGGAGTGAGAAGGAGGGTGAGTAGGGGTGGAGTGAGAAGAGGGTGAGTTGGGGTGGAGTGAGAAGAGGGTGAGTTGGGGTGGAGTGAGAAGAGGGTGAGTTGGGGTGGAGTGAGAAGAGGGTGAGTTGGAGTGGAGTGAGAAGGAGGGTGAGTTGGAGTGGAGTGAGAAGAGGGTGAGTTGGAGTGGAGTGAGAAGAGGGTGAGTTGGGGTGGAGTGAGAAGAGGGTGAGTTGGAGTGGAGTGAGAAGAGGGTGAGTTGGAGTGGAGTGAGAAGGAGGGTGAGTAGGGGTGGAGTGAGAAGAGGGTGAGTTGGGGTGGAGTGAGAAGAGGGTGAGTTGGGGTGGAGTGAGAAGAGGGTGAGTTGGAGTGGAGTGAGAAGAGGGTGAGTTGGAGTGGAGTGAGAAGAGGGTGAGTTGGAGTGGAGTGAGAAGAGGGTGAGTTGGAGTGGAGTGAGAAGGAGGGTGAGTTGGAGTGGAGTGAGAAGAGGGTGAGTTGGAGTGGAGTGAGAAGGAGGGTGATTAGGGGTGGAGTGAGAAGAGGGTGAGTTGAGGTGGAGTGAGAAGGAGGGTGAGTTGGTGTGGAGTGAGAAGGAGGGTGAGTTGGAGTGGAGGGAGAAGAGGGTGAGTTGGAGTGGAGTGAGAAGAGGGTGAGTTGGAGTGGAGTGAGAAGAGGGTGAGTTGGGGTGGAGTGAGAAGAGGGTGAGTTGGTGTGGAGTGAGAAGGAGGGTGAGTAGGGGTGGAGTGAGAAGAGGGTGAGTTGGAGTGGAGTGAGAAGGAGGGTGAGTAGGGGTGGAGTGAGAAGAGGGTGAGTTGGGGTGGAGTGAGAAGAGGGTGAGTTGGAGTGGAGTGAGAAGGAGGGTGAGTAGGGGTGGAGTGAGAAGAGGGTGAGTTAGGGTGGAGTGAGAAGAGGGTGAGTTGGTGTGGAGTGAGAAGGAGGGTGAGTTGGAGTGGAGGGAGAAGAGGGTGAGTTGGAGTGGAGTGAGAAGAGGGTGAGTTGGTGTGGAGTGAGAAGGAGGGTGAGTTGGAGTGGAGGGAGAAGAGGGTGAGTTGGAGTGGAGTGAGAAGAGGGTGAGTTGGGGTGGAGTGAGAAGAGGGTGAGTTGGGGTGGAGTGAGAAGAGGGTGAGTTGGAGTGGAGTGAGAAGAGGGTGAGTTGGAGTGGAGTGAGAAGAGGGTGAGTTGGAGTGGAGTGAGAAGAGGGTGAGTTGGAGTGGAGTGAGAAGGAGGGTGAGTTGGAGTGGAGTGAGAAGAGGGTGAGTTGGAGTGGAGTGAGAAGGAGGGTGATTAGGGGTGGAGTGAGAAGAGGGTGAGTTGGGGTGGAGTGAGAAGGAGGGTGAGTAGGGGTGGAGTGAGAAGAGGGTGAGTTGGAGTGGAGTGAGAAGGAGGGTGAGTAGGGGTGGAGTGAGAAGAGGGTGAGTTGGGGTGGACTGAGAAGAGGGTGAGTTGGGGTGGAGTGAGAAGAGGGTGAGTTGGGGTGGAGTGAGAAGAGGGTGAGTTGGAGTGGAGTGAGAAGGAGGGTGAGTTGGAGTGGAGTGAGAAGAGGGTGAGTTGGAGTGGAGTGAGAAGAGGGTGAGTTGGGGTGGAGTGAGAAGAGGGTGAGTTGGAGTGGAGTGAGAAGAGGGTGAGTTGGAGTGGAGTGAGAAGGAGGGTGAGTAGGGGTGGAGTGAGAAGAGGGTGAGTTGGGGTGGAGTGAGAAGAGGGTGAGTTGGTGTGGAGTGAGAAGGAGGGTGAGTTGGAGTGGAGGGAGAAGAGGGTGAGTTGGAGTGGAGTGAGAAGAGGGTGAGTTGGAGTGGAGTGAGAAGAGGGTGAGTTGGGGTGGAGTGAGAAGAGGGTGAGTTGGTGTGGAGTGAGAAGGAGGGTGAGTAGGGGTGGAGTGAGAAGAGGGTGAGTTGGAGTGGAGTGAGAAGGAGGGTGAGTAGGGGTGGAGTGAGAAGAGGGTGAGTTGGGGTGGAGTGAGAAGAGGGTGAGTTGGGGTGGAGTGAGAAGAGGGTGAGTTGGGGTGGAGTGAGAAGAGGGTGAGTTGGAGTGGAGTGAGAAGGAGGGTGAGTTGGAGTGGAGTGAGAAGAGGGTGAGTTGGAGTGGAGTGAGAAGAGGGTGAGTTGGGGTGGAGTGAGAAGAGGGTGAGTTGGAGTGGAGTGAGAAGAGGGTGAGTTGGAGTGGAGTGAGAAGAGGGTGATTTGGTGTGGAGTGAGATGGAGGGTGAGTTGGGGTGGAGTGAGAAGAGGGTGAGTTGGGGTAGAGTGAGAAGAGGGTGAGTTGGGGTGGAGTGAGAAGAGGGTGAGTTGGAGTGGAGTGAGAAGAGGGTGAGTTGGGGTGGAGTGAGAAGAGGGTGAGTTGGAGTGGAGTGAGAAGAGGGTGAGTTGGGGTGGAGTGAGAAGAGGGTGAGTTGGAGTGGAGTGAGAAGAGGGTGAGTTGGAGTGGAGTGAGAAGGAGGGTGAGTAGGGGTGGAGTGAGAAGAGGGTGAGTTGGGGTGGAGTGAGAAGAGGGTGAGTTGGTGTGGAGTGAGAAGGAGGGTGAGTTGGAGTGGAGGGAGAAGAGGGTGAGTTGGAGTGGAGTGAGAAGAGGGTGAGTTGGAGTGGAGTGAGAAGAGGGTGAGTTGGGGTGGAGTGAGAAGAGGGTGAGTTGGTGTGGAGTGAGAAGGAGGGTGAGTAGGGGTGGAGTGAGAAGAGGGTGAGTTGGAGTGGAGTGAGAAGGAGGGTGAGTAGGGGTGGAGTGAGAAGAGGGTGAGTTGGGGTGGAGTGAGAAGAGGGTGAGTTGGGGTGGAGTGAGAAGAGGGTGAGTTGGGGTGGAGTGAGAAGAGGGTGAGTTGGAGTGGAGTGAGAAGGAGGGTGAGTTGGAGTGGAGTGAGAAGAGGGTGAGTTGGAGTGGAGTGAGAAGAGGGTGAGTTGGGGTGGAGTGAGAAGAGGGTGAGTTGGAGTGGAGTGAGAAGAGGGTGAGTTGGAGTGGAGTGAGAAGAGGGTGATTTGGTGTGGAGTGAGATGGAGGGTGAGTTGGGGTGGAGTGAGAAGAGGGTGAGTTGGGGTAGAGTGAGAAGAGGGTGAGTTGGGGTGGAGTGAGAAGAGGGTGAGTTGGAGTGGAGTGAGAAGAGGGTGAGTTGGGGTGGAGTGAGAAGAGGGTGAGTTGGAGTGGAGGGAGAAGAGGGTGAGTTGGAGTGGAGTGAGAAGAGGGTGAGTTGGAATGGAGTGAGAAGAGGGTGAGTTGGGGTGGAGTGAGAAGAGGGTGAGTTGGAGTGGAGTGAGAAGAGGGTGAGTTGGAGTGGAGTGAGAAGAGGGTGAGTTGGTGTGGAGTGAGAAGGAGGGTGAGTTGGGGTGGAGTGAGAAGAGGGTGAGTTGGGGTAGAGTGAGAAGAGGGTGAGTAAGGGTGGAGTGAGAAGAGGGTGAGTTGGAGTGGAGTGAGAAGAGGGTGAGTTGGAGTGGAGTGAAAAGAGGGTGAGTTGGAGTGGAGTGAGAAGATGGTGAGTTGGAGTGGAGTGAGAAGAGGGTGAGTTGGGGTGGAGTGAGAAGAGGGTGAGTTGGGGTGGAGTGAGAAGAGGGTGAGTTGGGGTGGAGTGAGAAGAGGGTGAGTTGGAGTGGAGTGAGAAGAGGGTGATTTGGAGTGGAGTGAGAAGAGGGTGAGTTGGAGTGGAGTGAGAAGAGGGTGAGTTGGAGTGGAGTGAGAAGAGGGTGAGTTGGAGTGGAGTGAGAAGAGGGTGAGTTGGTGTGGAGTGAGAAGGAGGGTGAGTAGGGGTGGAGTGAGAAGAGGGTGAGTTGGAGTGGAGTGAGAAGAGGGTGAGTTGGAGTGGAGTGAGAAGAGGGTGAGTTGGTGTGGAGTGAGAAGGAGGGTGAGTTGGGGTGGAGTGAGAAGAGGGTGAGTTGGGGTGGAGTGAGAAGAGGGTGAGTTGGGGTGGAGTGAGAAGAGGGTGAGTTGGAGTGGAGTGAGAAGAGGGTGAGTTGGAGTGGAGTGAGAAGAGGGTGAGTTGGTGTGGAGTGAGAAGAGGGTGAGTTGGAGTGGAGTGAGAAGAGGGTGAGTTGGTGTGGAGTGAGAAGGAGGGTGAGTTGGGGTGGAGTGAGAAGAGGGTGAGTTGGAGTGGAGTGAGAAGGAGGGTGAGTTGGAGTGGAGTGAGAAGAGGGTGAGTTGGAGTGGAGTGAGAAGAGGGTGAGTTGGGGTGGAGTGAGAAGAGGGTGAGTTGGGGTGGAGTGAGAAGAGGGTGAGTTGGGGTGGAGTGAGAAGGGGAGGTGTGTACGGAAGGAGGGTGAGTAGGGGTGATAAGGCTGAGTGGTCAATGGAGGGTGAAAGTGGGTGAGGTGAGTGGAAATCGTGGAGGAAGTGTGATGCGTGGGTAGGGTGAATCTGTCTAGTTTACATAGTTACAGTATACAGCTGTTAAAGTACATTACAATTTAATATCAAAGAGTGATTACATTTCAAGCAAACTTGGCGCCAACGTTTAAGCAACAATGAAAGCATGTTCCATCTCTCTCTCTCTTCTGTCAGATGGGTCATAACAGTGGCCTGCACATCATCATCCTAGACGAACTAGACGCCATCTGCAAGGTGTGCTGACACTACTACTACTACTACTACTACTACTACCACTACTACTACTACTACTACTACTACTGCTACTACTACTATTACTACTACTACTACTAATACTACTACTACTACTACTACCACTACTACTACTACTACTACTACTACTACTACTACCACTACTACTACTACTACTACTACTACTGCTACTACTACTACTACTACTACTACTACTACTACTACTACTACTACTACTACTACTACTACTACTACTACTACTACTACTACTGTTGCTACTACCACCACTACAACTTTTACCACCACCACTACTACAACCACCACAACTACTACAACAACAACAACCACTTCTACCACCACCACCACTACTACTACCTCTACTACCACAACCAAAACTACTACTTTCACCACCACGCAGGCAAGGGGTACGATGACAGGCTCGACGGCGGTACACGACACCATTGTGAACCAGTTGTTGAGCAAGATAGACGGAGTCAACCAACTGAATAACATCCTCGTCATTGGTGGGTGGGTGGGTAGGTGGGTGGGCGAGTGGGAGAGGGGGGGGTGGCTTAAGCGTGGATTATGTAGATGATGACGATGATGATGATGATTGCTATGACGATGATGATGATTGTGATGACGATGATGATGATTGCGATGACGATGATGATGATTGCGATGACGATGATGATGATCGTGATGATGATAATGATTATTTTTTGCGTGAGATGCTTGTAGTTATTTTAGTCAACATCAATCATCTTCATACATTCACTTCTTAAGCCACCACCACACCACTACTGCTGCAATCACTACAACTACCACCACTACAACCACCACCATTAAAACCCCCACCATTAAAACCCCCACCACTACAACCACCACCTCTACAACCACCACCTCTACCACCACCACCACCACAACTACTACCACCACTACCATCACCACAACTACAACCACCACCACTACAACTACTACTACCACCACTACCATCACCACAACTAAAACCACCACCACTACAACCACCACAACTACAACTACTACTACCACAACTACAACCACCACCACTACAACCACCACCACTACAACCACCACCTCTACAACCACCACCACTACAACCACCACCACTACAACCACCACCACTACAACCACCACCACTACAACCACCATCTCTACAACCACCACCACTACAACCACCACAACTACAACTACTACTACCACTACTACAACCACCACCACCACAACTACTACCACCACAACTACAACCACCATCACCACAACTACTACTACCACCACCACCACTCAGGAATGACGAACAGGAAAGACATGATCGACGAAGCCCTCCTCAGGCCCGGCAGACTCGAGGTGCAGATGGAGATCGGTATGCATTCTTTTATAGTTCTTCATTCATTCATTCATCGTTTCTTTTATTGTTCATCCTTCATTCAATCATCGTTTCTTTTATAGTTTTTCATTCATTCATTCATTCATTCACATTCACCTCGAGTGCATGACCCATTCCTTAACGTGTTGTGAACCTGGACAGACAAACCACAAAAGTCATCGGCATTGTCATCGGCAAATATGTCGCAATCGTCCGAATCATCGTCATCATATTCATAATCATCATCGTCACCGCCATCATTGCCACTGTCATCATCACTACCGCCAAACCACCACCACCACCGCCACCGCCACCTGCCACACAGGCCTACCGGACGAGCACGGTCGCATGCAGATCTTGACCATCCACACTGCGATGATGCGCAAGATGAACAAGTTGGCGCCCGACGTGTCGCTAGAGCACCTGGCTGCCGAAGTGAGTGTGTGCTGGTGGTTGTGGTTGTAGTAGTAGTAGTGGTATGAGTAGTAGTAGTTGTAGTAGTTGTAGTAGTAGTAGTAGTAGTAGTAGTAATAGTAGTAGTAGTAGTAGTAGTAGTAGTAGTAGTAGTAGTAGTAGTAGTAGTAGTAGTAGTAGTAGTAGTAGTAGTAGTAGTAGTAGTAGTGGTAGTAGTAGTAGTTCATCATCATCATCATCATCGTCGTCATGTACGAACAGACGAAGAACTTCAGCGGCGCGGAGATCGAGGGCTTGGTGAGGGCTGCCACCTTCACCGCCATGAACAGTCTCATCAAGGTGCTGGTGCTGCGGTGCCGTGATGGTGCCTTGTGGAATGCTGTTGTAATGGCATTTGTGGTGGTGGTGGTGGTGGTGGTAGTGGTGGAATGTTGAGGTTGAATGTTGTGGTGTTGGTGTTGTTGGTGGTGGAATGGAGCGGTGATGGAATGGAGCTGTGATGGAATCTTGTGAGCGTGGAATCTACCACACTTATCACACTCTCACACCCATTGAATCTACCACACACATCCACCACACACCACGTACAGGCCACATCGAAGGTTGAGGTGGACCCACAGGCGACCGAGAAGCTGCAGGTCACCATGAACGACTTCAAGTACGCTCTCGCCAACGACATCAAGCCCGTGCGTCTCGCTTTCTCCCGTTGAATCTGTAATCGTTACCGATCGAACGGTCGTTCAGTGGTAGTCATCGTTGCTGTATTTGGTGTGCTGGTGCTTCTAGGCGGTAGTTCCACGCGTGAAGTTTAAATAGTTTTTCTCGATTGATTCTATAGGCGTGTTGTCTCATTGCATCCTCTTCGTCATCACCACCACTACTACCACTATCATCATCACCACGACCACTATCATCACCACCTCAACTATCATCATCACAACCAACATCGTCATCATCATCAGGCGCACGGAGTGAGTGAGGATGAGATAAGTAGGATGGTCGAGCAGGGCATCATCAACTGGGGAGAGCCCGTAACCAAGGTAACTAGCGCTTTTGATGATGATGATGATGATAGCGATGAGGATGAGGATGATGGTGATGATGATGGCGATGAGGATGAGGATGATGGTGATGATGATGGCGATGATGATGTTGATGACCTTGTTAAATTCCGAATGATTTAATTCATAATAGGTATAATTGTTTAAATTAATATGTTCCATATAATTAAAATCCCACTATTGAATCATCATTATCATCGTCTTCATCTTCATCACCGTTCTTCTCATCGTTACTATCATTATCATAACAATAATAATAACAATCATCATCATCACTACCACCATCATCATCATCCTGCGCAGTTGTTGAACGACGGAGAGTTGTTGGTGAACCAGTGTCGGACCAGTGAGGAGACTACATTGGTGACTGCTCTCTTGCATGGTGGGTGGTGTGGGTTTGGTGGGTGTGGTAGTGGAAGAGGAAGAGTGTTGTGGTGTGGGGTAGTGGTGGGAGGAGTGAATGGTTCTTGTGGGGAGGGGGGGGGGTAAGGGGGGTATGGTGGTGTGGGGTTTGTTGTGGTGGCGTGGTCGAGAGAGACTATAGGTGGTAGAAGTGTGAAAGAAGATAATGTTGATAATGTTGATAAAGCTATTAGTCATAGTTAATAAAGAGAGCCAATGATAACGTTAGTAATTAGAATAACGAACGAACATGTATAAGAAGCAGCCAGCACAAACACTCTGGCAGGCACTCCGGGCTGCGGCAAGACAGCCCTGGCAGCCCACCTGGCTCTCAAGAGCGAGTTTCCATTCCTGAAGATCTGCCGGTCCTACCGCATGATCGGTTACAACGAACCGTCCCGTGTGCAGTTGCTCAAGAAGGTGATGGTGATGGGTGGATGGATGGGTGGGTGTGGGTGGGTAAGTAGGTGGGTGGGTGGGTAAGTGGGTAGGTGGGTGTGGGTGGGTGGGTGGGTGGGTGGGTGAGTGTGGGTGTGGGTGGGTAGGTGGGTGGGTGGGTGTGGGTGAGTGGGTGGGTTTAGATTTTCTTTGAGGGTTCCTAGTGTGGAGATGAATGGATGGATGAATGGATGGATGAATGCATGCATGCTTGGTTGGTTGGGTGGCGTTGGCGAAAGCACTTTTCTTGTTAGTGAGTGAGCATTGTATGGCATTGCGAGTACACAAGCATGCGTTGCGACCACGCACGGCAGATGTTCGACGACGCGTACAAGTCAGTGCACTCGTGCATCATCCTCGACGACATCGAGGGAATCATCGGTCAGTCACTCGATGCCTGCTGCTGCTGCTGCTGATGATGATGATGATGATGATGATGATGATGATGATGATGATGATGATGATGATGATGATGCCTATGTTGCTGATGATATTGTTTTTTTCTGTTGTTGCTATTTCATTTATATTGTTTTTTCAATCCTTATTATTATTTTTTATTAGTAGTATTATTGTTTTTTTTCATATTTAAATATTTAATTTATTTTACTTGAATTTTATATGACAAAGAAAGCAGGCTTCTCCTTCCTTCGCCACACAGAATACGTTCCAGTGGGACCTCGCTTCAGCAACACGGTGTTGCAAGCACTCAGAGCCCTTCTCAACGAGAAGCCTCCGAAGGTTGTCCCGTCAGTGCCGCTCCCGTCTATCCTCAACGCATTAGATTCTCGCTTGTGCATATTGCAATACTGATTAATGCAAAATACTGATTAGACTACGGATCGCATTACTATAGTTTATATTACATTAAACTACTCACCACACCATTCTTTTGATGCCACACCACATCACCATTGACCACACCACACCACCATTGACCACAGCACACCACCACAGGGTCGTAAGCTGCTAGTGCTTGCAACCACGTCGTGCAAGGATGCTCTTGGTCTGTTGAACCTGCTGCCCTCTTTCCAGAAGGTCAGGTGGAGGGCATGCGTGGTTGTGTGTGTGTGTGTGTGTGTATGTGTGTGTGTGTGTGTGTGTGTGTGTGTGTGTGTGTGTGTGTGTGTGTGTTTCTATGTGTGTGTGTATGTGTGTGTGTGTGTGTGTGTGTGTGTGTGTGTGTGTGTGTGTGTGTGTGTGTGTGTGTGTGTGTGTGTGTGTGTGTGTGTGTGTGTGTGTGTGTGTGTGTGTGTGTGTGTGTGTGTGTGTGTGTGTGTGTGTGTGTGTGTGTGTGTGTGTGTGTGTGTGTGTGTGTGTGTGTGTGTGTGTGTGTGTGTGTGTGTGTGGGTGTGGATGTGGATGTGTGCTGTAATATGATGTTAAAACTAGTTGCATTTTTCAAAGTATTCAATGATCAAACAAATGCATTAAACTAAATAATAAATAAATTGTGTTTTTATAAAAAGTATGAATAAAAAATGAATTATGGAAAAAAAACGAACAAATGGACCGAAAAACAAACGAACGAACGAATGCACAGAGCTTGCACGTCTCGTGCCTGCACACGTCGGAACAACTGACCGCCTGTCTCGAAGAGTTGAACGTCTTCACCGCCAAAGACATCGACGTCATCGCTCGCATGACTCAGCACAAGAAGTGCGTGTCAATGGAGGGCGGGGGTGTTTGGTGTGGGTGGGGGGGGGGAAGAGGGAGGGTTGGATAGGGGTCTCTGTGAAGCTTATATGACGGAAGGGTGTATGGTGGCTTTTTAGCGGTTAAGATTTGTGGTTTGGGGAGGCATTATTGTGAGGGGGGGGCTCGATTGCAAGTTTTTTGGGATTAGTGGTGGGTCAGAGAGAGGGCATCAAAGACTTTCAAGTTTATTAGGAATTTATATCGAATTGAAGCGGTGTGGCTGTTGTTTGATTACCCGTTATAATCTTACACCACCCAACACAGCCTGGTGGTGGGTGTCAAGAAGGTGATTGACATCGTCAACATGGTGCGAAAGGTCTGTTCTCTTTCCTATTGCCTTCTTCATCATCATCATCAGCATCAGCATCATCGTCAACATTATCAGTATCCTCATCATCATCACCAATGGCATCAGCAGCAGCATCATTATCAGCATCGTGATCATCATCATCATGACAGATCGAGGAGGAATACAGAGTGGGTACTTTCCTATCCAACCTGGAAGAGGAGGGAGCTATGAGCATGTGAAGCCTCCATCTACCCTTATCTTATTATTTTTAATTAATTACCATTTAATTATATAATGAATGACCTCATTATAATCGTAGTATTTAATTACGTTGTAAAGTGAATATATCAAGCAATAGGCTGACGTTCTACATACAGCACGCGTCAAGACACTTTGATATTCCCACGCCATTAGTTTTACCACCATCATAACCATCATCTTAACCATTCCTTTTAGATTGCTTACTTTCGTTCTTTCTCCTTGGTGTTGTCAAATCGACTGCAATCGCCTGTTGCTGTTGTTTGCATCGGTAGACTTAATGTTGTTAGCCTACCCATCTTCTTGAAGTATTTTTTCTTCCATTTTATTATGTAAGTGTTTCCATAATATGCTGGCGGCTTAGTTAGTTGCTTAGTAAAATGTCATTAGGTGGCGTCTCTGTGTCCTTAGGAAGATTTTGCAAGTAAGCTTGTAAGGAAAGTATTAAAATAATATTTGTCTTAGGTTTTTTGGTCGAGTGCAAACTTTCCTCTTTAATTTCTGGCTCTTAATTTTTCAAAAATTTTCTTTCTGACGTAATTTTTGGTTTTTTGAGAGGTCCGATGATATGCTTAAGGATTGTTGACCCCCCCAAACCTCTGTCAACCTTCTCCCTGGTTTGTGTATATACCATATTTATGTGTGTTCTCAAGTCCCGCTATACTAACCATCATTTGTCTCGTTTCTATTCAATGCCGATATCTGTCTAGCTCTATAGCGTAAAAATTGCATTATAGCCAAAATTTTAATTTTAATTTTTTTCTCAAGAAATCTTAAACACCCTGTATCACCAGTCCAGAGATCTTCAACTCACCACGCTACTTGTGTTTGAAGTAAATTGCATGAAAAGTTGTTACAGCACTTTCTAAATATCTTAATTGAATTTTTCAAATGGCTAGAAAATCTTTATTGTATGCGCTCATTTTCGTATCATAGTAGTCTTTCATGTAAACCTTCCCTCTAGTGTTTCATGGCAATAGATTGTGCTGGTTTGTGGTAGAGAGAATTGTAGACGTAACTTGAATTATAAAGTTTAATCAAATAAAGACATATGTGAACTTGTTACATTTTTTCATCTTTAACCCTAATCCATGGGTTAAATGCATTTAAAGTTTTAGTTGTTGAGACTGTCTAATTTTAGTTATTTTATTGAAAAACTTAAGATAAAATTTTTGAATATATAGTTACAAAAAATTGTAAAAATTAATATTAATTTTATAACATGTATTTTAATTTGGAATTAGCTTTTAAACGGTTCGTCCTTCGAATTAACACTCAGCTAGACCTCAAAAAGAAAATTGTGTGAGAATCATTTTAATAGGTGAAATACTAAGAAAATTATAAGTTTCGAAAGAAACAGATAAAAAATGCAAAACTTAATTTCAAAAAACTTAAGTTTGTTTGGGAGAGAAGTCGGGATGATTAGAAAAGAACATGGATTGTTGGGTGCTTTCACACAGTGCAGGTTCTTTCAGCAGGGTAGTGGGGAGCACATTGAGAGCTTGGTGAAGGGCCGTAAAGTGGTGATGTTTATGAAAGGAACTCCAGAAAACCCAAAGTGAGCATAACATTATCTTAATAATCATCATCATTAACAATATTATTATGATAATAATCATCTTCTTCATTATTATCATAGTTCAATATCAACTTAATTATATTCACTAGTTCCAATTCCTTATGTAAACACTTTCTGTTACTGCAGATGTGGCTTCAGCAATGCAGTACTTCAAATCTTGAAAATGCATGGCGTCAAAAACTTTGAGCACCATGATGTGTTGGCCAATGAAGAGGTCAGACAAGGTTGGTGCACGCTATTTGGGAACCAGTAACAAATGACATCTTGATCAACCTCTAAACGTCATTTAATATTACATTTCAATTTTAATAATTCTCAAAACTACTTTTGCACTAGGCGTGAAGGAGTATTCATCATGGCCGACGATCCCTCAAGTCTTCATCGACGGCCAGTTTGTGGGCGGTTGTGACATAATGATTGAGATGCATCAGAATGGAGAGTTGGTGCAGGAGTTGAAGAAGGTAGGAATTGAGTCGTTGCTTGCCCACAACTGAAACCAACATCATTTTTATTTTACATTTTCGCCCGTATGCCCTCCCCTCTTCACTCATCATCCCTTGCCACCCTTCCATCATTGCGACATCCACCTCACTTGCAATCCCGTAGTGATCTCACTTTCACCAATGTTACAATGATAATATCCTTGAATACTTCGCCATTTTTTTATATTCCATAATCATTTTCATAATCGTCATCATCGTCTTTGCTTCTATTCCTGTACAGTCAAGTTTCATAGGAATTCTAATATACTTTCCAATAAATTCTTTTCTATTGTCATTTGAACTTAATTCTAAGCCAACTAAATTTATTTAAATCAAATGTGAAAAAAGACATTCAAGAATTTAATGAAGGAGTATTATTTAAATAGAGATGTATTTAATCTTAAAATTTAAATAATTTGATGCATTGAGGAGTCTTTTAACTAAGTTAATATAAAATCACATTAACATTTAAAGCTCCCATGCGCGTTTTTTTAATATAAAAATATAAATCGTACGCTGCAACAATTTTGGCTGCTTCAAATATCACAAAGAAGAAGGCGACATTATCGCATTTAAAAGGGGGCAACAATTGTGCAAACAAAAAAACAAGCGGCGTGCCTAGATTTTGAAATCTAAAGTAAAAACTTTGAGCACAGAATAGCTGTGTGATATGGCAGTTGATGGAAGAAACTCAACGATGAACTCAACCAAGAATCTCAAAACACCTTAAAATATAAAAAAAAGCCCCTGAAAATTTAAAATTGTCTCCTACAAATGCAAGATGTAAGGCCGAAGTGAAAGTTGCAAAAATCACTTCCTAGCGAAGAAGACACGTGCTCGGATATGCCTGAACGACGGAACTCAGGACAAACTGGAACTTCCCAACGCTATCGCATAGCATCATATAAGCAGTTCTATGAGGTGAAAGGTACAAATTCAAAGCAAAATGGATGGAAGCATGGATGTACAAACCGAGAAAACAAAAGATGCCACTTTAATAAACCCGTGTCTGCGTTGTATGGCATAGAATCTATAATGCATTGAGGTAAAGAAAGGTCCTGCTACCGATAATGCAAATAAGTGGTGAATCGAATATGGCAAGATGATGAAACAAGCAGTTAGTGAATAAAATCCCTCCATACTTTGTCACTGTAATTAAGATTAATGCAATTTCATCAAAAGATCTCTACAACTGGGCAAATGGTTTTAACGAAGCGCTTTAAAATACGACAATGAAACGAATGCAATGAAGGCTCTCACACTTACACAGCCTCTCCAGTCGACTCCAAGGCGTTCTTTCCATCCTGTGGCGATGGCGATGATGATGATGATACTTTCTGGAGTAGTGGCATGTCATTAAGAGGAGGTGGTGGTGCTGATGATGATACTGGCTGTCCCTGCGTCAGTCTGTGTGTGTTTGTGTGTGTGTGTGTGTGTGTGTGTGTGTGTGTGTGTGTGTGTGTGTGTGTGTGTGTGTGTGTGTGTGTGTGTGTGTGTGTGTGTGTGTGTGTGTGTGTGTGTGTGGTGATGGTAGTGTGTGCTTGTCGATTGTTAAGAAATGAAATGATAGCGTGATAAAGAAATGAATAAAGGAATAAAAAAGAATAACTAAATGAATTTAAGATTATATCGATAAACGAATAAAAGAATGAAAGATACAAAAAAGTACTGAATGAAAGATGGAGGAATGAATAAATGAAAGATGGAGGAATGAAAGATGGAGGAATGAATGAATGAGAAATGAAGGAATGAATGAATGAAGAAAGAAATGAATGGCACTTGAAAAGGAGCACTTGGCAGATCAGAGCCCCAGTGAGGAACAAGGCGCACAGGCTGAAGATCGTCTTCCTGGAAAAGCTCTGTGTCGTCCATGTTGTGAGTTTTGTATGATTCAAATATTTTATTAACTTTTGTTGAAATGAATGTAAAAAATAAAATTTATAATGAGAAATAAACATGATCATCATCCTAATCATCGCCATCATCATCAGGAGCACCACCTGCATAAGTACGAATACGACAATGAGGTTTAGAGGAACCCTGAAGATGTTCATGATGGTGGCCCTGGCTGTGTGTGTGTGTGTTTGTGTGCGTGTGTATGTGTATGTATGTTTATTTCTTCAAGTGTCTGTACGCGTGTGTGATGGCGGCGACAACTAAAACCAGAAGCGCACAAAAACTCCACAAAAAAACTCCGCCAACATCATCAACAAAAAACCCCCACAACACCCCCCCCCCCACATCATCAACATCAACAACCACACGACCAACTCTTCTCGGGCACGTACGAGTCCCTCATGGAACTCATCGAAGGCCAGAAGATGCCGACACAGCACTCGAACATCAAGAAGCCCAAGAAGATTATCAACTGGTTCTGTCGTCGACGGGGTGGTGATGATGCAATGCATGGGTGCTTAGACGGCTTGTAGAGTGGTTATAGGAGGGGAAGGTTAGCGGTGGTTAGTGGAGATGGTGGTGGATAAGGGTGGTTTATTCGTTTATTTTTCTTCGTTTATTATTTTTTTATTATTAGTTAATTCTTATTTTTATTATGATTAGTTAATTCTTATTTTTATTATGATTAGTTAATTCTTATTTTTATAATGATTAGATAATTCTTATTTTTACTATGATTAGATAATTCTTATTTTTATTAATATTGTATTAATAATTAATTATTATTATTATTTATAGAATTTTTCGTCGTTTATTGTTGTTGTTATTGAACTGACTCCTTGGAAGAAGACCGGGGTGGCAATGGAAACGACTGCAACCAGCAGTACTGGTCTGTGCATGGTAGGTGAGGAAGGATGATGATGATGATGATAATATTAATAATAATAATAACAATAACAACAATAACAATAATCATAATAACAATAATAATAATAATAAAAATATACAAATCATCATCATCAGGAGAACACCTCATGAAGGATTCAACGACGTGGTTCTTCCTTACGAGGTCAAACAAGAAAGAGCCGATCATCACCGAAACCTGTGTGCATGTGTGTGCGTGCGTGTGTGTGTATGTGTGCGTGCGTGCGTGTGTGTGTGTGTGTGCGTGTTTATGTGTGTTTCTACACCCATGAATACCATAAAAACCACCATCACCACTTGAACATTCAAACATCACTACAAGCACCACCAGCACGAACAACACCAAGCCCATCACCACCAACACACCATGAAGGCAGCAAAAATGATTCCATGGGGAATTCCTTCGGGCTGGGCTGCAGCGGCTCCATCATCGTCGGTCCCAACGGCAGCCTGGGGCACGTCTGAGCGGTCGAGGGCCGGTGTCCACTCGAGTACGAACGTGTACATCGCCCCCTCGAAGAGCGACTGGATCAGGCCCAGGTATAAGACTTTCCTGTCTGTTGGTGGAGGTTGTGGTTCGTCGGTGGGAGGTGGGAGTGGTGGAAGTAGTGGTGTTAGATTTTTACTAGGAGATGTAGAAATAGATTAATGTGTTTATTTGAGACGGAAAAACGAGGGTTTACACTTCCATCTAATGCACAGACACATTATCAAGGCCACATACACACAAACTCACGCACACACCTGTCTTGATGACTTGCAGAGCACTGGAGAAGGACTGCGTGGTTGTGGCATTCTGGTCTCCGAAATTCTCCGTCCATGTCCTCGTCAGCAAGACCACCTGTGTGTGTGTGTGTGTGTGTGTGTGTGTGTGTGTGTGTGTGTGTGTGTGTGTGTGTGTGTGTGTGTGTGTGTGTATGTGTGTGTGTGTGTGTGTGTGTGTGTGTGTTTTGCATTTTAAGTGTTAGAGTAATGAAAAGTTTCAGTGCTGAATTCATTTAAGTTATCTTTTTTGTCTGTTTCTACAATAGGTAGATGGTGATAATAATAATGATGATGATGATGATGGACATGATTATTATTATTATTATTATTTAACTGCACTTACCATGATGGTCAAGCAGATGAGTGATAAGTCAAAAGGAGCTCTGTGTGGTCAGATGGTAAATAACTTGAAAATGCCATAGTATTTAAATTCACAAAAATGAGACACACTTAGACACACTTAGACACACACACACACACACACACACACACACACACACACACACACACACACACACACACACACACACACACACACACACACACACACACACACACACACACACACACACACAAAACACACACACACACACACACACACACACACACACACACACACACACACACACACACACACACACACACACACACACACACACACACACACACATAGACACACACACACAAACACACACACTCACACATATCCAAAAACATCAGCCGCCTTCTGGGCTGCCACGCCAGCGAGGATGCCTACTACAGAGTTGCCGAGGACTGCGCGACAGAAGATGGAGCCGAGGAGGGAGGAGTCAAAGCCCCTCTATTGTGGATGTGAAGATTGTGGGGGTGGAAGTGTGTGTAAGTGGAGGTTGTGGTTTTAGTGCAGTAGTGTTGGAGGTGATGTTGTAGAGTGGTGGTAGTGGTAAAGTGAAGGGCTGTGGAAGTGGTGGTGAAGATGGTGGTGGAGTAGTGTGGCGTGTGTGGAAAGGTCTGAGTTAGCAAGAAAGATTTGAAAGCTGTATGGATAGAAAAATTGATGGATGAGTAAATGACAGATAGACAATTGGATGGGTAAATGATAGATGGACAATTTGATGGATAGATAGATACGTAAATGAAAGACAGACAATCGGATGAATGAATGAACCTTGTGGTGTTCAAGAATGAGCCATGATTCAAAGGCGGAGTAGAGGATAGATGTTGCGATGCCCCCAAGCAGCCTGCCCAGCAGCAAGATGTGGAAGTTGTTGAAGTGCTGTTGTGTGCAGTTGTGATTGTTGTGTGCAGTTGTGCATGCTATATTACATGATAACAAGTATTTATGTTGAATACAAATTATTCAAAAACAGAGTTTAACATTCGATTTGTAATTTTTAGTTTCAATAGAGCGCTCTTGAATTTGATGAAAGAGCGCTATAGAAATTTGATTGATTGATTGATTGAATAGTGAGAATATACCTTGGTGATGCAAGAAAGGCCATACAAAATGCCATAAATGATGCAATTGGTTCTGCGACCACTGAATGATTGCAGTTTATTTTAATTTAATATTTTTATAATTTTTGCAAGCAAATAATTAAAAAATATTGTTATAAATATAAAAATATAACTCACTATTTATCTGCTATTGATCCAACAACAGTACCAAATATCATACTACTTGCAAAGCCAGCTACGAAGAGCAGTTCAATATCATGTACTGTCATGCCATAGCTCTGATACAATGCGTAAACGTATGGCCCTTGCAGCCAGTCACTGGCTTATTGATCATATTAAAACTTATTAAAATTATTTATATGATGTGAATTTAATTCAAAATTGATTTGATCAATGACATGTATTTTGTAATTTACCAATAGTTTTTTCATAGTTTCACAATAAATAAAATACAATACAATATCATTGCATTTCTCACCAGCAGCTAATAAATAAACTAGCAGATAAGTTCTTTGAAAACTTTTGAAATTATCATCTTTGATTTCGGGTAGTTTCTTTTTGGAATAAAAAAACAAAAGAACACACAAAACATTTAAAATCAAAAATCCGCTAATAAAAATATTCATTCTGAACGATTATCTCAGATCCTGTAAAATTACCGTTTATAAAACGGTCACCTGGGTTTTGACTACGCAATCAAAATGGCTATAAATAGGTGAAAAATTAAACGGCTCAAAATATTCAAATGATGAAAATAAAGTTTAAGTTTTTTCTAAATAAACATTTAAGTAATTTAAATCATCTTTAATTCTTATTTTAATTGGAAAAGTAAATTAATAAATTTTTCATTAAATTGTAGTTTAAAAGATATTTTAATTCATGGAAAATGTGAATTATTTCATCAAATATTTATAAATTCCTTTATTTTTCATTCATAAACTTTAAATAATTATAAATAAATACATCCTTCTGGAAGTTTCTAAACTTCCATCTCAGCATATTCCAACGCACCTTCCACGTCATAGCTAACGTTTAAACTTCCACAACTTTCTTTCTTTTTCTTCAAGCTTCTTTTTTTATTCACATTTTTCTTTTTTATAACTTTACTTAAGGCTTATTCTTTGCTTTATTCAAACTTAAAAAATGTTCTTTCTTCATTTTTGCTATTCTTATTCTCTTATGAAATTGAATATTCAGATCCTTCCCATGTAAGTACATTCTCTATGCATACATCCTCTCACAGCCGGTGCTGCTGCTGTGCTTGCTCCACCCCTTCCACTTACTTCTATATATATGAATGAGTCTCCCACAAGACTTGATCATCACTTCTCAAGAGCCTCTCCAGCATCTGGTGTTTTTAAAGGGTGCAAGCTATTGCCAGAAACCATGGTGAAAGTTGCCGTTTGTCTTTTAACACTTGCCTGTCTCTCCTTGTCTGTCGAGAGCAAGGGAAGGTTGTAATTTGCATACTTTCACATTAGTAATTCATTGTTCGTAACGATGATGTGGAGCTTGGCATTGCATACTAATGCATTATAACAATGCGAACAAATATATAATTGAAAACATCTTAGTTGCTCGGTGCATTGAAAGTTACTTTTGTCTTGCGTTATAAGCAACCTCAATAATTTGCAAACTCCCTACACATCTTTTCATCTTCAACACTTCTAATACTCTCTTCTCCCACCACAGAAACATCCTTGTGTTCGGAGGAAACGGTTTTCTTGGAGCTTCAACTGTGGAAAAGTTTCTGCAAGATGGAGACATCGTCACCATCGTAAACAGGTTGTTGGTGTGCGTCATTAAACGTAAATAAATAAATATACATATATATTATTTTTTCTATTTATTTATGGTGTGTGTCATTGGTTTATACTACCTTACACCCAACCAATCAATTATTATTACATTCTGTAAATTTCAATAACGATTGAAAATTAAATCTTTAATATAAATCTACACGAATCTTTTCTATACCACTTAACACGCCATCTACAGAGAGGAACAAAGTACACCAAAATATTGCAATTTCGTTTCACATTTCATTACTGCCCATCTATTCCCATCTATCACCTATTAAACACATAGGGGCAACTGGTACTGGGACACGAAGGACAAAGTGAAGCCGCATGTGCGCCACATCAAGTGCGACCGCAAGCAAGATCTGAAGGAGAACTGCCAAGAACTCACGAAACTTCTGCACGAAAAGGAATTCGGTACGTGCTCTTTAAACTTATTTTCACGCCATGAAATCGTTTCTATCGTTATTATCGATTTAAAAAATCAAGAATGGTTATTTAAAAGCTTATAATTCTTAAATATATTTTAACTATTTTTATCGTTCTATGAGTTTGAAAATAATAAGTGTCATTTAAAAAAGTATAATTCTTAATTTATTGGATTTTAAAAAATTATTATTTATATATTTAAATAAAAATCAATTTGAAAATACGTATAACATCTCACAGACAAGTTCGATGCGGTGATAGACTTCAGTGCCTTCAGCGACTCAGACCTCAAGGACTCTCTGGCAGTTCTCGAAAACCAGGCCAGGTGTCTGTTTGGTGCAGTTATTGGAGGTTGTTGGCGTAGACTGTGACGGGATTCATTTGCGTTTTTCCGATTAAGATTAACAAATTTAGAATATGAAATTAACAAATCTACAATTTTTACAGATTGTACGTTTACATCAGCACCGACACAATCTACGATGTGTGTGATCCTCCTCAAAACGAATCCATCAAGGTAACTAACGCATATCCATTCGTTCATCTTTTATCATCAACCAACTCTTGTATCCATCCACTCAACCATCCAGTATATACTACTAACAGGATGTATTGATTTCATTCCTAACCTATTAGCCACGTGACTTAATCATAATGCTGTAAAGTTCATGATGAGAAAGAACAAAAAAGAAGCGGAAACTTAATGAGCTCAATCCTCGAATCAATCTCGCCAGGAAACCTCAGGCGTGAGACCAACAGACGCTGCAAGGAGGAAGCTACTGGCAGACCACCACCACCAAGCCAACAGTATGCCATTTCAATTTTATTTTTCACATTATAGTTCGTGGAGTTAAATAAATAATTATTTTTTCATATATCATCGTTCTACGATTTTATATTTCGTTCTCCTAAGCCAACTTCTCATTCCTTTCCACCCACCAGACAAATTCAAGGCAGAAGAGTTGCTGATCGCTCAAAGGAAGGAGCCCTCAGGCATCCCCTACATCATCTTCCGCCTTCCCGACGTCATCGGGGCACGTGACACGACGTACCGTCTGTGGATGTACATGGTGTGGGTGAGGGTGGCGCCCATGCTGCCGCACAAGCCGGTCAACATTCCCAAGTTCTTGAAGAACATGGACAATTCCTTCGTGTATGTCGAAGACGTGGCCCAGATGATCCGCCAAGTGGTCGCCAAGTACCCGCAAGCCTCCGAGATTGTCGACCAGGTGATGGTGCTCTTGATAATGATAATGATGATGACGTGTATAAAAGTGCTAATTTTATAAGAATTTTTTCAACGTATAAATTGTGACAGCAGCTATTAAACGATGCATCATGATAATAATCTCAGCCACACATACACACACACATACATACACACACACACACACTAACATACACACACACTAACACACACAATAATACACACACTAACACACACACACACACACACTAACATACACACACACTAACACACACACACTAACACACACACACACACATATACACACACACACACAGATCTACAACCTAGCGTGGAAGGAAACAGTGACGATCGAACAGCTGCTGAGGAGCATGGAGAAGCACATGGGAATGACGGAGCAGAAGTTCATCACCGACGACGACAACTCCATTCTCTACCTCTACCCCATGGTCAGAGCTGGTAAGTGGGAGGGGGGGGGGGTTTGTGAACAAGAATGGAGCTCTTTGGGGTAAATGCCACGTTCATAAGTCGTTGTATTGTATTGTATTGTTTATTTGTGTCTCGATAGTTGAAGTTAAACTCACGCTTGCACCCTTCAAGCATCCATCATCACTTCAACCAGGAACTCTGGACGTAAGCAAGGCGATAGATGTCCTTCAATGGTCACCCACTCCATTCGAAAAAGCCCTGAAGGACATCGTCGCCTTCTACGATGACGTAATGAAAGGAAAAGATTACTTGACGCAGAGAGATGAAATTGTTCAGGTGGGAATTTAAATTTCGTGATTTTTCTTTTTTGTTTAGATATACGCAGTAATTAATTTATTTTCACTATATATTATATATTTTATGTTGTTCTCGAAAACATTTTAGTTGATAAGTTAATATATTGAAGAGTTTGAATTAATTCAAGTTTAATTTACATATTTTGATTTTCTTTTCAGGTTGGAGCTAACCAGTTCTACACGGATCGAAAAGATGAGTTCTACACGGTTCTAGAGAAGATCTACAAAATCAACCTTAGCCACTTTAAATCTCACGATGAACTTTAAGATGTTTGTTAGAAGGTTGAATGTTTGTCCGAAATATGTCTAACTTTACGTTTAATTTTTATTTTTTATTTTACCCCGTCAAACTAAGGCTATTATACATTTTATGTCGTCAGAAGATTAGGATTTTAAATATATTTTTCATGGATTTAGAAAAAGAGAGATTATTTTGTAAGTAATTCTCAAGGTTTAATACCATTAGACTTTCAGTTGCGTTTTCCATATCATTATGATAAGACGTTTATTATTTTATGTCGCCAAATAATTATATAGAAAATTATTTTTATGCTTTAAATGTTTCTTGTTTCTTAAAATAAATAAATTAATTTTGTTTTTAGTTGGAAAATCAAGCTTTTATAAATGCAAATGGTTAATTAGTTCAAACTACTTTTCACTTTTAAACAAAACCTAAGGTTTTAACTTTAAAGTTACTAAATGAAGATCTAGTCCAAAAGTGTCTGAATCCAATGGCTTCAGGAAAAGAGCCACTATCACTAGCAAAAGGTTGAAACCTAGTTATTCCAATATCAGAGCTAATAGATTAATTTGACATTTCATTATTGAAAGTATTTCTTTTGCATTTTAATTTTTGCAACAGACTTATTTTCAAACGGTTAATGCAATTAATACATTTTAAAAAAAAACATATTTTTTATAAAATGTTGGAATGAAATAATTTTTAGATGTTCACAGAGCCGTGGAGCTGTTAGACATTTTACAGAAATGTTAGCAAACTCACTTTTTTAATCATTTAAATTATTAAAAGCAAAAAAACACCTAATATATTCATGCATTCACATGCAATCTTCAGCTGGAGAGTTTGACAGTGCAAAGCTGGCTTGTCTGAGTAAGGTGTTGCAGAGTGACTTCTGTGTGGCAGTGCGTGAGGTGTACGAACATGTTTATGAGACGGTAGATCTAGTTGGCAGTCCGGAGGTTCGAGCTAATGCCACTGCTAAGGTTTGAAAGCAACATCTTTCCAAGTTTAATTATTTTTGCTAATATACTATTTATCAAAATGATCTATTCATCAATATCTATTTATATTTAATAGTTTACACCACAACCACAGGCGACGGTAGCAGCGTTTGCCGCGAGTGAAGGACATGCACACCCGCGCATTGTGGAACTGCCCAAGACAGAGGAGGGACTCGGCTTCAACGTCATGGGAGGCAGGGAGCAAAATTCTCCCATTTACATCTCTCGCATCATCCCTGGTGACAATCTTTTCTCATTTTTTAAATGTTTTTATTATTTATTTTTTTATAATTATTATTAAAACAAAAATAAGTATAACCATCATCAGTTTATTTAAATAACCAGGAGGTGTGGCAAATAGATTGGGCAGTCTGAAAAGAGGAGACCAACTCCTGTCAGTTAATGGAGTGGTGAGTGGGTTATGATGGTGATGATGATGTTAGGGATTCTGATTGTTATGATGATGTTGCTGATGATTATGATTTGATGGCATAAGAGATCGTGATATGGACATAAAAGTTAAGTTAGGGTGTTGGTATTTAACGCTTCTACTCTTGCTACAGAGTGTAGAGGGAGAGCCCCATGAAAAGGCTGTGGAATTGCTGAAGGCTGCACAAGGTGGTTTGTTGAATATGCATTAGTAATTAGTATTCATACACAAATACACATGTACAGACAAACTCACTATCTTAGGTATCACATTCACTGACACCCTTAACATTTCACCACACATAGATCACATTATCAATAAATGCTTTCAAACTTTTCATGCCATCAAAACAATCCGTTCCCATGGACTCTTTGGTGCCAAACTCTTTGACATCACTGAGTCCCTCATTATCTCTCACCTTAAGTATGCAGCTCCTTCTTGGTCTGGTTTTGCTAATCAGCCACACATTAAGCAACTCCAGTTCCTAATTAATAAACTCATAAGACTTAACTACCTTCCCTCTTTCTACCCATCTATCACTTCTATGTTTACCACTTTAGACACCAAACTATTCTTTAAAATATCTACTAACTCTGACCACGTTCTTCACCATTTCTTACCCCCCCTTAAAAAATCTACTCATAACTTAAGACCCCGTAAACACAATTTTGATACCCCTATATATACTACGCTTGAAAGTAAACATTCCTCCCTCGTCTTCTTAAACATCACATTCTATAATTTACATTTATATTTATATTATCATCTCTGATTCTTATTACTTATTTATCTACTTAATTATTACCTATTCACCATATCCTTTGTCTTGTAGTATTTTTTTTCCAAACCATTATCATTAGCATCAGTATCCTATAATTATCTACTATTATCTAGTATCTTATGCAACATGTAACATGGCCTGCGTCTGTCAAACCGTGATCAATAAAGACAATAAAAAAATATATATAAAAAAACACACACACGCAACAAACACTCACACACAAAAATACAGACACAAACACCCAAACAGGCTCTGTGAAGCTAGTGGTGCGTTACACCCCAAAGGTGCTGGAAGAGATGGAGGCGAGGTTTGACAGACAAAGGGTGGCACGCAGGCGACAGCAGAGTCAGTGAAGCGCTAGAATATTATACTACTACTACTACCACTACTAATACTACTACTACTACTACACCTACTACTTCTACTAGTAGTATTAGTAATACTAATAGTTAAACGTACGTGGAACAAGATCTTCTGGTCTTTTAATCGTGTTTCAAATTCCTTAAGCTCGTGTAGTTAGCTAGTCTCACATTTTGTATGCCCCATTAGTCACAGTACCTCGTAATCCACCAGTCATTCAATCATTCAGTATTCATTGCTTCTTTCTTGTTTGAAATACAAAAATACAATTTATGTTCTAAACAATGGATGTCGTCGTCATAAGATATGCAGTAATTATCACTAAAGTCTACAAAAACATGGTTAATTCATAAATACTGGCCTGGTTAGTTTATTATTCAGAAATATAAAAGAAGTCATCGAACAAATGAGTGTGTTAAAAAAAGGTATTTAATCCACGAGTAGTAAGTTTATAATGCATTTAAAATATATAAATTACTATCACATCAACTAATATGCCGACAAAAATAGCGTCTGAACACCTATACAAATAAATAGAATTCACCGTGTCTACCACTCAGACAATCGGGTTTTCTGGCACGGAAACCACCATTTCCTGCTCCGACAACGGAGTACTCTTGCTTTCGATGGCGTTCGCAAGGCCGTCATCACTACTAGGAATACGTCTTTTTTTGCGCGACCTGGCAGCGTGCCAGAAGAAGCAGAACATGGCGGCTGAGACGAAAGTGAAGGAGAGGATGATGTGGACGCCGAAGATTTTGATCGATGGAAGGCAGATCACCAAGCAGAACTTGAGCATCTCCATCAGCATGTTGAGGCTGTTCTGCACGCCATTCACGACGCCCCTCTCCTCCTCTGCGATGTTCTCCTGCAGCAACTGAGTCACCACCAAGTCAGACATCCACAGGCCTGCAGTGATGATGATGGGGCAGTGGTGGTGGTGCTTATGTAATAATTGTGGTGGTGCTTATGTAATAATTGTGGTGGTGCTTATGTAATAATTGTGGTGGTGCTTATGTTATAATTGTGGTGGTGCTTATGTAATAATTGTGGTGTAATAATTATGTAGTAATTGTGGAAGGTAATCGAGGAGTGAAGTGGTGGAGTGTGTGTGTTGTATGATAGTGTTGGAATGTATAAGTAATAAGTGTGTTGGAATGATAGCAGGGCATGATAGTGAGACGGTATATGTTTATCGATAGTGAAGTGTGCTTGCTTCGTATTCAGCGGCCACCAACCTATCCTGGATAAGATGATGCCGACCAACAGAAGGATCATGGAAATGTTGTTGGTGAAGAAGAGGTGCGCTGGTGAGTCGTTGTGGCTGGTGTTGTTCGTGTGGTTGTGGGGGCTGTTTATGAGGTTCAAGAGGTCGAGTTTCAACGGCAATTCGCTTTGAAACGTATCTGGGTCTAGTGGTGATGCCATTGCAGAAGACTGATTGTGAAGGGTGTGGTTGGTGGAACTGAAAAGCGTAGCATTCATTGCGGCGGTGGAGGTGGCGAATGGGTCGAATTTGGTGCCTGGAGCCCAGACTGAAGCCACCGCAAGCGTCAAGCAGGCCACTTCTGCGCTGAACGAAAAGACGCCAGTCTTATTAAGGCCGAACCTGCAGTGATGGGATGGTCCGTCTATTGGAGAACTCTAAATTATATAGTCCGTTTTTTGTCGTGAAGTTTCAATCAGAAAAAACGTAATTAATCAAGCAAAGCTGAAAACAAAGAAAAAAACCATTAAAATATCAAAAACTTCGATTTAAGCATAATAAAAATGAGAATAAATAATAAAAAATATTTATAACTAAAAAGAATAATAATAATAAACAATAATATTTTTATTAATATTAAAGCCTCCCACAAATCAACACTCCTCCAAACCTCTTGGCCATCTTGGAGAAGAGGATAGCGCCAATGATGCCAGTGAAGCCTGCAAGTCCCATCGAAACTCCCACCAGGAAGGCGCTGATGTCGTTCGATATGATGTACGCTGGTGGTGGTGGTGGAAGTGTTGATTCGTTTGAAATATACTATTTTTCATTTATAAGTATGTGTTTATAATTTATTTATAATTTTTTTTATTTTCGCTTCAAAATCATTAGAAAAACTGTAATATGAAGTTTATCTTAAAAAAAGAGGCTATTAATTGCCCTGTAAGGACGCACCAACGGTGATGGCATCGAAGCCCAAGACAGTCATGTAGAGAAGGGCCAGTGAGACGCCTGCCCACACGATTTCCTGCTGTGCGTACGTCCTCCACCCACCCACCATCACTCCCACTGTCCTCCGAATCACGTTTTGTCTTTTCTCCTCTTCTCCTTCCTCCTTTTTCGTTCCTAGCTTTTCGTTCTTATCACCATCTTTTTGCTCCTTTCCAACAACCATCATCATCTCTCTCTCCTCTCCGCCAGCTAATATCTCTCCATTTGTTTTGCCATTTTCTTTCACTTCTTCCTTCATTCCTTCTGTACGTGTATGCAAGAGTCATGAATGAAATAATCAGCTTTCGTTACTTTTTATTTCATAATCCCCATAAAAATCTTGCGTTGTAAAAGAAAACTTATATTTTAAATCTTAAATTGTTCTTAAACCCAGAGTGAGAGCACTCTGAGTAAGTGTAAACCCACACTATACCATAACATACCTATCCATTCCCTACACAAGCAGCACATACCACTCACACACACACAGCCACCAAACCACACCACGCACTCTTAACAGCGAGAGCTGGTACTCGGCGATAGATGAGTGACAGGAGACCATACTCGACAAACATCGAGACGATGTTCCACACGGCGATGACGACGGCAGACGCGAAGGTGGATACAGCAGTCATGATGTAGCCGACGCTCATCGGCGAGAAAATCTTGCATGCCAGGTCCAGCGAACGAGTGATGGCGTTCAAGTCTGGGTGCGTTGGCATCATTTGTTGGCAAAGTATTTATGGGTAGTCGAAGTGATTTTAGGGTTTTGCCTATGTGACAAGTTATGCGGCGTTTTAAATGATTTTAAGATACGTTATGAGTTCCTCCTGCACCCACCAGTGAGCACTCCTGAGTCCTTTTCTGATATGACAACCACCCAGTCTTTCTCGATGGCGATCTTGTAAGCCACACTCGACATCTGAGCTATCACCGCCATCGCCACCACAAACGCCTGTGTGGCCAGTAGTCTAGTGTCAAATAATTATTTTATCGTTTTTTTTGAAGATTTAACATGTATTTTTGAACTTTTCTACAAACTCTATTTAGCCTATCTAGCTATTAATTAAGTTTTAACATTGTATTCTTTTAATTCCAATAAAACGACCACCCCACCTCGAGGTAGTGTTGCAGGAGATGGCTTGATCCGTCGTTGTATTCCTTCACTTTAAGGGCTGCACACACGCCCAAGGCGCTCAGAGCGACTGAACTGTTCTGCAGAAACAATGACACCCTGACCACTGAGTAAAGATGGTGGTGGTGCTTGAATATATAAAGTGGACTCCTAGTTTGGTATTTTTAGTATTAAAATACAAGTTTCACAATGCCGTATGGAACGCATTCTAACACTCTGCACCAATAGTAGCGCCAAAGTGTAGTGCTACCTTTGAGTCTGGCATTGCGATCGACCCAATCGCCAATGAGGCCTCCGAGCAGCAGGACACACCCTCCCCCGATGAAGCCGAAGAGGGCCGCCAACAGCAGATGCTTGTCCGACAACTCACTCAAGTACACACCCACCGAGAACTGCCACATCCAGTCGCCCCATTGCGAGAGCAAGAAGTTGATTATGAGGTAGAATGATGGCGTGCCAACCAGCTTCCTTACCCTTCCACCTGACATGGAGAGTGTTCAAGTTTGTTTTTGGGAGATTGTTATTGAATTTTATTTTTTAAAGGTTGTAGAGATGCCAACGAAATTTTGCAAGCAATGTAAACTAAGTCTTTGATATAGGATGATTGTCTGTGAAACTTTGTCTCTTCTTGTAACTTCTCATTGCTTTAGTTTAATATCATATTTAAAGGAACATTTTTACTGATAAGTTGAGCCTTTTAATAAGACCAATTTATTATGGTTACTTTCTAGACAAGGTTTACATGATTTAATAGAAATTTTTACACTTACAATGCCTTTACAATACATGCTTCTATTCTTCTATAAAAACATAAATCTAGATTTTTTGCAAGATTAATCAAATTGAAGAATGCCATTGAATGCTATTCATTTGATTTAGTGCAATTGCATGCAAACATGTATTTGTATGTGTAATTGTATGTTTTATTATGCAAGACAAGTTGAAAATTTAGTTTTTAAAACTATGTATTTTTTTATCCTAGCGAAAATTTAATTTGTCATTGAAAGTGTTTGAAGCATGTCTTTTTTATGTGGTTAGCATTTTAAAAACTTAGATAGAAATTTAACTTGAATAATTTTAGTCCTAAATGGCTTCAAGTTTTAAAATGATTATTGATTATTCTTCAAGAATAACAGTCAACACTGACATAAGGGTCTGTGGCGAGAAATTGGAAATCAACCACTGCTTCAAATACTTAGAAGCAGTTGTCTCTGATGCAGGACCAAGTGCAGAAATACTGGCCAGAACTGCTCAAACAGTAGCCCTCACAAAACTGAGAACATTCTGGATAGTTAAAAACTTAGTCCTCTGCTCAAGGATCTGACTGATGCATGCCTTGTTAATGTCCATATTCTTGTATGCCTGCAAACTATGGACATTATCAATTGACTTGGAAAGAATAATTTAAGCCATAAATATGAGGTGCTTCCAGAAGACTTCTCATAATTTTTTTTACAAAGATAGAATCATTAAAACCTACTGAACACAGAGAAAAGAAGGAATCCTTATATGGTATGATCATGTCTCTCACTTTTCAGGACTGGCCTAAACCGTTCTTCAAGGTACTGTTTATGGAGAATAAAAAAAGACAGACGAAAAAATGGGAAGAAATCATAGTCAAATAGGCAGGTTTAAAGCTCAACGGCTGTTTGAGACTGCCAGAAAACCAAGAGAAATGGAGGAAATTGGGCCAAAGGTGGTAAAGATTATGAGAAACTGACCAAGCAGCCAACAAATAATTAATAAGTTTAAGTCTTAAATCTGAGAATTCTCAAACTTTAAGAATTCTCAGATTTTAATGAATAGCACTTCGAATCAGTACGGAATAAACTTACTACAGATGCAAATACACAAAAATTATCAATCTACACTTGAAAACATTAATTCTAGTGCACTTTAAATTTTTAAACATACCGCACGTTGTGTCCCCTTCTTGATTTTCTCTGGCTTTTTTCATGTGATCTTTTTTACAATAGAAAATTAAAAATTCACTTTTGCACACCGATAAACTTTTTATGCTTTAACATACATATTATTAAAAATAAATTAGTATATTTTAAAGACTCAGAATGCTTGAATTAAAAAGTAATCTAAAGTACACAAAATTGATAACATTAAAATAATACACACGTCACTTATCATATAAAATAAGCATGTGTAATTTGCATTTCTCGGTCATTTATAAGGACATGGCAAGATAATATATGATCTCTAGGAGACTTTGAGTCGAATCTAGGTTCATTCTTAAATCCTATTTAAAAGTTTTACTTCCGCATTTCCCCACACACTTTACACTTTCTCAAAGAATCGAAATTACAATTTTTTAAAACAAATTTAACAGTTTAACTATCTTAATAGTAATTTTGTAAAAAACTTTATTGAACAATGTTACTCGCATCAATAATCTCTTCTGCAGATGTTAAAGTTTGTCAATTGCACACTTTTAGGCTTCGGCATATTGATTTTGAAAAAGCATAAAAATGCAATTTTAAACACATATTTGAACATCAAAAAATTGAATTCGTACTTGATAAAAACAATATCTGAAATAAAAAGGTCCAAAACGCATTGTTATGTAACGCATGGGTAACATTTTTCTCCTTATTGATGAGGTTTCTCGTTTACAAATCTTTTGATACTTTTTATCCTCTATTTTTAAAATATGTTTTCTGTATATTTTGGTTTCTTTAAATATTAATGAGCATTTACTCAATGACGTGCGGCTTTTCTTTACAACATGCAGTTACGGCAGCAGATGGTTGACTAGATATTAATGTCCTATAAGGATATTAATAATATGCTTTTCATGTATCGAATCTCATACGAGCACGTCGTTCTCTGCATCTATATGCATCTATATTTCTTTCCCATGTGTATTATAACAATATATAAATACATATGCAATTATACAAAAAAAAACTTTCCGGTTACTTTCTATATAAACAAAACGCCTGTTTAGTGAAATAGTTTGGACAGTCTATGTATTCTATTTATTCAACAAGATTCGCCTCTTCTCAACCAGCAATCTGAGCTTGGTATGAGATGCGTTTGCTTCAAGTTGTTCTTCTTCTCGTCAGGCCTTTGCTCATTCTGACAAAGAGTTTCACTTATCTGCCCGAAGATGGCATCACCACTCTCAATGACACCACCTTCTTGGATACGCTTAACTCATCAAATACCGCCTGGGTCGTTGAGTTTTTCAAATATACGTGTGGACACTGTCAAGCATTTGCACCAAAATACATTGAGTTTGCACGAAACGTAAAAAGTTTGTGATTTATTGGGTTAATTAGGTTTTATTTGATTTTATTGGATTTTTATTGTTACATAACAAAACCAATAAGATTGTATCGGTAATCTAAAAAGCGCTATTGAATAGAAACGATTGATCGGAAAGGTGCACGCCTTATATTTGAAGCCTTCCTCCAGGCTGGTCGAGTGTGGTGAGGGTTGGTGCAGTCACCAGTGACGATCCGGTGTGGTTGAACAGTCACCAGGTCTATGGATTCCCCACCATTAGGGTATAATGTGTGTGTGTGTGTGTGTGTGTGTGTGTGTGTGTGTGTGTGTGTGTGTGTGTGTGTGTGTGTGTGTGTGTGTGTGTGTGTGTGTGTGTGTGTGTGTGTGTGTGTGTGTGTGTGTGTGTGTGTGTGTGTGTGTGTGTGTGTGTGTGTGTGTGTGTGTGTGTGTGTGTGTGTGTGTGTGCGCGCGTTTGTGTGTGTCTATGTCTGAGTTTGTTTGCGTGTATGTATCCTGGACACACAAACACACACACACACACACACACACACACACACACACACACACACACACACACACACACACAAACACACTTTCAAGTTGTATCTTCCGTGGAGCATGGAAAATATGGAAAGGTTGTCGGCAAGGGCACCAGATGTACTGACCAAATCCCTGTTGGAAGCTCTGCACCTCACAGTGGACCATGGCAGGGGACTCAGCTCCTGGCCTGCCCTCAAAGCTGTTACGTGCGTTTAGTGCCCTACTCCATCCCTTAGATGCATTCTTAATTCATAATTATTTTCATCTTCATTTTTATTTATGAATATTTATTACTTTTTTTATAGTTCTTTAGTTTTTATTTCTAAATTTTTCTGCGCTTTTCTTGATTTTCCTATTTAAACATTCATTTACAATCCATTCTTTTTCGCATAGTGATATAGAAGATTACTTGGCAAAAGCCGAAGCATCGAGGAACCTCTTGCACTTCATGGTGGTGGAGGATGAGGAGGCTGTGCTCAAAAACGTTGGAGAACTGGTTGGTTACTTGTGTTTTATTACATTAAAAATAATAATTTTTACTAATTAAAGATTTATGAAAATGAAGTTTTAAAATTCAAAACAAGTATTTTAAGTATTAGCATTCCATTTTTCATATCATAATACCTTTTTTCATGAGCGGCTATCCTGTTGGGGTCCTGGGGTCCGGACCCTCCCACTTTTTGGTAGGACAGGGTTCATTTTAACGGTAGTGACCCCAGGATCACCGCCCATTCTGAACTAGACCCCCCAAGATTTGCTGCAGATCACCGTCCATGCTTTATTTCCATCATCGCCACTATTTTTCTTACCATCTTCACTGCAATCACCACAATTGCTTCTATTATTCTATTCTGCTCCACGATGACCACCCCCCCAGGTCATAATGGACCAATCCAGCCTGTTGAGCAACCTGAGCATTCACCGTACCTCTATGGACACCGCCAGTCCTTACAACATGACAGAAAGGGGGATCTATCTTCTCATGGGACAGCAGTTCGTAAAGCTTCCAGGGTGAGTGGATTAGTGGTTGGATGGTTTAGTAGTTGGGTAAATGCATAGATGAATAGATGTTTAAATGATTTGATGAATGAGTAGATACAAATTCAACAAACCGGTGAAGAGGGTATATGGACGTGTGTGTAGATGGGCGGGTAAACTATTTAATAAGTTTTTAATTAAGTGAATACGCTCTTTGTTAACTAAGTGGATTCTATCATGAAAACGAGTCATGGCGGAGATAGCTTTTTTTGTATTTATCGATACATTGTACGTTCAATTTTGAGAACGGTGCAAATTCTATAAACTTTACAGTAAAATATCAAGGAAAGATTACTATTTCACTTTATCAAAAAAGGCGTACAACAATTTAGAATAGGGTTAGGGTTTGATTCTCTAAAAAAGTAATATTTGATAATAGAGTCACGACCAGCTGATTTTCCTAATTAATAACTTAATTGACTAATTTAATTATTAAGCACTGTGCGAAACAGGCATGAGAGAAAGATAACAAATAAATTATTAACCAAAAAAGAAATGGCCTACTTAAAATTTGTCGTGCCGCGGAAAAAAAAACTTGTGAATTATTATCGGTACGACGATGACGAGACGATGATGATGAATTGAAGTCACAGAACCAAGTAAACTTTGTATTTTTCAAAATATTGATAGTTTGTATAAATTGAACATGATGATGAAAAAGAATAATCTTTGTAAAGTTAGAAATCAATACTCTAATAAAAATAATTTTATTGTGATTTATCGATTCTCGTACTTAAGGTATGCATTAAAATTATTTAAATACTTTTCTCAAAAGCTTAATAAAATTTTAAACATATTTTTCAGTAATAAAAATGAAAATACATTCAAAACTGCATTTCTTAGAATTATTTCATTAAATGCACATAAGCAAGGCAAGTAATAAATTTCTAAAATCTTAATTAAATGGAAAAAATAATAAAATTATCGTAATTTTGATAATTACTAATAATTCATTATCTGCTGATTACGTTGGCATCCTGAACCATGCCCTGTTTATACGTTCCCTAAAAGTTCCATTAATGTGTTCTATAAACACTGCCTGTTATAGAAAGATGCTTGGTAAAACACTGCATCTCGATCTGGTTACAATCAGCAGACCAGGCTTATAGAAAATAATGACTTGAGCCATGTCTTTTGGCCTAAATTGGCAAAATATTGTTGAGTGTTTATAATCAAAAGATGATACAATTAGAGGTCGGACATGGACGATTTTTCATTACCGGTCCCGTCCCGTTCCAGAAATTTGTTTTTCCGTCCCGTCCCGTTCCCGATGGGACATCAGAAATTTGATTCCCGTCCCGTCCGGTTCCCGAAATTTGTTTTTCCGGCCCGTCCCGTTCCCGATGGGACATCAGAATTTTGATTCCCGGTCTCGACCCGTTCCCGAAACCTTTTTGTTTTTTTTTCTCCTATTTTCGCTGCCGTTTTCACTGGTCCCAAACTTGCTAGTTCTAACTTTTCTTAAAATTTATTATTTGAAAGTCAGAGGATATTTTTTAAATAAAATAAAAAAAACATGATTTAAATTTCAAATATTTATTGAAATGAAAGTATTGAAGTTAGTCATTGTTTTTGAGTAATTCAATCAAGTCTTTATTGCTTTTCACACGGGTTAAAACGTTAAGAGTTTCAGCTTTCAAATTAGGTGATTTTGGTTCTGAAGTTAAACGACCACATATTAAAAAACTCCGTTCAAAGAGAATATAACTTGCAGATATACTAAACAAAATTTTGGCTACTTCTTGTAGTATTTTAAATTGCTCATTTTACTCCAATAAAATAAAAAATCTTTATAATCTTCAATTTTTTTGGGACGTAATTGTGAATATTTGTACAATTCATCTCTTCTGAATTTTTTTCTTTGTTCATTATTATTAATTCTTTAATAATGTTAGAAATATGTTTTTTGACAACATTCTTATTCTCACAACTGCAAGTATAAAATCATTCGTATAATTTGATAGTATACTAATTTTATTATACTTTTTACGCTATAAAAACAAACAGAATAGTTCTAAATAACCATCAATTGTTTTTTTTCTCAACGGCACTTTTTTCCTATTATTTTTTCATACTGGGGATGCAACAGACATGCTGTCATATGAATAAGATCAATGGGCATCTTTTCTTTTGTCGAAATGATCAACTGAGCAATCATTTGGAAATTAATCATTCAAATTCAAAGTATTAATTTATAGAATTAAAATAATATATTTTGATTTCATCTGAAAAGTTTTCATCATCACCCATTTGTTCTAATCTCCCTAATCTTTGGACTTACAATAACAACTTCAAATGTAGTGTTGGAGATTTTGACATTGGCAATGGTGGCTTCTTTATACATTTCTATTGCATTTAATACTTATTTTAAGTACGGAGTATCGATGAATTAAAGATTTCCATACTTAGAAGTTTGCTGAAAAATCATTGTTAAAGAATCCAATCCCAATAACTGTTATTCCCGTTTTTCCCGTTCCCGATTTAAAAGTTGATTCCCTTTCCCGTCTTTTCCCGTTCCCGATTTGAATGTTGATTCCCGTTCCCGTCCCGAAAACCTATTCCCGGTTCCCGACTTTTCTCGTCCCGAAATTAATTTTCATTCCCGTTCCCGCGGGAGTCCCGTGGGTAACCGCGGGTACCCGGTCCGACCTCTAGATACAATGCGGCATTGATACATACACGCGGCTCTAATAGTTTTTTTTATATTGCTTTTATTGTACTGGTGACCTGGTGGCCGAGTGGTTAACAAATTGCGACTTATGGCCAAACATCCTAGTAGCCTACATTTCTTGAAGAAGATACGGGGGCCGCTAAGATAAACCTAATTCATATGAGTAGAAAATTAGAGAAAAAAAATCGTAATTTCTCCCCTACGACCTGAGCGGTTATGGAAAACGTTTACGTATTGCACTAGTATTGCCATGAAATTTTTGAAAATTAGTACTATTATTTTTGTCATCATTCCAATAATAAACCTAATCTTAACGATTATCATCATTTTAGTTATCACCTATATCATACAGAGAATACGACAGAAGCGGTTTGAATGAAATCATATCGAATCTGAGCCGCATTTACTTGAACGAAACGGTAGAAATCCTTCAGCCTCCCAGCACTATAGAAAACGTTACTCTTACTGTCACTGACGAGACGTACATTTACAGGTTACATAACCAGTCTGTTTGGTCAAAAGTAAACTTTTTTATTTGCTCCAATACAAAATCTGGATAGTCTCTAGAGAAAATTGAAACACACACTGAATCACACACTGAATCACACACTGAAACACACACACACACACACTGAAACACACTGAAACACACACAAACACACACACACACAAACACACACACACACACACACACGCACACACACACACACACACACACACACACGAACACACACACACACACCCACACACAGACCAGCACACGGACTGCAGATGGAGGACATCTTGCATGGACTTAGACACACCCTGTGGCAGGAGATTGCAGGCGTCAGGAGCATCAGTGGGATCACCATGCAGGCCCTCAAGGACTTCCTGAAACTGCTGGTCGATGTACGTTATGAGAGGGTTATGGGTGTGTGATTACTTTGTGTTTTTCAAGATGAATCTAATCAGTTTAAAGACTTTTAAATTTGCCCTCGTCTCCAATCAGTACTTGCCAGTTGATGAACACGTGACCAGTTTTCTGAGCCTCCTATTGGGAAGAATCAAGAACCAGACGAACATCAGCACGCAGCATTGGCTGCAACTTTTGAACGATACGAAGGTGTTGATCTTGAGGATGATGGTGGTGGTGGTGGCGATGATGATGATGAAGATAATGAGATGATGATGAAGGTGGTGGTGACGATGATGATGGTTATGGAGACGAGGACAAGCATCGATATAATTCTTCAAACAATTTTTAATCATCATATCTGCAACAAAAAAAAACGCCCGTTAAACTAACTACAAAAACTACAAGATTTCATACCAAAAAATCTCACCACTACCACCACCACAGAGCGATCTGGCCTACATTCCAGAGGAACTGGGATGGAAAGGGTGCAAGGGTAGCAGGGAGCCGCTAAGGGGTTATCCGTGCTCTATGTGGATGACCTTCCACACTCTCACTGTTGGAGCCTTCAATAAGAGAAAAGGTGCAAAAGTGTGGGAAAGTGCTTTGTTTCTGTTTGCGAGGACTTGTTTGTGGCTTAGTGTGTTTTAATGTGTGTGTGTTTGTGGGTTTTTCGAGTGTGTTTCAATGTGTGTGTGTGTTTTTCTAATGTGTGTGTAAACTATTTTTTTATATGTGTCAATGCATCAATAAACCCATCGACGATCCAGAACTAACAGACAACAAGACAGGCCTATACAATCTTCTCACCATTCGCAACTACATGGAAAACTTTTTCCGCTGCGAAGAATGCCGTTTGCACTTCCTCAACCACACTGAGCACTGGCTTCGCGAACTCAACCACACCGCATCGGTCTGGCCTGAGTCGCGAGCCGTGCTGGAGTTTTGGAAGCTTCACAACGTCGTCAATAAGCGACTGCATCAATCTCCACTCACCGAAGATCCACTTCATCCGAAGATACAATTCCCTGCTCTCGAAGACTGTGAGAAATGCCGTAGGAAAAAGCCTGGGAGTGTCTTCGCAACTCCAGGCACTGATTGGGACTTTCAGGAGGTTTTCAAGTTCTTATTGGCTTACTACTCACGACCGATTGCCAGAACCTGTCAAGAAAGAGGTAGCGTGAGGGTGTGAGTTTGGTTCAATGACTTAGCCGTTAGCGGTTTAAGCCTGAACTGTATTAAAGTTTTGGCGAATATTACATTGATTTAATTGGCTATCTTTATGAGCACAGAATTTATAAGTTTTTGAATAAAATTTTATTTTTAATGTTTAACACAACGCGTGCCCCCCTGTAAGGCATGAAGGTGATGCTGACTCCATGGACGGCCTGCTCCAAGACGTGTGGAGAGGGCGTCTCAGTGCGCATGAGTAGCAACAACAGCGCCTGTGAAATGAAGCTCGAAAGCAGACTGTGTATCGACAAGCCATGCGACCTTATCTTGCCACAAGTATGTTTTTTGAAAAGATGAATGTTTAACTTTTGCTGCTCCCCCTTTCGAATCAAATATTTTTTTACTCACCAATAAACCACTAACAAAGGTGGAGTGCAACGAAGCGAGTGGTCTGGTACAGCTGAACACGCCACTCACCTTGAACTTTCTCAACTGCACGTCAGCTCCCCTTCAGCGCTGGAAGATGTGTGGCCAATGCCGCAATCCGTCAGGGCCTCTCATGTGTTGTCGCCCAAGCACCACCTTGAACAGAAGAGTAATTGAACTTGTCCGATTTAATTCATTCCATTATGAACGGATTTTACTATAAGTATGGAATCAATATAATAATTAACGAGGAAAAACTTGATTTAAAATAATGTGAGAAATATTTCATTATACACCAAAGGTGCGCTTTACGTGTGACGGTGCGATGGAGTCGACGGTGGACGAGGATGGAGGGGTGTGGTTGAACAGAGGACCCCCTCAGAGCAAGAGGGTTCGAGCCCTGATGAACGTCAGAGAAATCAACATGTGTGCGTGTAGCCAGTTCTTTTGCTGATGTGCTTGCTTCCAACTTGCTTTATCCAATGTTGTCGCCAAATTAATCATCGGTTATGCCACTTGAAATTTACATAAATTTAATTTTTCAAACATAAATTTTAGTTTTTTTGATTTTGATGCATTTCTACTTTATTTAACCTCTGAATAGATCATACCATGCTCACCTTTTTGCTTTGAAGCTTCACAAGTTTCAGGCGTTTGGCTTGAAGAAAGTATTATATTGGTTCTAGGACGACTTTGTTCTACATCTCTATTTCAGCATCTGCTAGGTATTCTTGGTTTCTTGAAATGACACTTAAACTTCAAGCATTTTACTCATAATATTATATATTTTACTCAAATAAATATTCAGATTAAGTTATTCGGTGAGACTTAAACAGATTTTTTGGATAAAATATATGCTAGTCTATGAAGCTTCAAATTCATCGGTTTTAAAAAGTTAATGAGCATTTTAAAAGATTTATCAGCCAAGCACAAAACCCACAGATATTCACACTTTTCAATTAACAAATATGTTAAGACATATATGCATACTGAGAAATCCACAAAGAGTTGCATATAGACACATAGACACAAATCGAATCATCATGCACACAAGGTACTCGTAATACGATCAAGTCCTTTATGCAGTGACCTCCCCCTCCCCCTTCTCACTCCCTAGCCTCTCGCAATCTTCCATACTGCACCATCAGCATCTCTCAATTAAATTTATTTTCCAATTCCATTAAACTCTCCAAAAATGACACCACGGTATAGCAAAACACGCAGGAAGCACAGGGTTGACGGGCTTTTCAACAGAGCACTTGAATACAAAAGAGTCATGATTTATATGGCGTCCACTTGGAGCGATCAAAGGCTTTAAGTGCAGAAGCATCGATTATTGCGGTCTCTAGACCTGACACGTGTATTATCGCAGCCATCAGTTGCATCTATTCAAAGAGCACTTTATTAAAGGCACAGCAATATCTCTTTCAAACTATCGACTTTAAATTGATATAAAAATGAAGCTGATGAGGATGAATGGAAATTGTGATGGGGATGTGCCGGGAATGAGAATGATCTGATGACAACGATGATGACGATGACAATTTCATATTATTAGATGATGATGATGTTGTGAGGAAAGTGATGATGACGTATTGAAAGATGATTAAAAGCGATCGAGGTGTGCAGGGTTCATACCTCCTTGGAGACTTTCACATGCATACTCCATCATCCATTCTCAGGTATGTTCTCGCACACACACACACGCACACACACACACACACACACACAAACAAACACACACACACACACACACAAATATACACACACACGCACAAACACACACACAGAAGAGCTGATCACGCCATCTTGTACTTGATAGATGAATCTTTATTGGGACTACTCACCTTAACCTCATGTGCCCTACACACACTTGCACACACACGTACAAGTACCCGTACAAGAACACATAAAAGCAAACAAACATACATACATAAAAACACAGATTATACAAAAAATCAATCGTTTTAAGTCAAGTATTATACCTTGTTTTTTATTAATATTACAGTTGAAAATATAAATTGATTGATGATGATTTTAAAATAGAAAAAAAGAGTATAATGGTGATTGAAAAAATATGATAAATAATAATGAAGAAGAGATGATAAAGAAAGAAACATGGTGATAAAAAGATGAGAAAAAAGAAACGAATATGATAGAAAGATGAGAAGGAAGAAGAGAAGTCAAGGAATTTTGCAGGGGAACGAGATGTGATTTGAGAGAGAGGCAGACTAAGATACAATGCAATAACGATGGAGCTTAAAGTGGCGTTTAACCGAGTCATGACGATGACGCTGGTGACGGTGAGGATGATGATGATAATGATGGTAGTTCTGGTGGTGGTGATGATGATGATGATGATAATGAGGATGAATATGATGATGGTGGAGGTTGTGATGATGATGGTGATGATGATGATGATGATGATGATGATGATGATGATGATGATGATGATGATGATGATGGTGGTGGTGGTGGTGATGAGGATGATGATGATAATATATATGATTTTTACAGTTATGATGCTGAAGATAAGTAGGATGGTAATAAAGTGGTATAGTGGATTAGTGAGAGCTTGTGGCAGATGCAAAATAGATGGTGATGTTGGTGATGTTGATGATGGTGATGATGCAATGACGTTGCAGGCATTTAGAGCATGCTCAAGCACTGACAAGCAAGAACTTGTAAATTGCATCAAAAGCGTGATCAATAAAGTGGGCGATATTAAACGAAGCGGACGATTAAGCGTCGAAAGGCTAAAGTGTCTATGCTGGCACGTGGTAATTATTAAGTTCTTTGGTCGATAATAAGGAAGATGTCAATGGCGCTTTCTTAATTGGAATGTGACGAGGTGCCTGGTGTGCCTGAGTACTGCCTTCGAAACGCCTCTGCGTGCTTCTCGCGTCAATTTATTTTATATTTTGTCTGATTTTTTATGTGTTTTTGTGTTTTTTGTGTGTGTATATTATGTGTGTGTATGTTTTTGTACGGTATTTTAATTTTTTTAAATAAATGTTTGTTTTCATGTTTTTAAATATTAAAAAAAAATGTTTTTTCATTATTGTTTTTCGAGATTTTATTTTTAGAGGCGACCAGAGGTTTCCTGGCAAAACCTCACAGAAGCCTCACTAACCCCATAGAAAAATACAATCACAAGCTTACATTCACACATTCCTATCCTGCGTGCATTCCATTCAGAAATGCGTCAAAGCATTCGAGCAGCTTGTCACCCTAAAATCAATTACAAAAACACACAATACTGCAACGTCCAATAAGCAGGATAGACGCAAGCATAAAGACACATAAGAACACATAAAAAGACACATAGGAAGACATAACAAGGCACACTTAGAGTCAGAGCGGAGCAGACGAACTGGTTAGTAGTGATCGATGGAGGCAGTAATTGAGTTTGTCAAAGTGGCTGCTAATTCACTTAGCCTCCCCTGCCCTACCACAGCCTGCCTGCTTGCTTGACGTGTGCTTGTATGTATGTATGTGTGTATGTATTTATGTATGTGTGTAGATAGGTCTGTGTAACACTGTAATTGCATGTATGTGTATGTAACTTTGTATGTGTTTATTGACATTTTATGTGTATGTATGTAAAATTGTATGTGTGCATTTAAATTTTATGTGTATGAATGTATGTGACATTGTATATGCACGTATACTTTTTTCTCAATCAATCAATCAATCAATCAAATAGATTTCTATAGCGCTCTTTCTTCAAATTCAAGAGCGCTCAGTATAGTCGTCACACCTCCATATCGGCACGTAAGTATCTGACTTATACGATATAAGTTATATGATGTAAGGGCGCTGCGGAGGCAGAATGGATGGGTGGCTGCTTGACTTATTGCAGGTCTTATTATTCGATTTGCATGCCTTCTTTATTGGTTTCTAATGTAAGCGGATTTCCATTGTATGAATATTAAAGTAGTTTTGTATGTGTATTTGTGTGCGTGCGTGTTTTCGTTTGTGTGTGTGTGTGTTTGTGTATGTTTGTGTGTGTGTGTGTGTGTGTGTGTGTGTGTGTGTGTGTGTGTGTGTGTGTGTGTGTGTGTGTGTGTGTGTGTGTGTGTGTGTGTGTGTGTGTGTATGTGTGTATTTTTGTGTGTGTGTGTGTATGTTTTTTCCTATTTTTTTAACATCACGTTATGTGCAAGAGCTTGCTTGTATGTGTGTTTTTGTTGAAGTGAATAAATGTGTGTTTTGCGGTTATGTGTGTTCAAGGAAGTTGATCGAATTACTCGTGATTATGTGAATCAAGTGCTGTTTCAACGATTTTCGTAGTTACATGCTTTCACACCTTGCATGCCTCCTCCTACGATGATCAAATTAACAATGGCAAATAATCACTCTTACTCTAAGTTCTCTTCACAGATTTTCGATACATTCCATTTAAAATGCCTTAAAATGGCAATTCATGAAAGACCTAACGCTCGTTCTCCGGTCGATTCATCAGTCGTAGACTCAAGCCGAGTGCAAGAATTGAATCTTGGAAAACATTAATTCTAAATCCACTTTTGAGATTAGCAGGCCATCTCCTAATTGCTTGTCTCCCAGAGGACGCTTGCCATGGTGGGTGGGTGGGTGGTTGAAACGAAGAAAGCGGAGCAAAAGTTTATTTACTTAAAAATTAATTTCTTAGTTTTAAAAAACTCTTAATGCTGATATATTATCTATAAAAAAAGTTATCAAAAAAACTCAAAAAATTGAAGTTAACTCGATGATTGAGTCTCAATCATTATAATCATCATTTATATATTCATCAGCTTTGACAAAGACAAAAACATTTAAATTGAGTTTATTGAAACAATCTCTACAGTTGATGGCATGTGAAGGTTGGTGGAAAAGTTACATGATGATGATGATGGTGATGATGAAGATGATGATGGTGGTGATGATAATGAGGATGATGATGATGAGGATGGTGGTAATGATTATGAAAATAATCAACATTCTGATTAGCAGCAAACATTTGTTCTCATATGTGCACTGCAACTCAGTGCGACTAAGTGGTAACTAATCAAAGTAAAAATTGGAACCAATACACCATTTTTATATTAATATTAATAAATATTATATATAATATAAGATTAATTTTCAAAACTAAATTTAGAATTATTATCATATATACATCGATTTTTAGTTTAATAAAAAGAGTGTAAAGGGATCCAATAACAGGCCAATCAGTTGGTATTCTCAAAAGGAAATGATTGAGTCAAGGTTGTGTTGTAGCTGTTGTTGCAGATAGTACGGTTATTGTTGTTGTTGCGTGTGGTGGGGACAATGCAGTTGTTGCTGTTGTTTTTTGACTCGTTGATTCGTTATTGAGGTCATCGTCACATACAAGGACGTCGATATCATGGTTGTGATTGTCGTTGGAGTCGTTGTTGGTACTACCATTGATACATATGCTACTGTTGCTGTTATTGTTGTTGTATACACTTTGATAGATTGTTTTACCACCGTTCAAATGCTTTTCGTTCTCAGGATAGAACTTTCCTTGACAGTTGTTATTAACGATTCCGTCATTAGTCTTTTCACTAGCATCCTCTTCACTACAGGTATTTTTGTCAGTTTTCTTGCTTGTATGAACTCGATTTAACTCAAGACTATTCTTATCAGCACATACCTTTTCACTTATTTTTTTCTTATTATTAGTTTTATCAGTTTCTTTTGAATTTTTATTGCCTTCCTTGTTTTCATTTTCTTTCGACTTGTTTGACGATTCTATCGTCTTCTTATGCATGCCTGCGTGGATTGTTTTGAGAAACATCAAACCCAGCATACAGTATTAAAACAGGTACAACCTACAACATACAATTTACTCTCTCACAACCCAACATTCAACATTGAATATTAACAGAGACTTAGATGCTGTAAGTTATAGCAGAGACAAAGCAGAACACTCACTAAGAAGCCACGGAGCGAACGATTCTTCCACTCCATCCTCTGCGGACTTGAGGATCGACTCGGGCAGCGGCAAAGAATGCCGAACCATCGCTCCGTACAGGCCATACTCCGCCATTATGCTGCTCCTGCCCCACGTCTTCTCTGTCTTGCGCCACTTGGCTCTTCTGTTCTGAAACCAAACCTGTGTGTGTGTTTGTGTGTGTTTGCCTCGTGTGTGTGTGTCTATTTGTATGTGTGTATATTTTTCATGTGTGTGTGTGTTTGTATGTGTGTATGTTTGTCATGCGTGTGTGTGTTTGTATGTGTGTATGTTTCTCATGTGTGTGTATGTATGTTAGTGTGTGTGTGTGTGTGTGTGTGTGTGTGCATGTGCGTGTGTGTGTGTTTGTGTGTGTGTGTGTTTGTGTGTGTTTGTGTGTGATGCTTTTCTGAGGGCATGTAACACGTGGCATAAAACACACATAAGGGCACATAGAGATGAGTGTTATGAATATTAAATCTGATTAATAGTGTCTTCCAAGAATTCCAATGCCCCGTTATGTGCCTACATGAGAGATGGCCGACTACCAAGATGGATGAAGAAATGAATAGATGGATGGATGGCTGTATAGCTGGGTGAAAGAGTTGAATTTTTCTCATCACGTGATCATGCCACCTAGTCATCCATCCACATCTCGTTGGCCGCCCACTAGGACCTGATCTTCTTATAAGTTCTATATGAAATTATGCTGCGAGGGAATTCTTCGTGGAGTATATGTCATCGTTTGAGAGGTCTGCAGAAGTTGACAAGGATGAAAAGGTTAATAGGGGCTTGCGTTGATTCATTTTCCCACAAAGTCTTGCAATACCGTATAGTCTCAATAAAGACTTTTACAGGATTTTAATGCCAATTTTGGAGTTCTAACGGACTAGAAAGAAGTCTTAATGGATATTCGAAGGACCGTTACGGATTCGGCTCCAGACGTATGATAATTTTGTGGAATATATTCGATTTGTCTGTTCTAAAATATACTTCTTATTTAACTTTTTACTTTAAACAAATAAAACAGTTTTTCATCAAGAATTTAATATAATATTTTGTTTTAAATAATTTGGTTGTTAAAAAATTCATATTTCATTTGAATTATTCTTTCACATTGATCTGAATGAAGCTTGACACATTTTTAAATTATAAATTAGTCAATAACCATTCCTTTAATTTGAGTAAAACATTTACCAGAGATAAGGTATCTAAAGATAATTTCCCTTAATATGTTAGTTAGATCTTTCTTGAAGTTGCCAATTGCAAAGAAGTTCTGACCACAATCAGCGCACAAGCCCCTTCATTTGAGAATACAATGCCAAACTGATGATCTAGCGCCCAATTTCTTGTCGACAATGGGAAGCGAGGCGATCAATTAGACATCCTTCTCTGCTCCACCTCCTCCTTTATGCCTGCCTCGCAAGCACAATGCTTTCATAAACCCTCTACACGCAATTCAATTAAGCCTCCATTACATCAAATCTGCATGCCTCTGTATGCACATTTGTATGTGTTTGTATGTGTTTGTATGTGGATATGTGTTAGTGTATGCGTGTGGAGGTGTGTGAGTGTGTTTGTATGTGTTGGTATTTATGCGGGGAATGTATATGCATGAATGTGCAACTGGCGCTTATTGCCGTTAAGGGAGCGATTGCTGATGAGTTTCTGTGGCTTCTGAAGAGATTCGTGGAAGGTGTGGGATGGAGAAGCGGGGGTGGAGTTGTGTGGGATGGAGGAGTGGGGTTGAGGTTGTGTGGGATGGAAGAGTGGGGTTGAGGTTGTGTGGGATGGAGGAGTGAGGTTGAGATTGTGTGGGATGGAGGAGTGGGGTTGAGATTGTGTGGGATGGAGGAGTGGGGTTGAGGTTGTGTGGGATGGAGGAGTGAGGTTGAGATTGTGTGGGATGGAGGAGTGGGGTTGAGATTGTGTGGGATGGAGGAGTGGGGTTGAGGTTGTGTGGGATGGAGGAGTGAGGTTGAGATTGTGTGGGATGGAGGAGTGGGGTTGAGGTTGTGTGGGATGGAGGAGTGGGATTGAGGTTGTGTGGGATGGAGGAGTGGGGTTGAGGTTGTGTGGGATGGAGGAGTGAGGTTGAGATTGTGTGGGATGGAGGAGTGGGATTGAGGTTGTGTGGGATGGAGGAGTGAGGTTGAGATTGTGTGGGATGGAGGAGTGGGGTTGAGGTTGTGTGGGATGGAGGAGTGAGGTTGAGATTGTGTGGGATGGAGGAGTGGGATTGAGGTTGTGTGGGATGGAGGAGTGGGGTTGAGGTTGTGTGGGATGGAGGAGTGGGGTTGAGGTTGTGTGGGATGGAAGAGTGAGGTTGAGATTGTGTGGGATGGAGGAGTGGGGTTGAGATTGTGTGGGATGGAGGAGTGGGGTTGAGGTTGTGTGGGATGGAGGAGTGAGGTTGAGATTGTGTGGGATGGAGGAGTGGGGTTGAGGTTGTGTGGGATGGAGGAGTGGGATTGAGGTTGTGTGGGATAGAGGAGTGGGGTTGAGGTTGTGTGGGATAGAGGAGTGAGGTTGAGATTGTGTGGGATGGAGGAGTGGGATTGAGGTTGTGTGGGATGGAGGAGTGGGGTTGAGGTTGTGTGGGATGGAAGAGTGGGGTTGAGGTTGTGTGGGATGGAGGAGTGGGGTTGAGGTTGTGTGGGATGGAGGAGTGGGATTGAGGTTGTGTGGGATGGAGGAGTGGGGTTGAGGTTGTGTGGGATGGAGGAGCGGTAACTTTCTGGTAACTTCTATTTTAGAATAGAAAGATGTAGAAATGAGTTGAATGCAAGGGTTCAGTGTGAAATGGAGTGGTGTACCAGTATCTGACGAAAAATTGTGGGATGGTAAATAATATTATGTGAGATGTTTCAATTTTGGATGAGTGAGATGCAAAGAAAAGTTATTAAAAATAAAATAATTATTTACAATAAGAATATATTAGATGATTTGGTGTATGCTGAAGTTATTAAAAATAAAATAATTATTTACAATAAGAATATATTAGATGATTTGGTGTATGCTGAAGTTATTCAAAATATTCTATGGATATCGTAACGTACAAGCGAATGTGAAGTAGGTTGTTGAAATGTGATAATAAATACTGAAGGCAGGTTCATTGTATGGGGGATTGGTCGTTAGAGACTTTTTGATCGGTGGATTTCATAGAAGGAAGTGACGTTCGGAAGAATAAGGAAATATAAGGAAGAATGAGCGATTTAGTGTTTTGAAAAGAGTCCTAGTAAATTATGGATGACTCTTTAATAAGATTTTTATAATGAATTATATAAAAAAAGTTGTAGTAAGAATTAAATTATGTTGGGAAAAGTTGTAAGATTTGAAAAAATTGTAAAGAAAAAATTTATAATTTTAAAAAGAAGTAAAAAATTTATATTACATTTTGTTCGTATAAATATTATAGTTAAGTTTTCTGTCTTAGAAAATGTTCAAACTATTAAAATAAAAAGGTTTTTTACATTGAATTGAAGCGATAGATTGGAAACTATAAATTTGTAAATAGACCAATTGAAATTTATGAAATTCAAGAAAAAATATTGAAGCTAATAAAAAAGTGTTCTATTTGGGACATTGACTAGTATTTGATAAGTTTGAAATTTCAAAAAATTCGATAAAAAAATAGCTCAGAGAAATAAATAAATTTCATAATAGAATTTAAAAAGCTGTTGAAATTAGAAGGATGGGGAGGGGACGAGGAGCGATTAATCTAGATCAATGGTGCCCAGGGAACGGTCACAAACAAGCAGCCAATATAAGCAGCGACGACGGCAGTTTGTGTGCTGGTATGTGTTCTTATTTTTGTTCTTGTATGTGTGATTGTTTTTGTCCTTGTTCATATGCTTGAATGTGTGTTTCTAAGTCTGTAAATAGTAAAAAAATTTCGCATATTTTTTTGTGTTCGGGGTTCTCAGAGAGGCTTTTTCATCAGACGTTTTTTACTCTCCATCACATCATTTTACGCGTTTTTGGTGTACCTATTAATCTTGATAATGTTTGCTTGTTGTTTCAAGCGAGGTTGAGAAGTGTCGATGTTTTGAGAGAAGGAAGGCGCTGCTAGCCCTACGAAGATGACGAAGATACAAAAACATCACGCATCCCCAAGGAAACATGAACAATTAATTAGAGCAACTACACACACGCAACAACACACGTCACTATCTCAACAACACTATCACAACAACTGCGACAAAAACGTGATGTAGCTAAGTTCGTCGTGTTTGTGGTGGAGAGTTTCTATTTACTGGAAAATTTGATCAAAACTTACAATATTATAATCAAGAGCACTAATATAGTAATTGCTAATAAAACTCGAAACTAAAAATGATATATTACTTTACTAAAAGACCACAGTGAGGACAAGCCTTAAACACAAAATTACATTATTCAAAAAAAACATTAAACAAATTGCAACTAGACTTAGCCTATGTTACATACTTGTTCCTACTCAAAGTTACCACCACACAAAGCACCTGGATGCGGTCTTCTGGCAGGTCGGTCTTGAGGGAGAGGACTTCTCGCTGGTAGACGTCAGGGTAGTGCGCCTCTTTGAACGTCTTTTCCAGCTCCTCCAGCTGACCACTGCTGAAGATCGTTCTGAGCGGTGTTGAGTTCGAACGGTGTTCGAGTGAAAGTTTGTAGGCGGTTTTATGGGTGGTTGGTGAAATGTTGTTGCGGTGTTGGAACCGTGTTGATGTGGTGTTGAGGAATGTTGTAGTGGTATTGTTGTGGTGTTGAAGTGGTGTAGAAATTGTGTGTTAGAGTGGTGTTGTGAAATTGTGATTAGCAATGTAAGTTAATTGCTCCAAAAGCTACGAATCACATTTGCTACAAGCATCCTTTCTTCAACCATCATCAATGCATGACCATAATCATCAATACCCTCCTCCACCGCCATTACCATCATCATCATCACCGTGATCATTATAATAATAATAATAATAATCATCATCATCATCATTGTCATCATCATCATAAACACCGATGCCTTCTCTTCTTGTTTTTGCCGCAGTTTGACAGTCGACTGCTGCAAGAGTCCTGATCATCTGTGGTGACGTCATCATTCTTTGTACCAATAACAACAATAACAATATATATTATTAATATTATTATTCTTATTCATATTTTATCAATTATAACTAAATCATTTGAAAAAAATAGTTTAAAACTAATTACCAGCTTTCTCATCCCCTTTTTTGTGGTTTCAATTCAATAGTCATAACTAAAAACCACAAAAAAAGACATTTTTAAAGCTCCAAAAAAACACTCAAATTGTTCTTATTGGATTTTGCAGGCTTAGCAATAAGGAGAGCAAACAGCACACTAATAAGTTGCCATTTGCGTGGCTGCCTTCCACAAACACCGAAGCCAATTTGAACGTACTGAAGTTGTTTTTGTAGGCTCGTGTGTTTTTTTAGAGTTTTTTTATACTTTCTTATATAGTTTTTATTTCATTTATATATTTTTTCATATAGTTTTTATTTCATTTATATATTTTATCATATAGTTTTTATTTCATTTTTGTGTTTTTGTAGTCTTTCTTTCTGTTTGTTTTGACGATTAATATCGATGTTTTTGATGTTTTAATAGCCCGTGATGAAGTTGTTCTTGAAAAAAACCAACACATGTTGCTGTTGTTTTTTTTGGCCTAAAAGTGGAATGACTTGAAGAAAGTGGGGAAAGAGAAGAAAGTGGAAAAACGATGCAAGTAATAAGAGATGATTTAGCACTTAATTATGCGATTAATTAAGCCTTGCACCAACCTCAACTGTTATTATTGCGAATCCTCATCAATCATTTATTCATTCGCTTATTTTTCATCTAACCACCCTTCCATCCACTCACCCTGTTCGGCCTTTAGGATGTCATTTTTTTCTATTTTTTCATTCGTGTGTTTTTACTTTTTCCCTTAATTTTCTCAATTTATAACTATCATTAAATTCTTGAAATGTTAATTACCTTCATCTATCCGTATATTCATTCATTCATTCATTTATCCTTCCACCTACTCATTCAGACCTCTACAGCCATCCTCCTTTCTCACCATCTTCTTCTAATTAACGCTGCATTTCACTTTTATGAAGTTGATATTGTCCACACGCCAATCATCCAAATTAATTATCCACTCTTGAGGCTCGTGTTTCATGTTTCAGTCATCTCCCTCTGATGCGTCCTCCGCCTACCTATTTTCTCTATAGATTTATGCGCCTCGTTGTTTTACGATGTTTTCTAAACACCACAGTCGACACTTTAAATTTATTTTTTTATTCATTCATTTTCATCTTCCTCCATCAATTCTAACTTTTTTCAATCCTTCATTCTTTATTCTTTTGTCTTTTCATCCAGCAGCCGATTCTTCCCTCCTTCCTCCCTCCTTCTTCCAAACATCCACTCTCTCCCTTCTTCTCTCCCATGCCTGTACAACACGTCAAACGTGACGTCACAAAGATGGCGACAATTAAGTGGCGTGTTAAGCGCTTGCTAATGACGCTTCTCCACTGCTGCTCTTGTTTTTCTTTATAGAATTACTGCGTTTTCATATGTATTTTTTCGTTTTTTTCTACGCTCGAACTAATATATAACTATCTTGTTAAATGTTTAAATTGAGTTAAATAAGGACTTTAGAGTCATATTAAATTTTTTTATTATTGGTTCATTTCTTTTTATATTTAAATTGATTTTACTTTTGAAAACCCTTTTATAAAATCGATTTTCTCCAAAACAGAAAAACGTCAGAGCGAACACACACGCACGCACACAACTTCATCAGCTAGGAAGAAGGTTTAATAAAAAAAACGTGGATGTGTTAACGGGTAGATATGACAAGCCTATAACAACTGTAACAATGGAGACGATAAAAGAGCTAGTCAGAAAGCCCCGAATAAGAAATGAATTGCGTTAATAAGCTGCAGAGAGCATGGAAAAGTTGTAGAACCAATTGGCGATGAGAGGCTATTAAAAGCTATTGATCAATTATAACTAATAAATGCAATTAAATGAATAATAGAACTAATTAAGAGCATTAATTGACAACTCGATGTCGTTCAAATTAGGCTAATATCTCAGACGCAAGCGCTCAAGCAAGGCACAAATTACCTTGTTGCCAGGCTACCACCGTGTTCCTAATAGGCCAATCCTGCACCCATATAGGATGAGCATTTTATATAAGAGACCTAATTAAGATGGTTGTCTTGATTAATTATTATATTAATGGCGCGTGCGAAATTTAGAGTGATAACTTATCTTGTAAGCCATTTCGGCGTTTGAAATAGGCTCATAAATTAACCAAAATTAAGCTTTAAAAAATTAAATTATTTAAATAATAATTAATTAAATCTGTATTAAAATCAATTTTAAAATAATTAACAATCAATCGACAAGGCTTCAAGAGGCCGGTAATAACGATCGTTAGCATGTAGAGACGATTGTTGAAGGCAGGATCTGTCAAGGGCGCCTAAGCGATTTCCTATGCTAATGTGATGGCTTCATTGCTTCTCTCTCAGCCCTTTCACGCACAATTAAACGGCCATTTGTCGGGAATTTGAGATGCAGCCTTTGATGCTACGCCCTCTCCCCAAGCTTTTGCTGAGACTTGCAAGCGGATTAAGAGCTTTCGAAAAAGAAACTTTATTTTTATTTTCTCGAATAGATTATTTTTTATTGGAATTAATTATGGAAAGAGTTTAACGATTGAGTGGATGGATAATTTGAAGATGCATGCAGGAAACCTGAGTTGTCTTCGTTATAGTTTCGAGAAGGGCTTTCGTAGAGGTTTTTGAGGTCATTTGCAGCGTCAGAAGGGTAGTAAAAGAAGTTGAACGGGTGCGATGAAGGATAAATGGAATGCGAGTCTTGGAGAAGAGGTTCACTTTTAGTGGAATTCCACTTTTGGAATGACTCTTGGTATAGGAATGTGTCTTTTGAGGTCTTTTTGTTTTGGTTTTTGAAGGGTTGCTGTGTGGATGAGTTGAGGGGTGAAAAAAATGGTGAAAGTGTTTTTTTTTCGTTTTTGAAAAAAGAAGAAAACATGGAAGAATGGATGGAAGGGTGGATTGGAGGATAGGTTGATGAAGAAATAGATGGAGCGATGGATGGAGGTTGGGATGTAAAGCGGGATCTCATATAAGCCATGAAGTTGTGTTGCCAAACTGTAAAATAGTTGAAGCTGAAAGTGTTGGAGTGTTGTTGATGTTGTGGTTGTTGTTGTTGGAGAAGTTGAGCTTGCTCGTACATGGGATGACGCAAGTGGGGCTTGTTGACATCTTTGAGGCTTCTGTTTTTGTTTTGTTCGTTGAATGGTTGTCGGCTTAACAATAAAGTTTGTTGTTTTTGTTGCTCAAATTGTTCTTGCTGTAAAGATGAATAATGCAAAAAATTCTCATTTTGAGTTTTTTGTTGACTTTGCTGAGAGCTGGAGAGGTGGTTTTGGTGGAGGGGTTGGCATGGAGATGCAGTGGTGAAGGGAAAAGTATCGAATGAGTGCGGTGGTTTCCGGAAACTCTGGTCTGGTCTCTTGTTTGCCATGGTAGAGACAGGGTGGTAAGAAAGTTCTTTGTCGACAAACACTTCTTGTAACTTGTTAATAACTTTGTTTCCATGGGTCGCACTCACCAAGCCACCATCATCGCCATCTGAGCAATACTCATTCCATCCTTCTTTTTTTTCAATGCCTTCTTTTGATTCTACTTCCCATTCATTTATCGCTTTTTTCTCTCTTCCGTCGATCAATTCATTGATTCTAGCACCATTTTGCTGATTATGAACCTCTACTACAGCATACGTCCCTCTTCTTCTACCTTCTCCTCGCTGCTTCAAGTCCAGTATATCTTCAATGGCAAACGACCTCAGAGAAGATTTTTCTGAATTTGTTTTCACTCGTTCCATTTTTTATTTTTCTCACAATTGACTACCTGCTCAGCAATATGTGACCACAAATATTATTCCTAAAATGATGTTTACCCTCGAAGCTCCATGAGCACAACTATGCCAAACAGACTTCCTTCAAGGCGTCACGGCTCGCTACAAAGCTCTACCAACACTTTATGCAAAAAGAAAAGACAATAAAATGTATAATTGGTTAATGGGGAGGAAAATAAATAGTATATTTTCTTTAAACAGTTTTTTCCAGGGCTCTTCAATTATCCTAAACCATCTAATTATAGCCTAATTAAATTAATAATATTTGATTAAGTTGGGCTCTACATAAATTATGGGCCAATAACAACACTGACCAACCACTTTATATGTCCAGTTCCTCTCACTTCTCTTCTCTACATCTCACCTACTCACTCTATTTCTTTTTACTTAACGGTCATTTTTCTATTTAAAATACTTTCCATTCTTTCACCTTTCGAAAAGGTTATACTACTTGAAAAATAGATTCTCAATTCCTATCATAATTAATTCAATAAATTAATCTAAATTCTAAATAATATTTTTAAATATACAAAACTTCTATTTAATAACCACTATTTGAAACCCCCTGGTGCAGACCTACTTAAAAAAAATAGTTTTAAAAAAGACCAAAAAATAAAAAAGTCGAAATCCACTTTTGATTCGAAAAGTGGTGGAATTTGATTTGCGACTCTAATGGGCAATCAAATCATGGATGTATTGAAATGACGGAAGAGGTGCGCGGGAAGAAGCGATGGAGAAAATGAGATAAGAAGAGGAAAAATGGAGAATAAGTTAAATAAAAGTTTAAAAATCAGAAATTTAAATTGTTCAACGTGGTAGAGTGAGATGATGAAAAAAAATGTGTTTGAAGGCCAATCAATACAAGGTGTTTGCTGATTGGTGAGCAGGCTGTGAGGGCTTTGATTGGCTGAGATGGTAGGTAGACTGTGATTGGCCGAGGTGTCGTCTTAGCGACCTGTAATGCACGTGTCACTTGCTAATGAACGTTCTTAGGCGTGGTCTCTTATTAGTTGCTTGCCGGCATGTGTGTTTGCTTTGTGGTGTGCTCGAACGCGAACTGTGCGTAAAGGTGTGCTCTTAATATTGGCAAATTGATATTTAGTTTTGGCCGTTTAAATTTTTTTTTAAACTTTTCATTCCACAGTTTAACTTTCAATATTAATTTATTTTCTTTTTATTTTCTCAATTTTCATCTTCTTCACTTTTCGATTCCCGAGGGTTCAATAATTCCTCAGTTGCTTAATTGAGGTGTCGTGTAGTCTTTTTTATACGAGATTTCAACTATTTCTAATTGCTTTAACCCTCGAGTATTTATATTTGTTAATCGAATAAAAAAATCTGAATATTTTTTTTTCCGTTTATTTGAATCTGCTACAATTTTTTAGAAAGATACTAAAAAAATTCATCGGCGACAAAATATATCAGTTAAGTGAGTGTACTTCGGGGATTATTACGTAGACGAAGCCATCCATAACTGGCATTCTTTAGCTCAAATTAAGCGCCACAAAATCACTCGATCATTTTCTCCCGCCATTCCATTCAACGCCCTGTTCATCATACCTCGATTCCGTGCTAACATTATGTTTGATATTGCTGCTGTAGAAATGTTTTTTAAACAAAAGTTTTGATTAAACAACAAAACTATAAAAATATGTATTCGAAATCACATTAGAAAAAATTTTATACATGGAAACAATCGTTAATCGTATATAAAAGAAGATAGCTCAAGTAGCCAACTGGTGTCTTCTGAAGCGACAAAGTACCTTCGTAAGTGCAATTAGGCACAGCCAATTAACGATGCAGTGAAGTGAGGCTGAGTTGTATGTGGAAAGACTATATCTTTGAACCAGAAATAATAGATACCGTAAAACACCATGTATTAGATGCACTTTTTTTAGCTTTGAAAGGTTTTCTATCTAATGCACAATGCTTTTTTTGTGCAATAGTAAAAACATGGAAACTTCTGATCTAACCAGCTAATTTTGGTTTCATTATTTCATTGCCATTGCAAGTGCGTCTTTATCATAGTGTTTTACAGTATGCCATTTTTGAGAACTTGTAATACAATACAGAAAACACTAGTTTGAAATTCGATTTAAGAAATTTTAGCTCAAAGAAATACTTCTGAAGAATTAAACCAATTTTTTACGAAAGTCAAATAAACTTTTATTTGAAAAGTCTAAAGTATTCCATAGAGGGACAAAGTAGGCTAGAAATATAAAACTCCACGTAAAACAAAATTGATAAAACATTGTTGGAATATTTGTGAAGATCATCGTTTTTTGAAGCCATATTTCTTGCGTTCATAAAAGAGGTCAGTCTTTGCACTCCCCAAGTTGACAATCTTAGGACACCCATCCCTCTGCATCGATGATCAGTGCTTATTGTAATATATAAAATTTACATGATAATTAATTGAATATCATATAATTATATAAATAATAAATACATGAAATAAAAAGAAACTATAAGAAATAAATTTTTGATTGATAGACTTCGTACAAACTAATATTTTCAATATAAGTATCAGAGAAAAAATGATAAAACAACTACATCTTTCTCAGCCACAGTGCACTCTTTGCAGTAGTAGGCATCAGAGACTCCTGGACCTCCACATATGGCACATCTGCCTGTGATTATGATGAAAAAAATATAAACGAAATGATATGGCCTATAAGCTACTTAGAATGATGGCAATTAAATAATATTTCAAAATAAGTATATCATACAATCTGATGTATAATGTGTGTAACTTAGTGGTAAAAATCAATATTCTTAGCATGGTACAATACTGACCCTGGTATGAGCCATAGTTGCACTCATCACAGATCCTCACCAGTGTGCATGGACGCACATAAGAGTCACATATGACACACTTTCCATCACCTGAGAATGTTTATGTTTACAAAAATTTACACTTCACCCAAAAAGTGTTGCAAAATATTTAGAATTAGTATTTTAACTTAGAAAAACCTAAAAAACTTACATTTTTCACAGAGCCTTCCTATGGCTGTATAATGTATTGGTAAAATAAAATATTAAAACAGTTATTAAAATAAAAATAATTTTAAAATATGAAAAATATTTTTTAATTGAAATATTGGAAAAAAGTAATTTCTTTTACCTACACCGGGCTGTTTTCTACAAAATATTAAATCGGGATGATGCTTCGCCATTTTATTATCGCTTTGAAAACAATATATTATAGCGTTTAATTGACAAGAGAACCAGAACTTTCTAAAACAATTGAAGATATATGAAATAATTATTTTTTCATTTTTAACTAAATGAAAGTTTAAAATAATAAATTTTGCGTTATTGGAGAGTAGATGGGCCCTGCCAAGAGCCACTTGAGCTCTTCAAACTGAAACTACACATAAATGAATTTTAATTTTTCTCTTACGACCTCACCGGTTATGCGAAACGTTAAAGTTTTTATGTCTTGTTATAATCCAAAAAAAGCCTTATCTAATATAAACATCTCAAAAGTAGATATTCAAATGGTTTAGTAAAAATTATAATTGATGAAAAGATTTTTAAAACAATTAGAAAAGTAATTTAAAATCTTAGAATCATTTATAATAAATTTCATCAAATGAAACCTAACTCCATTTGTGTTGTCAACGAGAACTGAATTTGTTTGGAAATAAGAGATTCTTTCAGATGTCTGAGCAGTGTAGGCACTACAGTCTTACACTGAACAGACATCTGACAGGCATAACTTCTGAATCTCCGATCCTTTCCATTTTAATTAACTATTTATAAGCCATTGTTGAGCAGTCATTGTCTATGTCGAAAGTAAAAGAATGCTGATGATGGAGGAGGTGAAATGGCCTCTAAAGTGCATTCAACTATTTTACCTTTCCCCATCTGGTCTTCAATTTAACCTTTTGAACGACGAGTGAAACCACATAAGCATTTTGAAGCAAGGCACCAGACTTTTGAACAACACTGAATCTTCTCAACACCTCCGCACATACGGACGCACACTTCTCATTTCACTGACCCTTATCTTCAAACATACATCCACTCATCCCGTTCTCATCCTCATTCCTCCCATCTTCAAAATATGAACCCGTATGAATATATAAGTATACGTGGCTGCAGCTATAAAAGATGAATAAAATGGCTGATAAGTTGGAAAGCCGATTAAAATAAAAGTAAGGCATGAAGCTCATTTGATGAGTTCAAAAACTTCACATACTTAGAAGCAATATGACAAAGTGAACACAAAAGAACTAAAATTTAAGAACCCTATTCAAGATAGCAGCTGGCACACTTAAATTCATCCTAAAGTATGACTTCGCACGCCCTGTCAGGCTCTTTCGCCTACAACAACTTTGACTACAGCTCTTTTGACCGAAGTTGCGACAACAGGCAGGAGAACTCCAGTCTTAATGCCAGCATTCTCTCCAAGGTAGCAAAAGTTTCTCCCTTAATACACTATATTCACAAGCGTCAATCATTAACTGTTGAACTAAATATCTGTCTAATCGTCCTACTATTTTCTTGTCTATCCATCAATTATTTCCTCTCTCATCCACCATCCCACAGCTTCTGGCGATGATTGCGGACTCGTCATCGAACCAATCCACTCCCACCTCCTTCAACTCCGACAGTGGCATCGATCTTGATAATGATCCCACTCAATTGCATGATTTGCTCTTGCGACAACTGAGTGTCAGTGAAGAAGTGAGGGTAGGTGGCTTGTGTTGGGTTCACTTAAACAAATTAACTAATTGGATTAATTAAATAGATTCTAGGTTATCCATCGCAACTTCCTTACTCTGTTTGTTAGGCCAAAGACCGCTTCATTGACCGATCATCCCCCAACAAGCGCCACATCTACTACAATGACGGCAACTACAACCAAAGCTACAAGCCCAACTACACCTCTGATGACATCCACAACTACAACCACAACTACAAGAACAATAGCCAAACGATTGGTTCAGTGTCCCTCTACGACAACCACGCCTCATCATTCGCTGCAGCTTCTCAGTCATTTAATTGCTCTTTCAACCATCCATCGATGTCCTACCTCAACCACCCATCTCTCTCGCTCATCTCCCACTCACTCATGCATCCACCCGCTCAAGCCTCGCCAGCTCCCGTTAACAACGTGCTCAGATCGCTGAACGAGAAACTCATAAAGAACCTCATGCAGACGAGTCGCAAGAAGGAGAGTGGTGATGATAATGATGACGATGGCGATGATGATGATGATGTTTCTAGTGACGTAGACAATGGAGGCAAGAAGAAGGTGCTGCCCAGTTCCTATTTGTGTCACTTGTGCTTCATGAAAGGCCACTTCATCAAAGATTGCCCCCAGGTGAGAGAGTGAGATGGTGGGAGGGAGTTAATGAAAGAGTGAGAAAGTGAGAGAGTGAAAGAGGGGGGGAGGTTGTTGATAGTGGAGGGAATGTGTGAATGGGAGCTAAGATGGATGGTTGTTCTGATGGTGTCATAGATTGTGAAATAATTTTGGAGTGGATAAAGGAAGGAATTATTGATAGAGGCAGTAAAAGAGAAAATAAAGAAGATGGCGAAAAAATGGCATGATAAAGAAACACAAAAATCTTGAAAGGTTCAATGCGAAACAGCGCCTCTCAAAGTTTAGCAAAAGTTAAAAAATCCACATTTCCTTCCTCAAACCACCATTACAAATGCAAAACCACTGTAGCATGATTTATATTTATTTATTTATTTTTTACTAATCCTTTAATTCCACACACACTTTTTTCTACTGCTGAACATCAGCTATACAAGATGACATAAACGCATGTGAAATGTATATAATACCATGTATAATTTATATATCCATAAACGAAATGACACTAACGATTTGCACATGCTGCCATGCCAGCCAGCAGTTCTTAAAAACTACAGCTTGAGTGACAGTCGACCAAGGCCAGAGCTTTGAGTTCGAGAGTGGAGGAAACTTTAATCCAGCGGCTTGATGCGCTGACGGCTTGATGACCTCAAAGTGTATCGAATGCGCATTGGGGTGTTCTTATTTGAAAGTTTAAAGGGTGCTTTTAAGGGATTTTTACGTCGAACTACATTCTGTTTTTAATTAATCTCTTTTTAACAATTTTTTTGATACTTTTTGAATTTTTCTTACTCTTTATATATGCATAAATGAATATATATTATTTTTTTTACTCACTACTCATATTTTGAAACTCGTCTCTAAACGTCTGCTTCTTGCCAACATCATTATCATCCTGTGGCATGAATATCATCAAGCCGGCATCATTATCATCACCACCAATCTACCAAAATCATCATCAATACTTTTTCTCATCAGTATCAGCAACACTTTGTTTTATGTTTCCACTCAGCAGCTTCTTGCGAACATGTTGAAATGCTACACCATACATAAACTTTCCTTTTATTCATTGTGCCCCACTTAATAGGAGAAATAAAAAGGCGCATTAATCATACGAAGAAAGAGCAGTAGCCTGAAAAAACATTCAAACATTTTTCATGTGTCTACTTGCAAAATCGAGATATTAATCACTGACATGAAACCATTAAATACACATACATCTCCTCCCAAATTCGAACATACCCGTACACATGAACATTCAAACACACGCACGCACACACACACACACACAAACAAACACACACACACACACACACACACACACACACACACACACACACACACACACACACACACACACACACACACATACATACACACCCAGGCTCACCCGAAGGAAGACGGTTTGACTCCATACCAGGGCAAGAAGAGGTGTTTCGGAGAGTACAGATGTCCCAGATGCAAGCGCAAGTGGATGTCAGGTGAGTGGAGAATTCAATAGAATAGAACTTTTTTTAATAGTTTAAATTTTTTTTTATAGCATAGAAAGTATTTCTGTTTGCAGCATTACATACAGCATCACTCCAACTCCCCTCCACCCCAGGCAACAGTTGGTCTAACATGGGTCAAGAATGCATCAAGTGCCACATCAACGTCTTTCCACAGAAGCAGGTTAGTCCATTTTTTAAAATTGTTTTTGCACTTTGCGAGTGGCATTAATATTTAATCTGTTTGAATAGACAACAAGTAGCAACTACAACTATAGTAGAAATTATATCATCAACCATCACTAGCGACCGCTGGAGAAGCCAGATGGCTTGGATGTTTCTGACCAAACAAAGGTGCACTTGCAGCATTTGTGCCAGAAGTGCAAGCAGTTGGGCCACTACTGCAGACGTCTCAACTGATTCTGGTGTGTGGTGAAGGGAAGTATTTGCCTATTGTAGTCTTATTTCTAAAGATGAAGTATTGGTGCATTGGTTGATAAAGTAGTAAAGGAGAAAAAGAACTAAAAGGACTATCTAATGGACCAAACGCCAAAGACCAAAACATTAGTATTTTGTGTTTCATTGTGACCGGCTCAACTCTGTGGTACATCTATCTCTCTTCAATCACATCCCGCATCAAAGCTGTCACTTCAATTAGCCGTGTCCTCTATCCATCTACCCCGCTCCCACATGCAGTTATTTCGCATTTTCAATCCTTGCGAATGAAGTTTTATTGTTTTTCGCAGTATTATCGTCATTATGACACATGTTTTATGCTGTGAGGGAGCCTTTTGTGATTCGGAATTAGCGTTTCTGGCCTTATTAAAAATGCCCGTCCGCACTTTATTCAGCATATTTGCACATTTCGATAAACCTTCGACTTTCACACTTACCGCGCCTACATTTTCCAACATACCTATAAATGTATATGTGTTTATGTAGAAGTCATTATTATCTTTCTTAAACACTAATATAAACCTAAACGTTTCCATAACTAACCAGGTCCTAAGGTGGAAATTTGAATTTTTTTCGTATTTTTTGTTTACATGGTTTGAGTTGTCCTTGGAATTTTTGGCTACAAGCGAGTGTTAATTGAACCTACGACCTATAAACCGCTAGTCGTTAACTATTTGGCCACCCGTTTACCATAAACACAAACTTTTACATAAAAAATTAATACATACAAAAACGGTAGGCATATACATTATAGACGTGCATACATACATACATTCACGAGAGGATGTGGAGTTAACGAATTGGGATAAAGTGCCTCCATCACCGTGCAGATAAGGTTTCATGTTTGCGCAGCAGGCATTACAACACCCTCGGAACAAAGACACCCTTTAAAGTATCACGGCAACACATGCTGCCCAGAGTTTACATCATAAGTTCTCTCCAAGCCTTGAGCAGGCTTCTGTAGACGCTGCTGGAAGGGCTGAGGTTTGGAGGCGGTTATAATTTTATTTGGTACATAATTCTGTCAGCACTCCAGCACACATGCTTACACTGATTCTTCGTATAATGGCACACACAAACCTCTCTAGACAGACAAACACAATCACACATGCGCAGACAAGTGATATGGTGGTTGTTGTTGGTTATTATGTTGAAAGAAGCGATGAGTCAGACTTAATTTAATAAAAATAACTAGAATGATTTGTAAGTAGCGATAAAAATCCACTTTTATAGAAATAAATATTTAACTTTTTCAAGTTTAAAAAACCTATTTATCACTAAAACACTAACGCCCTACTAAATCAACATTGAGTGAATAACTCGACAAGTGGTGCTTGCTTAAACGAAGCCTAGAGGCCCATGGTAATTTGCAACTTGCAGTCTTTTGGGCCGGTTGTTTTGACATGAGTCTGATTGCCTCAGTCGTGTTTGATCGTTCGAGCAAGTGCTCTTTTTCTGGCGTTTTACTTTACAGCTCATGAAAAAACATGTGAGCTATTGTATAGCAGTTCATGCTCACAACTATTCTTTTTTGCGTTTTTCTTCTGTTTAAAATGTCAAATTTGATGTACAAATATATGCTTGAAGGTCGGATTAAATAATATTTTGTGGTTTATAGAGCCTTTGGAATTTAAGTATTTATTTGAAATTTTGCCCATATCTGGTTGAAAAGTGTTTAAAATCTATGTTTTCGGCTTGTAGACCATGCTAGGAGGGTTTTAAATTTTGGTTTGCTATACACCCATGAAGATGCATGCTTCACAGTTTGATATTGAAAACTTTCCCTTTGAACCTAGCTACATATTTATAATTTACAAATACATTTTTGTTTGAATAATTGATCAATGTATATATTACTAATATAATATTATTAGTTTGGAACGTCGTAAAGGTCTTTAAAACTCAACTAGGCAGTTATGGCTACTGATTAAATTGAATTGTTACTCCACCATTCTCTTGTGTATTAGTTTATAACCTACGAATTTTAGCTGCACACAAATTTCAAATTTAATTACATTTTTTAAATGGTTTAAACTGCTTGTATGGTTATACGAAACTATTGTTATCTCGTGTTTTAGATGTTAATCATTTGAGCTATCTACATGTTTTCGCCATCTTTTTTGCTAACTTTATGAAACATTTGAATTATTTTTGCTGCTCGTTTATGACGTTTTGTTGAAAATATTACGGCGAAAAAGCGTCAAAAAAGTTACTAAACTATAAACACAACAAATAAAAAAATAAAAAACATAATTAAAACAATAACTCATGGAATGAGCATGAAAGTGATATCAAGATAAAATGATTGTTTAATACACATCCTGTCAAAGGAGGATATAAAATGGAATAAATGATTGCAATGAAATTGTAGATAGCGGCAATGATAACTTTCGTGACGAAGCTAGTGACCTCCTCCAATCAGTCAGAACCATTCATCATTCTTCTTATCCGAAAGTTCAATGCTGTATTCTTCTCGGCTAGTACTTCAAAAAAGTCAAGTGATAAGAATTGAATGAAGAATTAGCATCTCGAGTGATCTAACCGCTTCGGATAAATCAGGTTGTTTTAGTCGAAGAGCTTTGTGCATTCGAAGGAGTGAGGCCAAGAAGCAAGGTTAGGTTGCTAGGTGTTCATTACATGAAAGATTAGCACACGCTTCATCAGCTGTCATTCGCTCTATTCTGAATTGAAATACTTTTGTAGGCTCAAATAAACGATAATGTTGATTTATTATTTATTTTTGTGAAAAAAAAGTCTATAGAAAAATAAAAGTATCTTGGTTATACTTGATAGAAATAGGGCATAAGGGAACAGTAAATGATTAATTTTTTACTAATAAAATTACTAAGAAAATGAAAAATTTGGATAAAGTTTGTATTATCTAATATGTGAAAGCTATAATATAAATGTAAAAATATTTGTAACAAATGAAAAGTTTTTTTATTATACAAAATTAATAAGTAAAAACCATTCAATTGAATATTAATCGTAATAACAATTTTTACTATGGAATTAAACACAATTTATAATACTATACATTTGATTTATAAATGGTAAATTTTCGTTAAAACTTTAAAATAAGCTAATTGACTTTAAAAAAAGACTGTATTGTCAAATTCTAAATGAAAAACTTCTAACTCATTCGAATTCACAAAGAGCAGGAACCCTTCTTAGTTCTGAAACTTAAAAGTTAAAACTTGAGCTTTTAAATCTTCTCTTTATGCGGGGGTGGCGTTTTTATTCTTTCCTATCAACATTCATGCCACGATTCCATGCATTGATTTTGGAAGAAAAACCTCGGAGACAAAACAATGGCATAAGATATTAACTTGAGATTGAGGCGTATCTGGTTAATAAATATTATTATTACAAATTATTATTATTATTATAAATTATATTTTATTGGATGTGGAAGGACGTAGTTTGAATATTTCTATAGAAAAGCATTTAGGGAAGAATTTAATGCAATGAGTACGTTTTTCTCGCTTTTGAAATATAATACTAATTATGAAGTATAAATACATGAATAAAGATAATAGAAAACATTATTTTTGACTAGGGAATTTTGTTTTTTAGCTATTAAATATTTTAAAAATAAAAGCATAATTTATTTTTTTTAAATTTAATGACTAGTTTTTATAGTTTTCGTGGGATGGTGACTTTTTTAAATCTGTTCTATTGATTTTTCTTTTTCGAAGATTTATTGGATTAAAACTTAGAATGTATTAATACAACTTTATACTTATTTTTGTTTTCATTTGAGTCGGATCTTTTCTTTTATGCATTTATAAAACATAAAAGCTATTAAACATGATATATATCTTTTAATTCAATAAAATCAAAACTTATGCAGAAAACTTGAACAGTCAGGTTGAACAATTTCCTGTTGCCAATTTTCTTTTCCGGAGCTGGTGCAATACTTTCAAATTCACTTATTTCCACAGGCACCTGTATCACAAGAACACAAGGCTTATGACATTTTTAATCCTTATCCTATTTTGAAACGGCCTTAGTCCTACAGGATAAAAATTGAAAAATGTTTTTTTAAAAACAAGACAAACAATTTTTGTGTAAAACGGAATGGAGACAATGAGGAAATAAAGAAAAACAAATAATTCCCATTTTTTCTGAAAGAGCGATTAAAATCATAAGAGAAATAAAAATTTGAAAATACTGAAAATCTATTGTGAGTATATTTGATCAAACAAGTGATTCTTCAGTGATGCTTTCCTATATTTTTCTTAGGGGGTTGCATTGGAATTTAATATAATTAGAAAAAGATATATTTATATTCCAATTGGAATATTTTTTTGCGAAGTAGGACGCTATTTGAAGATATCCTGGGAAGGTATCCATGAATAGCGTTTACGAGAAGGCAATATTTTTTAAAACTTTCGACTTTATAACGCCATTAAGTTTTTTTCGGACTTACCACGACGGTCTTTGAGTATTAAAAAAATTGATTATTTTTTAAATCAGTTTTCTTTTTTTGCAGCCGTTGCAATAGTTACTATTTGTATTTCTAGCTTGAAGGGGTTTGGATATTGAAGAGCACCCCTGAAGAGTGTCAATCATTAGAGCTAAATCCGCTATGAAATATTTGTTTTATAATCTTTTTGTTATTTCAATTTTTGTAAAGTTTTGAAAATTTTATACAAAACCAGGTAGCTTCCCCAGAAAATTTATGGAAAGTAATTTTTTCGGATTAATAGTAGGTTCAACATGAACCATAGCTATCACATTGAAGGGTCGCGCGAACTCTTGCGAACCTCCAAGAAAGCATCACTGATTGGGTTGTATTATATTATTCAAATAATATTTCTGAATTTTATTTTATTTTTCATATTATTCATAAATAAAAATGTATTCAAAGGTTACTCTGTCGCCATATTTTATAACAGTTTTTCTTGGTCCTGAGTGAGGTTTTTAAAATTAAGTCATAAGGAAATATTTTTTAGTGTTTTTACACCAAAATTCATCTTGCAGAACCAAGACGATATGAGGTTTAAAAAGTTTATAAATTATTTTTAAAACTTGTAAAATTTTATTTTCTTTTGGTCACCACTCCTTTGCTGATAATTTACACAACTGTGATCGTCACAACAAAAATTTATTCGGTTTTTGACTCGTGATAATCACATTTTGTAAAAGAAAAATTTTCTGTTTTGTTATTTCTCTTTCTACGTTGAATCAAACGAAGAAAACAACAAGGAATATAAAGAGGAAAACTAATGATAAACCTAGTATCATTCTGATAACTAATCAAATTTCTAATACTAATAATAAAACTAATAAAAAAGCTACCTTCAAAACTTCCGAAACTAATGATTTCAAAAAGACTACTATAACTAGAAGAAATGCATAATTATGAGAAAAGACAACTATCCTCACAAATAGGGCTGACAAAACAACAATATAAAACTATAAATAAAAATAGGCGATATTAACTGAAATATTAACTGAAATATTAAATGAAATATTAACTGAAATATTAACTGAAATATTAAATGAAATATTAACTGAAATATTAACTGAAATATTAATAGAACTTGTAAGCTTTGAAAACACATTTGCCGTTTTAATAAAAGATTTTACAACACCATTACTTGAAAGACAACTAAAACAACTCGAGCGTCTTACAGTTTCATGATTATGTTTCTAATTCTTTCTCATTTATTCGACGGATTTGACTATGGACATGCCAACTTAAGTGACCATACACAATTATATTTTTCTTCTCCGCCTTGGTCACTATCCCTTCAAGAGACATTGTCATGATGCTGGTTTTAAAAAGTTTGAATTTTTTAGCAATTTTTTTGTTATCACATAGATTTTTCTTTAGTTTCACAAAACTAAAAAGTGGCTTAATTTAATTATCAAAATAGTTTTTTTCAATTTTCGGTTGAATTGCTTGTTTGCGGAAATAATTTTTAAGTAAATTTCTGATACTCCATCGATAGTTAAAAAAAAGAAAAACAGATTAGACAGTGAATGGGAACAAATGTGTTCATGATACCACGTCTCATGCTAGAGAAAAAAATATTACAGTCGCTGTTCCTCGTTTAAAGTCGTGAAAGTTTCAATGTTTTTCGGAGCAGAATAATTATTGCATTCGTATTATTCTATGAACGTAGCGAATTGAACGAGCTGTGAGGGCGATTGACACGTTCTTCCAGTAATGCCCTCAAAACACTGATCGACAGTGCAAAGTTTTATGCTATCGTTAAGCCCAGCCGTACTCGAAAGTCTGGTTTCTATTTTCATAATAGAAAACATTTGCATCGCCTATATAACTCTTCAAACCTCTTAGTGACTGGGAGTGGTCACATGATCAAGTTTAAAAACTTAAAAAGCCACACGAACAATCTACCAAAAATATATCTATTCTACTTTTGCTTCCAGTTTTATCGCTGACTTTTTGTTTTTGTGTGATCCTTGCGGGATTGAAACATAGTTTTACATCGACGGCAAGGACCTTTTTTGTTAGAACTTTCTTGAAAAGTGATTGTGCTCATAACTTACTGCTTCTAATCCCACCGCAAAGTATGATAAGTTTATTATACGCTCAAGCTCATTTTTTTATCAGCCTTTACATATTTATGAACTATTTGATTGTCAATAGCTTAAAGAGTTCAGAAGAAAAATATTTGTCTGTAATTTGGTTCATAACAAATAAAAACTATTGGTTTAGAAATATGGAAAAACACACACACAAACTGTATATTTATATCGTTCTTTTCTATTTTTGTTCATAAACTCCGAACATAACTCTTATTTTTTCCATATTGTGCAGATCTCCTCTGGAGCCTCGACGCACATCAACAAAACTGTTGAATAACAAGTAACTTTAAGTTTTTAAACAATAAAAAACAAATAGAAATATTTAAACAACGTTCATTGTAGAGCGACTAAGCCAGTCTTGAAATGGTATTTTTGTGAAATAAGTTTTAATTTGTCCTATTGTGGTTGTTTTTGATGATGGAGTTGTTGTTTTTGTTGTTGTTGTTAATTTAATTTTTTTAAATCTTTTGTTAGTGTTGGTGGTTTTGCGGTTGGTGGGAGTACTGCAGATAAAGCTGTTTGTATATTTTCTTTCATGATTAGAGCTTTTTTTCGTGTTAATTTTTAATATTTAAACTACAATCATCATTTTATTATTGCTATTAGTATTATTTTAATTTTTATTCCAGTTATGATTTTCATAATCATCTCTATTACCGACCATCGTTTCACTGCTTCCAGCTGGATAATGATTTTTGCCGTGCATGTGTCCTATGCGGTCGACGTGTAGTCCAGGATGGGCCGTACGGGGAAAACCAGAGTGTAGTTGGCTTTTTTGGAAACCTCTTGAACCTTTCTGTTCCAGTGAAAACTTTCATACAACACAACACTCAAGTATTTGCTAGTGGCGGCGTTGGTAAGTTATTGCCCGTGAAGCTCGTAAGTTCATTTTTTTGTGCAGTAAATAGTCTCAATTAAATCAATTTAGTTTTTTCCGGCCTATCGTTAAAATTTAGGGTGGTCGGAGGATGGTTCGCATTTAAAAATATTTTTGTGAGCATAGATAAGAATGTAATACATCAAACCAAAAAAACGACGCCTTCTATTACAAGGGTACATAAAAGTGACAAAAAGCATCTTCAATAATCCTTTTTGAAGTGACACTAAAATAAAAACTCTCTTAAAGCTTAAAAAGTTGAAATATGAATGTTGAAACAATTCTGCAAGCAATAAAAAAAACAACTTCAGCTTTTCTAAGTAGAAAAGTTTAAAAAAAAGATATAAATAATGCATTTTAAAACTATTTAAGAATAAATATATATTGATTATATTTATTAAAAAATGTTAAAACTTTATTAAAAAGATTTATGAAATTATACTAATAAAAATATATATAAATTATAATAATAAAAAGAAATAAAAATTATATATAAAAAATATATTCAACTAAATCGAAGAAAATAATATGATACAAATATTAGCATTCTTCAAAGAATCTTGAAGACACGTTTCGTCAACCTAGCTTAAAAATATTGTGTAAAAATACTTTTTATCGTTTTCATTATTTTAATGTCAATTTTGAAAAAATGTAATACTAAGAAATCACGAAAAGAAGCTGAAAGCTAATGATTGGCAGTAAGATTAGGACTAGAAAAATGTTTTGCTTTCACTAAGTAAACTCTGGGGCTGACAGATATAGAAAAAGAAAAATCCGAAAACCAATTTAATTGACATTATGCACATACCGTAACCGTCAATCACACGATTGAAATCGGCATTTTCTGAATGCTTGACAAATTTAATAAGAGTTTTATGTTTTGTCTGAATTATCAAAAACTTTCACAATTAAAATTCATTTTTTTGAATTTTGTATATTTCTATTTTTCTTGTCATTCCTAGATGGACAAGAGTTTATAATATACGAATTGATATTTAAAAAATATTTTAATAAAGAAATATATATTTATTTTATTCTATTTCAAAATTTAATTTGAAGTATTGTACTCAGTAGTAAAATTAAACTACGTTTAAATAGAGTCGTTTGAAAGAATATAAAAAGTAAAAATCTTGTAAAAAATCTGTCAGATTATTATAAAATAAAAATAAAATAAAAGCATAAAAAACATCTTCAAAATTGGCTAAAAAATCTAGAATCTTTTTAATAGTTCAAATATAACTAGTAGTTAATAGTTTTTCCTATAACTATGATATGTTTGTTTGCCTCGTTATGCCTCATCATGACGCTGTTGATTCGTTTGGATGGAGAGGCATCCAGCTGAAGAGGCTCTACGCAGTTTCCGCTCTTTTTAATCATCATTGTGATAAAAGAGATAGAGGGGTTGACCTTTCTAAAAAGACGTCTTGATGCTCGTATAAAATACGGAAACTATTTTTGCCTGTGGAAGAAACTATTTATTTGCTGAACAAAAACAAAAAAATATGGGAAAGCTTTTATCGAATTCTAAGCGCTTGCAAAAAACTTTTGGCCGTTTTTAAATTCAAACTTTTTTCTCCCATTTGACATTTTTGACAAAAATGGAAAAATAAAGAAAATGGCCAGACTCAAGCTTTAATCACTCTATGCTAACTTTATAAAAAATTAAATAATCATAAATTTCAGATTATTAGTGTGCTCCTTGTTGACTTGACGAACGAAATAATTTCTTTCATGAGCGGAGGTGATGGGTTGGATTTTCATGATGTCTCCAGACCAGCAATAAATGGTGGTTTTGAGAGCTTTAACGATCATATTGAAATAATAGTAAAAACCATTCGTCAACTTCGAGTGTGAATAGCAGAAATGTTTTATTAGCTTTTCGAATAAAAATGGAAACTAGTTTTCCTATAAAGATGAGTTTATCAAAAAAGTTCTGAATGAAGTCGAAGGCCTTGTATTATATATTATTTTCTCAGTAAGCCATTTGTCAGAAAAGCATTGCTTTGTACAATAGTTGATTACATTTTTTTGTCGCATCATGAATGGCATTAACCTTTAGAAAATAGTTATAAAAGTAAGATGGGTTTTAAGAAATGTCATAAAGCATTATAGACTATAAAGCTTAATTACATTTCCAATATACTATAATTTATACTCTACTCTCTGGTGTATTTTCCTATTACTTGAAAACTGAAAACTTTAAAAAAGAATTATTTTACTTCTTCCGTAAGCAATCAAAATTTTCTTGTTTTTATTGCAAACGTTTCAGGGAATCCAATTAAGTAGAGGCTGTGGTCGAAATCAAAGACAATTAGTTACACATTCTTCTCTAAGAAATGCTTCTTAAATAGATTTATTATTCTCCCGATAACCGAAGCATCCAGAATCATTGATTTTCGATTTAAATTGAATTTAAACAACGTCTTTCAGATAGCGAGTGAACTTATTCAGGGAGAGATTCAACATAAATAGTGAAGTAATTTGATTCTCTATATGCAGGCTCACATAATTGTGGTTTATATTCGTATATTAATATTTTAAAAATGGATCTATATATATACATATAATCAAAAGTAAAAAACCTGCGAAATAATACTCTTTAGGCGAAGTTTTGATGATAGTAAAAATAAATAAATCAGAGACTAAAATAGTTGTAAAAGATACGTGGTTATAAATTTGGAGAAGCTGTATGATTAATGAAGACATTCAGAAATGATGTACATGGCATGATAATAAGGAATAACTGGAAGCGAAACCTTTAAATAAAACCTTTTCAATGACACTCTAATTACAAAAAGATAAATATTCCTTTAAGAAATATCTTTAAACCAACATTTAAAATGTTTTGTTTAAATAAATTTAGTTTTTATTCGAATGATAGTTCTAAAACATTTTTATGGTTCTAGCAAGTGATTTAAAAAAATACGTTTTGGAGTTGTAAATGTTTTGTTTATTTAAAAAAACAAATAAAATCTCTAAATATTTTAAATAAATATATAGAAGTATAAACAATGTAAAAATAAAGAAAAAACTTTGAAAAATCGAAATATTAAAAAAGCGTGAATGAACTTAGAAAAGGTGACTAATATTCTCATTAAAATAGTAAATTAGAAATACAAAACAAAATATGTCACTGTGATAGGAATCTACAGTATAATATATATATAATATGTATTAATTATCATTATGTGAGTGAATGTTGCGACGCTACATTGTAGCGTGCATCTGTGTTAGAATGGTTGTTTAAATTTTTTAAAAGCTGTTAAAACAATAATCAATATTCTAAAACTATGAAAGATAAATAATCCGATGATTTAAACTCAGAAATCGTGATTTTTCGAATTGCGGAGGTTCGTAAACTTTGTTTTAAAAGTGCGAGAGAAATAATAAGTTATTGAATTCTTTGATATTAAGGGTCATGAAACCGGGTTTTTAAGCTTTAAGAATTTTGAAAAACAGAATATTGTATTTACACAATAAAATAGATTAAAATACAAAAAAGTTTATGTTTTGTAAATTCATCGAATGACTATCCTGAGGATTTAGCTTGTTACTTTTGCGAAACAGCTGAAAATTTTTTTATTGAACCTTTTGTGGATTATTGCGTTTTTGAAGTAAAAAGTCGTTAAGGATAAAAAATTTAACAAATCTGTCTTATTTTAAAAAGTTATAAATAACTTGTGACTCTCATGAGAGTCTTTCCCTTGAGGAAAATAGTAAAAGGAATGTTAAAAGACTTTCTTAAAATGGAAAAATGATATAACTGACCAAATATATAATCACTCAATGGAAAAATTATATTTTAAAAATGTAATAATATTAAAAGTAGGACAGCAGACTGACCAGTCATAAAACTGATAATTAAATACGGGTGAAATAAAATGAGACTAAACCGGTGATAATTGGGCTTACTGAGCCATAAAAGAATGCGAGTACTGAACTTGGAAATTTGAATTGGATTTACATTTAAAAAGTTTAAATGTTTCTATATTTAAAACTAACAAAAATGTAATTAAATTTTTTCAAATCGTTTTTGTTTAACTAAATAATTTTTCCGTTCGCGCCTATGCGTTTGCGAGCCTTGTACCATTATTTTAGAAAAGCATTAAAACAATGGGTATATTTAATGAGATAACAGTTAATTTGATAAAAAGTTTGATAAAAACTAAAACAATAATTGTTCCAATTGTAAATTTTATACTAAATTCATTTAATACTTATTTTCAGTATTAAAAAAGTTTGCAAAAACAGTTTTTCTCGAAATATTTTTGATGTTTTGATATAATTAAAAGAAAAATATCCAGATTTTAATAAACTCAAACTCAAATATTTATACCATACTCTCCTACAAACCAACCTTATGAAAAATATTCATTTATTTTAAGTATATAAAAGATTTAACTTCCATTTTCATAATCGAAAAAGACTTTTCGTACAAAGAAATATTTAATATGCTCTCGTTTCTTACGTGGTAAAGTTTGGTTTGCGCTTTAAAATTGTAATAAGCAAGTGCATACTTGATTTACTAAAAAAAAGCTGTAAAAATTATTATTTTATGACTTGCCTATTGTTCAGAGTTTATTGATTTTTAATAAAATTCAAACTTAAGTTTCAAACTTTAAACTTAAAACAAAATTTGAATTTTCAGTATTTCTAGTTTTTAATTGCTTTTAAAGATCCACAATACAGAAGATTTTTAAAATGTAAAAAATAACTTTTTGTGAACAAGTAAAAATTCGACTAAAAAAATCTAAAAGTCTATTTCAATTTTTAAATTAAGTTTATTTAACTGTCCAAAACTTAATTTTCTATAGTGAATGTTGAAAAAATACTGTTTTGACTCGCACATCGCGTTGGTTTGCAACTTTCAAGCGGTGGTCTTGAAGCAGATTATTTATTTAGTGCCACATTTATATCTTTCAAGTATTATTCTTGTTATTAAATATTAAAAAAGAAAATAATCTAATTTTCAAGAAACTTATATTATTTAGTACATTTTATTTTAGAATTTGAATCTAAATGCACCACGTAAATGTGAATAAACAATAAAACTTTAAAAAAATATTTGTAATGTATATAAACAAATTATACTTATTTATATATATATATACATATATAATATATTCCAAATAGATAAGCCTATCAAGATTTCTATTCCTATGAATCTCATATTTTTGTCTTGTCGATTCATTCTTAAAAGTATGTGATGTGAATGCAATATACAAATATTATAAAAAAATGTACAAAAAATTTGACTAAAAATCTTTAAAAACGGCGATGAAGACAAGAGTATAAATCACAGCTTCTAAACGATTTAAAATGCTTAGATCTTTCAAGAATCTTACCAGATAGCTCTACCTTTGAAATACCGCGTTGAGAAGTATAAGTGGTTTAAAAAATTTAAATGAAAAAATAAATTTTATTGAACAAAATCGAAAAGTTTTTTGAATATCTTTTAACTTTAGGTAAAACGGAAACTATCAATATAAGTCATGAAAGGATCTTACAAAACGTCAATCTGTAGTTTATCTATCATGCTCCAGGGCGTCAGTATTAAATTTCACTGCAAAAAAATAGCTCTATATGTTTGTTATTGATTTCAAAATAAATAATAATTTAAAAAATGAAAATTTTCAAAATTGAAATAATAAGAAGAAAAAATGTAAAAACTTTGGGTAATAAAAGTTGATATAGTGAAAAATAACTAGATAAAATCGTTTGAAAAACTCTAGGAATGAGAACATTTATCGTAAGTTAACAAATTGATTTTTTCAGTTCAGTACAAATGGAACCTTGTTCTAACAATGAGTTGTCTCAAATCGCACTGAGACTTGTTTGATTATGAGTACACAAGTTATTACAACACTTCACGCGGTATTATAGAGTCGTATATTCAAAAATAGAATTTAACAAAAATGTAATTTGAATGATTTATACTTATTATGAAACAATGATAGTGAAAATGTGTTTTGGGAAAAACATGTTTTCGTCTTTTATTTTGAAAAAACTTAAGTGATGTCGTTGAAAAATGTAAATGCAGTAATGTCAAGATGTCCTGGAACTCAATTATGCTCACGCCGAATTCACGCATGTTTTTTTGGGCTTCTCTTAACGAGTCGGTTAGAATGCAAGATTTTTTTTGCGTCTAAGTGTGTTTTAATTATTTTAAAACTCTTCACATAATTAGCCATTTGTTTAAACTAAGAAATGTTTTCTTCAAGTTAACTTTTTAGATGTTATCCTGGAAAGATTCTTCGGTGAGTCGGACTAAAACGTGCTTGTAATTTGAAGAGTTGTCTTGACCATTATTTACAAGTGACGAGGTTACAGGAAAATTCTTTTTTGGAAATCCAAGAATTTGGTTGTTAGTGTTTACTCTTCGAAAAGATTTGTCTTTATTTTGAAGTTGTTTCGGCGAACCTTTAATCGAAGTAATCGATAAAGGACGAATTGGAAGGTTGCCTGTAGAAGCTTTCCCGAGGCGTTTTTTGAATGTTATCATTTCAAACATCGTTTTGCGGAAGGAAGGGTTGACGATGCAGTAGAGAATGAAGTTGGCAGAAAAGTTGATAGCCTGCATTACGTTAGTAATCACTTCAATCGACTTGAAGTGGAAGTTCGTGTCGAGGTTGGAAGAAAGAAAAATGAAACAGTATTTGATAGCTTCTGAAGGAGCCACTAGCACCAAGAACATGGCTACGATGCACACGAGTGTGATTGTTATGCGCTGGCTTGAGTCGTGGTCGCAAGAAGTAGTGGAGGATTTTGACCAAGAGCGACTCATTTGCCTACGCAAAGCGTATGATTTGTGTATAGCAAAAAGAAGAGTAGTATTGCAAAAGACTAGTGTTATAAGAGGGATAGCATTGCCAAAAATGCCCCATAACAAGCGGGAAACGTGCTCTGAAATGTCATCCGTATTAGTAATAGACCGGATAGTTGTAATCTTTTGGATTGTTAAATTCTCGCAATTGTTGTGTGAACTATTTTGATTCAGATTAAAATAAAAAGCATCAAATAAAAAAGTATTTTTTGAAGAAGAGTTTACAAAATGTTGATTAGACGAGTGAAAGCCTCTTATTGCGCCAGAATTATTTTCTTGCGATTTAATTAAAAACGTTGAGTTTTTATATAAATCGTGTGTTTCAAAATTTTCATTTTCTGAAGTCAAACACGAGTTGCTATTATTAATGTAACTAGTTTGGAATTCATATTTCAGGAACAGAGGCACATTAAAAAAAACCGAAAATATGAAAATGAAAACGATGAGAAAAATAGTTCTAAAGTTTGATACTATCCTACGAGATGAGAGAGGTTTACAAATAGCTCTGTAACGCTCGACAGCCAGTGCCACCGTCAACCAGGTGCTTGCCATGATGAACACACTAACGACGAACGGCGAATACAAGCCGTAATAGGCATAGAAACCAGCGTCCCCGATGAATGTGTTGTCGGCTGGAAGAAAGGTTGTCGGAAAAGCGGTTAAGCAGAATGCCAGATCCGATACAGTGAGAGCGATGAGACCGGTGTTGGCTGACTTTTCATTGTTTCTGAGAGAGTGTTGAATGCGTCTACCGGTCAGAATGAACATGTTCATCAGGTTGCCGAAGAAACCCAATGCAAGAACAATGGGAAGGATGAAGGCGTACATCACGTCGTGCAGTTTATTGTAGAACTGTTCATCTCCCACCTTCTCCGTCTGAGGCAGTGTCTCAGTGGTCATGGCTGGTCTGTGGGGTTTTTGAGTGAAAATAAAGTAAGTTGTAATGTGCGCTTGAAATAGAATAATGATGATGATGATTTACATAGCACGCTTAAGTGTAAAAGTTTTGTTTTGAAGAAGAAAGTGCTAAAAATTCAAAAGAAGACTTTTTCCGGATGCTAAATTATTCCCATTAAAGAAGTATTCAAAAGAAGGAAAGAGACACTTTTACTTATTTTGCGTTTCTTATATAAAAATTAGTATGATATATTATTACATAGTTTAAAAAAAAATTCTAATAAAACAAAATTGAAACGCATTAAAATTCTTTGTTTCATAGAATACTTTAGCTAAGCATAAATTCTTTATTTTAGAGATCATTTCATATTCTATCGTTTTAGAGCTTTTGTTTATAACCTAACTTTAAACAAAATAAATAATTTTCGTTGTTATTTTATAGTGCTTTTAATGAAACAAGAATAGAAAAACTATTCAACCGTTTGATAAACTTTTTTTTTAATATTTCACATAAATTATAGGACTATTATATCATTTATCTTACTGAAATAAAATATTTCATTTTTTCTACTAATTTTCTATTCGTGTCAAAACTCCATACGTTTGAAAGCTCAAATATTTGTTTTTCTCGTTGGTTTTCTTGATAAATAAAATATTCTCTGAATATAAAATAAGTCATTAGACGGAGTAGCAAAAAAATTAGAAAAGTGCTGAAAAAATCCTGTTAAATTAAAAAAATATTTATCTTTTTTAGGTTTAAAACTATAACAAGTAATATTTATCGTGTTATACTTCAATAAAATGTTTGCAGAAAATTTAATTTCTAGTGTAAAAGCATTTAAAATAAGAAAATAATGTTTTTAGGGTGAAATGTGGAAAAATTATTTGTATATGATAAAAAAATGAAATAACTAAAATGTTAGAAATCTATAAATTAAATTTTGCAAAATTTAAAATTTAACAATAACTTTTTTATGTAATCTAAAAAAGCGTGCTATGAAATTGTTCATATATAGAAACTTTAAATTTTAATATTTTTATACCACTTTAAAAAATTACAGAGGTGAGCCAACAAAAAGTTCTTTGGCCAAAACCAAAAACCGAGAATATTCATATTAATAAAAATAATAATACATTATTCCAACTGAACTTATTAGAAAAGTCTATCTTGCTTCAGATGGAAGAATAGTTTGAAGGTCATCGTAATTTTTTAAGCTAAAGTTGAAAATAATTTTTTTTAAATGTGCTTATGAGCTATTCGGGCATCTGGTGTATTCGAACCTATAACCATTAACTATTGTTTAAGCCGAGTTTCGTTACAAACTTGGCTACCCGTTCACCTAAAAAAACAAAACGTAACAGTTGTTTTTATAGAATAAACTAAACATATATGGAATTAAAAAAACTTGGATTCTATAAAACTTTAAGCAATGTAATAAAAATAATACGTAAATGAAAACATTTTAATCAATCAAACAAAACAGGGTCTTTGAGCTCAAAACGCTTATCGGGTTAGAAGCAATTTAATTAAAAAAAAGCCTGAGCGATTGATAAAAATAATAATGATAATAAAAAAGTAACTTTGTAATAAGTTTAAAATAACTATTCAAAATAACTTTGGTTAATATAAGAAACTATGAAAACATGTCGTTTAGTTTCAAATTTCTTGTGTGAATAATCGAGAAAATTAAGTCTACATGGTAATTGAGTTATCCAAGAAAGCCACGGGGTAGAAAATAATTGTTTCAAATTAGCATTGTTGACGTTGAAATTTGAGAGCATATTTTCGAGTATGTTGGTTTTGTGCCAGATTCCCTTTGTGTAGATTCAATTTGTTTTTTTTTGTTTTTCATGTGTTTTACATTTTTCAAACAAAGTCACGTGCGATAATAATTCGCACTTTAAAAAATATTTATTTATTATTTATTTTTACACTTTCCTGCTTATTAGAATTACCATATTACGACAAAAAGAATTGAATTATTTCAGCAAAAGATATTTCATGTATTTTTTACTTGAGTACGTCCTCTGTCATGTTTTTAAAGAGACAATGTGATTACAACTCCAAATGGAAAATCATTTAGATGCTAATAATAGAAATTTCGCATTAAAATAAAAAAGTAAAAAAAACAACTGAAAAAAGAAAGTACCAAAGGTTGAAAAGGAAAATAATAATAAAAAAGTGAAAGAAGCCTCAATTTACTACAAATGTTTGAAAAACATTATTCACTAGAAGAAAAAAAATTTAATGAGTTCAAAAATGTAAGTTTTTTTAACAAACTTTTGAAAATCATACGGAAAACTTATTCTATTGGAAACAAAAAAACTTAAAAACAATTTTTAACCCCAAATTTTGAAAAACTTTTTGATTCCAAGTTTAAAAAAAAACAGAAAGCTATGTAGGTTAGAAAGTAATTCCAACACGTGAGTCTTTAACTCCTATTGGTTATAATTTCAAATAGTTTGAAAACTTGGGTCACAGCTTCTATATTTATATACAATTATATTCAACTAAAATAAAAAATTACATTAACCCTAACCCTAATAAAGCTAGCTTTTATGTATTGATTTATTTAAAGTGAAAAAATGATGTATCATTTCAACTTTACATTATTTTGTTAGGAATAAAAAAATTGTTTTGATTGATGAAAAATAGATATAATAATTGTTTATTTTAAAAAAATATAAAATTATCAAAATTTGTTAGGTTGTAAATATATTTCCGAAAAATCAAGAGCTAGGAGATATACGGAGCGTTTCAGTCCACTTATAATGCCTTCTTTCAATTTTAATTTAACCAATTTATATTTAAATAGATACTTTTATTAACAATTTTTATTTTTTAAAACATGAAAACGCTGAGTTGTGGAATTAACTTCTAAGTTGTTATTCCTAGACATCGATGAATAAATTCATTTTCTTAGTAATTTTTTAATTATTCATTTAACCGCCGGATATTTATTCTAATCCTGACTCTCACACGAATCATTAAAATAAACTTTTGAAGCCAAAATTAAAAACTGAGCTCAGTCTTTCTACATATAAAATAGGTATTTTCCCATGAAAGACATGTGATAAACTTTAATCTAGTTCAATATTAAGAAAATAAATTATAAGTATTTCTATGAAATAGTTGAGAAAATCTAGCTCAATATTTAAAAAATAAAGTATAAGTATTTCTATGAAATAGTTGATTCTTCAAAAATCTGAGAAAAAACAAGTTTTTTCAAATTATTTTTTTCATACTTTAGACATATTCCAACGTAATTTATAACACAGTTCGGAGTTTTTTCTGTGGTTCAATTTCAAAGACCTTAAACTTGACAAAATTGAATAGAAAAAACTTAAGCAAAAATTAAATGGGAACATAAATAATGAAAATTGTTAATTATTCAGGGAGCGGGGATGGCCTAGATGGTAGACGTCGGACTTGCGACTCAAAGATTGCCTGTTCGAATCCGGATGAGCAACCGTTAACTATCATATACCTAGTGTTTATGATGCGGTGTTTGCGACGTTGCATTGAGAGATGTGTAAGTCGTGTGGAGTGGCGTCTCTGGCGCATAAGAACCATTGTAACATGGCCTGCGTCTGTCAGGCTGTGAAAAACACAAACCATTAATTATTTTTTTAAAATAATAATTTTTACTTTAAACTCATTAAAGTTTGATTTAAAGTGATAAGAGCTAACAGGTTTCAGCCGCAGAGCAAATCTATGTGTTTTTATTTTGCTCAAGTTTTTATACTTCCGACTTTCTTGATTTATTAACAACAATTTTTACAGCTCTCTTCAATATTTATAATTTTCAATTTTTTGAACTAAATATTTTTCGTAAGATTGCTTTTGAATATCCTATTTTTTTACACAAAAATACTCGTTAAATAAGATTTTTATTCCATTAGCTTTGTTTCAAACCTATTTAAAAAAGTATTTTTATCTAGTCTTAAAGTCATAAAATATATTTTTCTAATAATTAGTTTTCACATCTATCTACCGTATCTTCTCATTCCATCTCCACTCGTTTATTCATTTTTTTCGAACGGAAATTTTGTTTGCATTGATGCTATGCCAATATCAAAAAAACTAGTTTCTAAATCTAATTGAAAATCTTTTTTCTCAAAATAAACAATGTTAATTGCTTTTTTAAGGCGTGTGATTCTTCCTAGGTTTCAAACCTGGGTCATCATTAAAATGTAGAAACTATAAAATATTAAATTACGCCACGTTTATAATTTTTTTGGGATTTTATTGTATTGTACATGAAGTTTTTTTTCCAAACACTTTTTATTGTTTAAATTCAGTGGTTTTATTCGAATTTAGTTTTTTTATTTGATTTTTTTGGAAAAATTGAAAAGATTGATATATTTTAAAAGTTACTATAGTTATTAAAGTTATTAAAAATTAAACTTTGGTCTAAATAAGAATAATAAACTCTTTAAAAGACACGTCGATGCAATGAATATTTATAAAAGTTCTGATTTTATCAGCAGAATAATATGGCTATTGCTTCGATCCTATAACAAAACACTTTCATTTTTTCATCCGATTATTTTCATCCGATTATTTATATCCGATTATTTATATCTTTTCCACCAAATGCTACATCAATATCTCAATCATCTGATATAATCTCAAATCGAAAAGCGTATTTTCGGGAACTTATATTTAGGTATTTTCCCTTCGAGTTTAACGCAATTCAAAATTCAAATTTGTTGCAAATACTTTTTATTTCAATTTTTTTATACATATTTTTAATTAATTTAAAAATGTTTTATTTTTTTATCTCAGACTCTTCAAATTTTTAGGACATGAAATAGTTTCATTAATACCTTCACAATTTACAAGAGCACGTAGAATTTTTTCCCCCTCTTATACTCTCGTTTAAGTGTCTTACACGTGTCGTTTTGATCAATCTTACTATCTTAATAAAAATAAAGATATTTTTTTATAAGTTTCTCTTAAACTATTATTAAACTACAAACGTATTCCATGAATTTTGCATATTTGTTTTTCGAAAACATATCAAGGGCTCGTTAAACTCAATGCACGTGCCCTTTTGATTAATATCCCTATCTTAATAAAAACATATCTCTTTTTTATTGGATGAGATTCTCTTAACATAATAATAAACAACAAGCTTAATAATTGTGTTCTAAGAATTTTCATGTTTATGCTAGACGAAAACATCAAGAGTTCATAAAACTCATGCAATATCTCAGTACTATAACACGTCGACATGAGTGGACATTCGTCTTTCATGTTACTTTTTTAAGCTTTTACTTTCACGAGATGGTTTCACAGTCTTTCTCTCGCTAACTCCTATGCGATGGCGGAAATCGAAGTAACATTTTTATTATATTTTTTATTATATTTTTTATTATATGGGCTGAAGAGTTGTAAAACACCCGAATGTAAAGAAAAAGCATGGAAAATTAAATGCGTGAATTATTTTTATTTGTTTTTTAGTTTTTATGAATAAATTCAATTCAATTAAAGCACCCCAAAAAATTCATTAAATTAAAATAAAATTGAAATTTGAAATGAACTTTCTGATGCTTTTGAGTCTCGTTCAGAACAAGGAGATAACAAGACAATAATTTACAGTGTTAGAAACCGAAAAACCGAAATCCTGACTTTTTCATTACAATTCTTGATTACATTATCTAATTTCACGTTTTTGATGAAAACAAAACTACAATTAATGTATTCGTGGTTTCACTTTATTTTTAAAACGACAGGTTTATATTTTGGCTTGAGCGAAACGCAAAATTAACCAATTTGCTATTATTATTGAAAAAATTTCAAAAAGGAATTATAACAAGTATTTTACTTATAAAAAAAACTAACTAACTAAATAATAATAATAATAATTGTCATTTTTGTAACTGAAGCGCTTTCACTGCGTCGTAATGCAATAAAGAAATAAAAATAAATATAATAGTAATGTTATGAAAAGGAGAGCAAAGAGTAGCATGGAGTAATTATTAAGAATGATAGGCTAAGTTAAAGTAATGAGTTTGTATGATATTTTAAAAGCATATCAAATTTATATTCACTTAGAATTAAAACTCAACTTTCTCAGATCGTAATGGTTTTATAATATATGAAAAAATGCAAAACTATTTTTACTTATTATTATATTAGTCGTTATAAGGTTAGGTTTAAATAACTGATGGTCATCTACTTAGTTATTTAGGAACTTTCAATTATAATGCTTAAACGCTGAAAATGTATTTCAAATAATTTTTTACATTTTCTTTAAATAAACTCCCGATGTATTTATACACTATTAAAAAAACGTAACTTATTGAAATTTATTTTTTGCTTCTTTATAAATTTATAATTTATTATCTTTTTTGACAAAGCCTTTGAAAGATCTCTGCAAAATTCTTGAAAAAACTTTCAGTCAAGTACGAAAATTTTTATAATTGATTATTTTCAATTTTTGTCATTTATCTACACGTCAATTATTCTAAGAAAAACAACTGATTAAAAATTTAAATATTTATAAAACTAAAGAGATGAAAAGAAGACTGATGTATTATTAGACATTCATAAAACAAATCAGCGAAAAATCTAAATAATTTTATTTAAATCAGTGCAAGAATTTAACCAAATAAATTAATTGTTTAACAATTTATAAACTTTTTTATTAATATTTTAAAGTTTATTTAACTAATAATTCAATTAACATTTTCATGTTTATTAAACCAATAATTTAATTATTATTTTTCAAGTATATTTAACCAATATTTTAATATTATCGAAAAACTTTTTGAAACAATATTTTATTGGTACTTCTACGGACAAAAAAACGCCTCGAGGATGTCTCAGCTGCGATTACGCTTCCTATTCGATTTTTCAAAAAAATACGCTTCATCGCATTATTTAACTAGTTGCTCATTCGTTTGTGAAAAATTTTAATAGACCCTAGATTCTAGACCTTAGATTGATTAATGAATCTCAGAACTCATAGAACCTTTATTATATTATTCTTAGGAAATACATTTTATTTTTATATTAAAAAAGTAGGGTGTAAAAATGGCTTTGAACTTCATTGCGATTCTTTAACTAGCTTATTGTAAAAAATAAAACCATAAATATTCACCAATAAAAGAAAATTTGAAAAAAAAGTTTTTATGTTTTTTGAATTTATGAGTTTCTTCTTTGTCCATTTATATGATAATTTCTCACAAAACACTAAAAAGCACAAATTGATGTATTTTTTATATTTTATATATATCAGCTATATAACAAAATTATTATTATTAAAGCTCACAACTTTATCGCAATTGATTGTGTTTAATGTAAAAAGTTGTAAAATTGTTCAAAAATGATGTTGATTTTTCTTGCTTATACAAACACTCAAACACTTTGGACATCGAACTCAGTTTATTACAGGCTACTAAGTCCAATAACGACCTCAGAGCACGATTTCACATGAAAAAGGCCTAGCATTTTAAAATCCTTTTTCCAGCTGTTATTGACGTTTTTATCTGACTTTTAACCTGGAAATTGGTTTCGTGAAAGTTTTCATTGAATTAGTAATACTTTTTTATTTGAATTTCTAATGAATTTATTTTGTTCAAAGTTTGAACTTCAAACAGATTGATAGAATAAATTGAAAACTAATTAGATTAAAATAAAATAGAATTTACAAAAGTTTGTTTAATTTTTTATAAAAAGTTCTTTTATGCATACAGCAAGAAAAAAATACATCAAAAAGTAGGAACAAAAGAAAGCTTCAATGCAAAAATAGAGTTAAGAAATAGATTGAAATTACAAAAAGTTGGTTGCACTGAGTCGATACATTTCAACAGTGTGGAAAACAAAGAAAAAGCGGATAAGACTCCCTGATGTCTAATTTATGCAAATTTTAGTACTTTATGTAGGAATAATTTAAATAGAAACAATGAACAATTCAAGTTGAAAAAATTAAAAAAAAGTATTGTTTGTGAGAATTTTGAATCGTTCAGTTGTGAGGTGCGAGTGAAATACTCAAAAAAGAAAAAAATCCTAATCGAAGAAAGAATAAATCACAATGGAACAAAAATGATTTCAGTCATAACAGGGTAAATGGAAAACAAGCTAATTGTTTCAATCGGTCAACTAGTTTATGAATTATATCACACATTTTCATGTTACATTTATGATAACACTCAAACTGGTGGATACAGCAATTTTATATTATTCTTCATTTAAATATTTATTTTATAAACTTTTTTTCTATAAATTATGTACTAAATAGTTTATTAAATAAATATTTAAATTAAGCGTGATATTAAATCACTGTATACACCAGTTTAAGTGTTAAGATTCTGTAAACAATCGGCAGTTTGAACTTTTTTAAAACTATAGTTTAAAGTTGTTTAAGGGAGAAAATTAGTGTAGTAAATTAACGCAAAAATAGAAAAATTTATTGAAGGTTTAGATATAGTGAAAATGGATTCAAAAGATAAGAAAATTTTTACGATAGAAAAGCTTTGAAGACAAGTAACCATCAATCTTTTGAAGCAATAAGTTCTCTTTAAACTATTGAAAAACAAAAAAACGATAAAGAACTGATTGATTGGCTGGTCTCTAAAGATACCTTTGATCGGCCTTTTGCCGTTTTTTTGTTTTTCAGGAATTGTTGAAATCTATTACAAACATTCATATGTTGTTTTGTCTATTTACACAAAATATCAATAACTCTTGCTTGGTTATAACTTTCATTGATTCTGAGGAGAACAGAAAACTATTCACAAGAATTCTTTTTTTTTTAAATAGGCGCTTTGTAAATAAACTTTTTGGATTTTAAACTGTAAACACCCTAAGCTCAACTTAATAAGTTTTGAGTGCTTTTAAATCCACTTGAATAAAAGTTGAGTGCTTGAGATGAGAAGAAGACTTGACTCATAATCAAGTCTTACGCGCCATAGTCATTCTGAATTCACCTCAAAGTTTCCTTCAAGATCAGCCTACTTGAGAAAGATCATATAAATTAAGTAATTTATATAATTATTATTATTAGATCATTAAGAATTAGTTTGTAAATATTTTTTTCAATGAAAGATGTTTTAATAATGTTTTAGCCACTTTTTTTTCTTATCCTACTGGTAATTGTTTATCCTTTTAATCGATATTGATCCAAGGGCTAGCACCAAACCGCAATGAAATAAGTTAGATACAGACATAGTGAGTAATGAATTTACATAATGTTGAAATAACTCATTTTAAGATAATTGAAAAAAACAATATATTATTAGTATTCATTAAATCAGTTTCAATCTGTTTTAGTTTTAAAAATCTCATAATATTGAAAAGCTACCTGTGAGTATATTCTTATCTTTTCAAAAGTTTAAAAAAGTCTCAGAATAAACATTTGTAAGTAGCAATTTTCAAATTAATTTTTATTATTTCATTTGTTAGTTTTTTAGACAACCAGTCAAATGGTTAATAACGTTTCCTCCCACTTTTTAAGCAAATGAATAATAAGATTTGAGTTATTTTTATTTAAGGGTTTATCAAAAAAGTATGAAATTATCAAATTATTTCATCTTATCAATTATTTACATATATTACAAAACAAGTTAAAAGTATTGGAGACTATTAACTGGAATTTATGAAAAGCTGAAAATAATTGTAACGTATGAAAATTTCCAAACAAGTTAACAGCTTTATAAGACTATTTCCATCCTTTCCAACAAAACATCTCTTATATACATTGTCGTAAACGTACTCAGTTATATCTTCAGTCGGTTAGATAAAATCAAAGTTGAAGACAAAATCTTGAAATTCTAAAAATATTAATCTTACATTCAGACCATTTATTTGATTTCAATAAACTTTTGTGTGTTAAAATTCTGTTTGAATATATTGAAGGGATGCACAGCAGCACACTGATATGTTTATAGTGAGACAGACGATAAATTCATGATCATGTATCTAGTAGTCTACATTTGCAAAGAGAGCATGAAAAAAGCAATCAAACTTTTTATTTAACCTTTGCAAATTTTTGGTTAGTATATGCTCGAATCATGTAATGCATGATACAATATTAACGATAAGAATTTCAAAATAAAATAAAATTAACATTTCAAAGAAATTATATAAAGTACCATAATAGAGAATTTTCAATGAAAAAATGATAGTGAAAATGTTTTGTCATGTTGAAAGATTATGATTAAGTTAAAACTTACTAAGTCTCCACCATTAATCAAACCATGGCGTTTTTCACACTCAGTTTTTCAATCCTGTTTTTTCACATAAATATAGAAAAAAACATTTCCGCAATAAACTCTCCAAGATTATATCAGTGATGAGTAATTACTATACACTTAAGTATCATTAATCACAAAGGAAAAACTCTTCACTGTCCAATTTGACTTTTAATAGAAATACTAAATTAAGATTCTTGAGACTACCTATGCCTACTTTTTCAAACGGATTTTTGAAAAATAATTTGTTTTACTTTTTTTTTACAAAATCGATATTTCACGCGCTTTTGTATTCAGGAAAAACGCTATAAAAATTTATGTGATTGATTAGTTGAAAAAAGTAAAATGAAAGAAAAAACAATTTAATAAAATGTAAACATATACTTATTAATATGAAAAAACTGAACGAAAAAACTTTATATTTGGTTATATTATGCAAAAACGAATTTCGAAAACTTTTATGCAATAATTATTTTTTCTTTTGAAAGTTTATAAAAAAAAATAATATTTTCTCTTATTTAGTTTTTAACTTAATAAAACTTAGTTTGATTAATATTGGGAAAAAAGTTAAATGTCGTTTCTTTTAATCACTCAAATCGTTTTTATGATAAAATTCTAAGCGTTCAGGTTCATTAGAGAAGACATTTTGTGTTTTAAATCATTGTTAAAGCAATTGAAAGATCCGTTTGCGGCACAACAGTAGTTTGCATCGACGTGTTTGATTTGCAACACGATGCCTTCCAGTGTTTGTAATGCACACTGTATACGCACAGAAATATGTAGATGCAAGGCAAAAGAAAAATGAAATGATAGTTTGGAACAAGCTGGTCTTACTTTCATTCATATCTCTATGAATTTATGTACAGAAATAATATATTAGTCAATACATTTTTCAAACTTTATATTTCTTTTTATGAATTTATGTTGACTATTTTAATTAGTTTTGGATTAATAAAATTTTTTTCAAGTTTTTATAATGAAAAATAGACCATAATTCTTGTGCCTGAAGGGATCTATTACCCCAATTTCATTCATAACATTATTCGACTGAAGATCCTAATAAATCATCCAGATAGTTCATTAAGATTTGAAAGGTGATGTCTTTAGTTAGCTCTATTTAAAAAATTTTTTTAATACTGCTAATTCTTCTGTAACTACTTCTTCATCTAAATTCAAAAATGGGAATTAATGATTTAATTTCTTTTTGTCCAAAATAAATCTGATGAAAAGAGAAGTTCTGATAATGCTTTTGCCAATTGCATCTTGTTAAATCAGAATTCCAGTTTCCTTGATACATTGTTAAATTAATTTTGAAAAAATAATTTATTTTTGTAATTTTTGCAAGTCAGTTGCTTTTGAACCGAGAAGAGGACCACGGGACTGCCATGGAGTGGACTGAGCGATATTCCACGTCTTGCCGTTATAATGATGATAATGGAGTAGTGATGTAGATGAGCTTTAAATTAAAAAAAGGAAATATTGTATTAATTTTTTTAGTGGATTTTTTTATTATTTAAAAAAAAGCTTATTATGAAATTTGCACAATCATAAAACTATCTTATGCACTCCATTTTATAAAATCCATGGACATCCAGCTGATCTATCATTACGTTTATGATGCTTTTAGGATCAACATCAATGACTTTTTTGTTAAATTTGGAATTTGCATACTGAAGTTTGATGAACTTTTATATCGAAATATTAAACATAGCAAAAATCCATCCTTAATGTTAAAAAAACTGTCTGTCAAAGACACTTTTTTGTTTGCTTGATATGCATTTTACTTGTATATGTATTAAACAATCAAGTGAAAATATTAACTGCAATACGTATAAACTCATATTATAAATATATATATAAGTATATAATATAATAATTTATAATTTTTTATATATAAAAACCACATGTATATATTGCAAACTAAAGTTTTATTTTTTGATGAACATTTTCAACCAAACTGATGAATTATTGCAATTCTTGTTATTTGTTATATAACATTTCACCAAACCTAAACATGCCTATTTTAATTATACAAAACTTGTTTTTTCAGTTATATAACTAATTGTGTAGTTCACATGACAAAATAACTGAAAAAATGCTATTACATAAACAAGCTGTAAAATACGCTTTTGGTCAGACGATCGTATGACGTATTTTTGGGTGTGTTGCGAAAGTTCTAAAGAAGAATTAATTGATCACTTTAGGCGCGAAACCACTTTCAATTTTTTTATTTCGAAAAGCATGAATAAAATTTTTATTAATCAAAAACAAACTATTTTTTAGAAGGGGTAAATTTAACTTTCGACAAGTGAGACAATAAAATTGGAAAAAAGAATTTGTTTACGGAAATGAATTCATTTAATAAAAACCTTGATATACGAACCAAAACTTCCAAATAGGCAATTCATTTTCTTTTAGCTCGCATTCATATATTTTTTTACATTCTGGGTACAAACCATCGGATCGACAAAGATATGTTGATGCACACCCACAGAATGTTTGTCTTCGGTAGAATACGTTTTTTGATGAAAAACTCTAGTGTCACTTCTGACATTGTCTATAAAGTAATATAATTTCTAAAAGTTAATTTTCTTTTCTTTTAATGAGTAAAGAAAAACTCTTGTAACTGAAAACGATAAAAGTAGAATTCTTATTCATTATTCATTTCAACTTGTCAAATAAATGGCTATATCGGCTAGGCGACAAAGATACATTCACTGAAAGACCATAGATGGCTTATTAAATATTTTCAAAACGCTATCATATTCACCCACCTTCATCTATTAATAATATGGATAAGAGGTAGCAATTGTAGTCTATGACGATGCTTAGTTTTGATTTCGAGATGACTGGATGTAGGTAAAGCTGGATGTTTTTTTTTGTTTCTAGATACAAGTTTATTGAATTCTGAAACAGAAAAGTTATATTAAATTTTTTTTAGAAAGATTTATTTTTAGTGTTAATAACTGATTACTCAGAGTGCAAGGCATGGTGGTGCGAATCAAACTCCTTCACGCATACCCATGTTGTTCCGCAAAAGTGTTTTCCAATGTTATGAAAATATTATAGTAATTTTATAGACTTTAAAAGTGGGAAAAAATGTGCACTCAAATGGATTACTTTCCATAAAATGTTTGAAATGGTCAGTTAATTTTTATGTGACATTTGATCAAATTATAGTTCTAAAAACAAAGAAAAATTTTAAAATTCAAAATATAAAATGAGTAATTTTATGAATTTAAAATATCTCAAATTCTTATTATAACCTTTTATTATGAAAATAAATAAATAAATTTAAATTGTATAAACTTATTTATAAAATATTTTTCGTGAAAAAATCTTATAAATTATTCAATAATTGTCTATCTTTATTTATTCGAATTTAATTTTATGGAAGCAATGATTATACTATAAAAATTAGCCATTTAAATCTTTATTCATTATTGTGAATTAATGATTAAAATTGCATCAAAAAGTTCTTTATTTATAAAATGTTTGAAATATTTTTTTTCTTGAATAAAACTTTTTTTCTCCTATTTTTATTGAAAATTCACATTTTTCATTTTCATTTGGTTGTGGAAGATCACACAATCCAACCACCAATAAATTTTTATGCGCGACTTTACAATCATTATTAATATCATTATTATTATTGATTTTTTTCACAGATTTATTGTTTTTATCGACTTAATTTTTCATTTAATCAAAATTTCAAAAATTTGATGAATATGAATTATCCATAACTCAATCTTTTAAATCACGATTTCGATACATAATAATATGATGATAAAAAAATAGATATAAAAAAAATAAATAATATATATAATTATTAAGATTTAACATATATTTCATAATGTGACATTGTCACATTATGTGAAAAATATACAACAAAATAATAATAATTGTGCTAAAGAAAGTAAAGCCATGGATATAAGATTTTTATAAAACCATTATTATTAATTATGATTAAGTTTTACCGAATTGCCGCTTAAGTAATTGAGATGTCATGATGAATGAAATTGGAAAAATAATACAAAAGTTTAGTGTGAGAAAAAAAGCAAAAATACTGGTACAGCCCCCATGCATGGGCAGCGATCCAGGGGGGGTCCTGGGGTCTACCACAGCATAAAACAAAATGTTTGTTTAGTAATACATTGTTAGTATGTGTAGTTAGAGGAATAGATTTTTTTTGCTAATTTAAATATTCGTATCAAAACATAGGTTTGACATTGTTTTTTTCAATATCGGCTGTGACCCCAGGACGTCCCCCCCTCAAGATTTGCAGCAGATCGCCGTTCCTGCCCCCATGCCTCTCTTCTGGCTACAGGTCTGATTTTCGCAAGAATAACTTTTTGGTAGAAACAATAACTCATAAACTATTAAATATATTCTTTCGTGGTTACTTTTTGAACAAGAGGTTGTTAAAACAGTCGTAAAAATTATGAAAAATAAAAAAGAATAAAAATCTTGGGTGAAACTTGAGCTATGGACAATAAATCGTATACCCAGATTCTCCATGATCTACAAAAGGTTAGTTTTTTATATATTAATATCTAACTTGAAAAATTTAGTAAAGAATCTTTTAGAACTTTCAATTTCTTGGATGGATGAGCAGCTGCTAGAATCTGAAAAATTATATCATAAAGTTTTTTATAAAAGGTTTTAAACCCGCAGTGTATCGTAACTAGACGTTTTACGACCAAAAGTTCATTTTATTGTTATGAAGTTGTGTGCAAATGATACTAATATAGACAAAATTGTTTTAAAAATTTACATTTTAACTCTTTTCAATGTTTTTTTTGAGGTTTTAATTTCTAATTATTTTTTAAAAATCAAGATAAAAGTATGAAATGTTTTTTAATTTCATTGGATAAAAATTTTAATACAATTTTGCATTGAAATTTATGTTTTTAATCGTAGCTTGGTATTCTCAATCCAACACGCAGAATATTTGTTTAAAAGTCTTTCTGTCGCAGATCACCCATTCTACTTTCTTCCACTTACAACATCATGCCTGTACTTTTTTTCTGGAGTACTCGCTAATTGCATTGAATCGTTGCGCCCAGATACTTGAAATGTTCCAGCTTTTTCAACACTTTTTCCTGAGACGCACCATTCCACTATCTTTGTTTTTGTTTATTCTTACATATTCTGTTTTTTTTTCATTCTTTTTTTTCTTAGCCTATACCTCTACTTTTTCAACTTGCTTTCATTTTTCTTCAAAAGTTACAATACTGTCTATGAACATAATTTTCCAGAAAAATTCCTGCTTTAAATCATCCGTCACCTTTTCCTCATCACTGCAAAAAGAAAATTTTTCTCAGAGCTGATCCTTAATGGATTTCCACTCTCACTGTTACCGACACTTCACTTATGCTATACTTGCTTCATAAAGATTCCGCATGTTCAATTGTCATCTTCATCATTCGTGAGCAAACTATCTCAAAACAATCTTCATATTAACAAAACTCAAATCAAAACGTATCCGCATTTTTAGATTGGAGAAATATATTGAAAGTAGGTGTACTTCACATGAGCATTTCTCAACGGGCACAATCTTCAACCGGTTGGAACATATATAATACAGAATAGGTCATAAGAAAATCTTTTAAATTCATTAATAAAAAATTTTAACATTTGAGTTTAAATTACAAAAAGCCAAAAATAATTATTTTTTTATCAATAAAAAAATGAAAAACATCAACAATTGTATGTAATTATTCATCTATAGTCAAGAAATCTATTTTTTAAGTCATTATGTATATTGAAAAACTAATTTTTCAAAATTGGCATGTAAAATTAAAATAAAAACTTTTTGAAAAATAAATATAACTTTTTCTTCCGCCATTTTTTAGCCACCAAAACATTTTAAATGAATTAAAATTGGCATATCAAAGTTCTAGTAACATTTAATAAAAAATGATGAATACAGCTAAAACGTTAGTTTATAAAATATGCATTTTTTGTATATTATACAAACTACAATTTTGTTCATTGGTGAATTTTTTTCAACAAACCTGATGAGTTTTTGCTAGGTTTATTATAAAATTACTTTTTTTTATATAAAATGTTATCAAACTTTTTAATAGTAAAATTACTTGAAAATTGATTTTGTGGAAGTCTATTTAATTTTTCAATAAAGTTAAACATAGTTATGCGTTTTTGCCAATAAAATTTATCAGTGATGATTTGATTTATTAATTTAATAAAACAAGTAAGAGTAAAGATTATGAGTATCTAGTATTGACAATCACAACGGTAAATTCAATAAATTAATGTTTAAAAAATAAGTAGGCGATTTAAAACTACCTAAGTAGGATTTATTTCTAAACGAAAGTTTTTTTTCCTAATAAAAATCCAGTTTCAACAAGTGAAAAAAAATTTTTTTTCATCAAATATCATCAAATTTTATTTTAAAGACAAATTTTCGTTTTGAAATAGCCTTTATAAATATTTTGGAAAAACATGATATGTTTTAAAAGCTATTTTGGGTTTTTAAAACAAAGTATATTTAAGTTATTTATGAGTCTGCAAAGTAAATAATAAATAATAAATCATTTTACATTTTACATTTTGTTGTATTTTTATAACTTATGAATAAAAGAATCACTTTACTCTTTAAAAAAAAGTTTCTAAAATAATTTTTGCTTTTTTGACATGTAATTATTCATATGGTAATTCCACAATAGGATCAACCTAGGTATAAAAATATTACTGACATTGGGAATACTTTTTGTAACTGTTTTTAACATTATGTCTATTTTTCTGTGCTTTCATGTTTTTAGACTTTTTTATTATGTACCTTGTGAAATAAAAGTTTCGCAAAAGAAATTTTTAATTAAAAAATAGATTGTTTTTTTAATACTTCATGTATTAGATAAATGAAATAATGTATCTGCATTTTTTATGTATTGAACCTCTTTCAGTTCTTAGTTTCAGAGCTTTAGGTATAATGGCTAAGTGTTGAAACGATATTTTCTATAGAAGAAAACTATATTTTTTCACTAAAAATTGTTGCTGTAACCTCATTCCGCATGATTAATAAATCTACAATGCTAATATATTTAAACAGGCTGTAGGGCACCTTTTCATTTGAGAAATTAGATAGAAGATCGCATTATGATAGTGGAATAAAGTCTGCCAAGTAAGCAAACTATCATCATCTATTAACGAAGCAATCCTTTTCAAATACACATTGTTTCCGCTTTTACCCATTTTTCTGCAGAATAATCCTGCAAACGTCTTTCTGCCTTTGTCTGTTCCTTTCCCGAAACTCCCTCAACCCGTAATCCCACGTTTTATCTACAACCAGTTTTCACACATGATTTGTAATTTATAGTTGTAATATGTTCAGACTCTTTATTTTAGTGTATCTTTGAATAAATGTGAATAAAAACTAGATTTATGCCGCTTTTATTGCACCTAACACTCAAAGTACTGATTTTTCATGTAGATTGGAAAACGAATTTGCTAGTTATTTTGTGTTTACACGGGCTTTCAGACCTTATTGTAAAAAGTTAATTGCGTCTATGAAAAAAAAGTATTGATTAAACGCATATATAAAATATATATTAAATATACCTATACAATTTTTATCAGTCAAAAATTATATATTTTCATTATACATATCATATTTTTTAAATATACAATTTTTAAAGATTTTTATAAACTTTTTTAGTTTAAAAAAAGTTTTATCCTATTATAAATATCATTAAAAATAAGTTTATGGACAGGCTTAAGAGAAAATTTTCATCTTCCAATCTAATTAATCATTTTTTCCTAAGTTTTCATTTGAGATTTTAAAAAATTGAAAAATAAAAGATTATTCACTTCCCATGGAAACATATGCTTTTCCAATAGGAAACTGTTCCAAAGAGAAAAAGTCTCTATTTCTGTTAAAGGCTGACTAATCAGTAGCATCACTAAGACAAGGCTGATTAGAATGGAAGATTTATTATTCAATTCTTACTGATCTAAGGATCAAGTTTGAACTGCGCAAAAGAAAAACAGATACCTGGATTACAATGCCCTAGTCTTTGATAAGCAATAATTCTATGATTTCTTTTAAAAGCAAAAATAATAACTTTAAAAAAAGAATAATTCAAATTTACTCATTAAACTTATTTTTAAACTTTAAGATTTTTCTTTCTCTATCTTATCGGTTCATGAACATCGCGAGGCGGAATCTTTCGTTGACTTTTTAGGTTGATGAACAGAAACTTATCTTTTATTTAACAAATCTTTATAGTGAAGATTAATAGATTTTTTTTGCATAAAATAAAAGTCAACATCTCTAAGTACTGTCATCATTTTGAAAATTTCATCTGGCACTTGTCATTTATTTTAATTGTTTTGAAAAGCCATTTTACATTTATAACTTTCTCTATACTGACTTTTTTAACTTGAGAACTGAATTAAGATTGTATCACTTTTATATTATAAATTATTTTGAATGTATTTTTATTGATAAGATAAAACAACTTTTTTTAGTTTAAAAGTGACAGCTTCATCATACTTTCCTATGTAAAGTGTGCGTAGTACATGATTAGTTGGATTCCTTTAATATTATTTATTTTATCAAATTCATTCAAAATAAATATTTGTTTATTTGAATTGTATATTGATTTTTACAAATTTATGAATATTTTAAGATAAAAAATGCTATTAAACCGACAAAAAATCTTTGAAAACTATTGCGAAATTGTTTCTGTTTTTCTCTTTTTAAAACTAGGGTAATTTATTTTGAATGAAGTTGAACAAGTTTTAACTAAAACTTTATTTGAAGTCTATGTTTATTTTTTTATATATAAAAAAATGAAAAGAAAAACATCAGTTTATGAGATTATTTTTACATTTAGGAATTTAATTTTTACTAATTCTGCATTTAGGAAGTTATCTCATAAATCTTACTAAAATTCTTTAAATTAAATATAAAAAACTTTTCTACACATGTAAATTACTTCATTTATGTCTAAAATACGAGGCAAAAGCTGGGGCAAAAGTTGATTTACAAGGAAACAACAATGGAAAAATATTTAGTGAAAAAATTACATATTAATTCTAAATGAGAAATATAAAGAAAGATAATCTGAGCAGATTTTAATTTATGATTTTATAAATATATTTACAAGAATATTTTATTTTTGAAAGTTGTTTTTTTAAAGTTGAAAATAAATTTCAATGAACGCTAGACTTGATTGGAAATAATGGTTCGAGTTAAAATAATGAAAAGTTTAAATTATCAAATATAGCTTAAAATTCAAAAGCATAAGTAATAAAATACAAAGATCAAAATCTACTTCAGAAATTACATTTCAAAAAACATTTATACGATGTAATATGCAAAAATATTTACAATTTAAGCTTTGTTAATCTATACATATATAATAATAATAATAATAATAATAAATATACATATATACAAAATTTTGTTCTTTATTAGATCAGTGCAAACCGCTAAATATTTTGAAAAACACACAATTTGATTTTTTATAAAACGTAAACTAGGAAAGGTTGTAAAGAATTGTTAAGGAAAAGTCAGTATTTCCACTGAGTCGTCTCAAAAGCTTTCCACACAAGTAAGGGTCCTCTAGGTTATGTGCAGCATTGGTGCTCATTCTGCAACTTGCCAAAAAGCCTCTATGTTTGTCTCTTTTGTGTGCGTCATTAAGAAAACGCGCCCCTCATCCCCAGTGAAAATAAAGTTTGTGCTTTTTAATAAACGCATTAGCTCAAATGCGATAAAAAATATTTTTGTTTAAGTGCTTTTTCAAAACGTAAAATTTCAATTTTTTGTCAAATTCAACTTTTTTCATGAAAACTTTTAAAAATAGAATTTTTTTTCTAACTTTTTTTTCGATTTCAATAGCATGTAGATTCAATTGATACGGTTGTAGGTTAACTGCACACAAAAAAAAGCACACTGCATGTGTTAAATGCACATTTGATTTTGCACATTTCTTCTTTTTTACAGAAAAAACGTTAATTTAGGGTTAGGATTAGGCTTGGGGTTAGGATTTTTAGAAAAATCGCATTTTAAGAAGAAATGTGCTAAATCAAATGTGCATTTAACACATTTAGTGTGCTTTCTTTTGTGTGCTGTTCACCTATAACCAATTGATAGAGGGAAAAATTGCGTCGATAATATTTTCACGTATTCACTTTCCGCATTGGTAGTCAGATTTCTCTAATAAAGAAAGCAAAATTATTCGCATCTATGCATATCTAGAACAAGGTAAAATATTAAAACCCTAATTTTTCTGATATTTGACTAAAATTAATAAATTAATATTATGTGCAAAACCCATAAAATCTAACAAATCAATGAATTACACAAATTACAATATTCTATTAGAAACTATTTCATCTTCTTGCTCAACATTTTCATCGGAAACTCTTTCATTGCTCCTTAACTCAACCAATGACTCTGTCTTTCCGTTAATCTTTTGGCCGCGGTAAGCCTCTCGCTGGCAACGCATCATCAAAATATTCGAGTACTTCAAAGAAGGAATGTGCGTGTACCGATATTTTTTTTGTTTTTTCATTATTATAATTTTCACGAGCGCAATAAAAATGATTAAACATAAAAAGAATATTACTGCAAAAATCAAAAAATATATATTAAAAGCTTGGACTTTTTCTTGTTTTTCTTTCTTCTCTGATCCAACTCCTTATTTTGATGGATTAAACGCAATGTTGAAAATGAAATGTCCTTAAATTTAATAATTTTCACTAACTTGTATATTTTTATAATTACTAAAAATATAAATATACGCAATAAAAAGGACTTTTGGTACCTTGAGTTAAATTTTGATAATCTTTTCGAACATCTGAAATATTTTCAACATTCGTTTCTTCTTTTCTATTCATCTCAATATTATCGTAGTTATAGCTTCTAAAGTTATTTTTATCTTTCTTTAATTCTATCGCACTTTTATCTGAAGATATTTCCTCACCACCTGTGATCCCTTGCGTCAACGCGGCTTTTTCTTTGATGATATTTTTCAAAATAGGATTATTTTCAGTGGTAGCAATGTAAGCAGAATAAATAGACGCATTCTTATCTTTTGTGGAAAATCCGTCAATTGTGTCATCCGTGGTTTGGTTTATATTTTTTTCGACTTTGCTGTTGTTTGATGCATCTTGATCATTTTTTAACTCTTCATTTTGTTCAGTTTCCATTTCATCAAAAGCTCCAACACACTCTCCCAAATACACACCGACGTTTGACTGGCTATGAACTAAACTAATCAGGCCAATTTCATGACCACAAACTTTTATGTTCTTCATTTGGCCCAGAAAGGAAGCTGTGAAAGGGGTTTTAAACTATTTCAAAATATTCAACTTTAGAAACAAATGAGAGAATTATAAAATTTTAAGTTAATTTAAATTTTAATCTCTTTTTATAAAAACTTTGTAATAAAAAAACCTTGACAATTAACAACGACTATATTATTCGGAAAAATACTTATTAAATTAAATGAAAAAATAGTTAACATTCTAAAACCACTAAAAATAACAAACATTCTAAAACCACTAAAAATAACAAACATTACTTTCATCATAAAAACCACTATAACAACTATCCTGCAACAACCATAACAACTATCTTCAAACAACCATAACAACTATCTTCAAACAACCATAACAAACATAGCAACTGAAACACCCATTCTCACTAGCAAGGGGCTCGTTAGCATCTATCCCCAAGTAGACTTCAGGCTCGTGATCGTCGGCAACGTCGCAATTACTCGACCACTGAGTCATTTCAATTTGCCTTTTCAATACTCTCAGTGGGTATGTCGATTCTTTGTTGTTTAAAAACATTTTCAACAAACCACTGAAAATTTGAAAATATTAATTAATTTTAATAATTGTCGACTTGAATTAATCAATATTATTAATATAAATAACTTTTACGTAAAACATGTATAAAAAATTATTTGTAAGCTTAATGAATAAAGAACTGAGAAGAGTAACTCGATTCCACCTTTTTTCAATACTGATTCTAAGTTGGTTCCATTCGTTCATCTTCACAGCGCCCACTGTTGAATAACATGAAAGAAATTCTTGAGAAGTGCTACGTTCGTAATCATCATCTTGGAAATTCTTCTCATCTGAATAGTTGAAACTCATTTTTTGATAAGTTTTGTTCGTTTTATTAGCTGTTGTTTCAGTCTTTAAACCATTAATATTGTTATTTACTGAAGATATTTCACTGTTATAGGTTGGGTCACACTGTAATTTCTTCTGCAAGCACAGCCTTGCAGCCCCTTTGAACACCAACAACTGTTGGAAAACATATTTCAATTGATTATTATTTGAACTTTCTCAAAAATATTTATTTTCAAAATCTTTATGAATTTTTTATTTGCAGTTATTATATTGCAATGCTCATATTCAATTACTTCAAAAACTTAAGGTCACGTTTTACTAGAAAAAGGTCACTTTATTTGGAAATAAGCAATTTTATATTTGAGTTATTAGATACAATTATGTTTTTTAATCAGCATTTTAATGCAAAATATACTATAAAATGTTAGTTTTATTTTAGCTTTATGTTTAATAGAAATAAAATGTTAAAAACTTTTGTAATTATGCATTTGTAGTGGAGGTTCAGTAGGCTGGAGATTGAAATTGTTGGTTTAAAGTCAACTTCAATCTGGTAACAAGCCATTGGAAACAACAATGATGTCATAGTTGATGTTGCTGATGATGATAATAATAATGATGATGATGATGATGCTGATGATGGTGATGGTGGTGATGATGATGATAGCGATAGTAGTATGGATGAATTTAATGAACCTGAAGACAAAAAAGAGTGAGAAATAGGAGAAAAATTCACAGATTCTGATAAGGATTCTGGAATTGAAGAAGGAAAAGACGATAAAGATGTCTGGTTTTCAGATAAGTTTAATGAGTTGAATAATGCATCGGATTGTGGAGAGGATGCGAAAGATGGGTGGAAAGTGTGAAATGGAAAAAAAGTGCTTGAAGATGATTGAGAAAGAGAAGGAAATGACGTATGTGACGTTGGTGATGATGGATTCATCGAGAATGATGTGAGTTTATCATTCTGAAGAATGGAAAAAAGTGACGAAATAGTAGGTGCTGGTAGCTTAAAGAGGTTAATAAATGGTGTTGATGAAGGAGGAAGTCCGAAGGATATGAATGATCCAGGGGTTTCAAATGATAGGCACACTTGTTGAAGATTTAAGCACGGAATAAGCGAGTGGTGACTGTTATGGTAGATTGTAGTGAAGGTGAAGTAAGTAGTTTGGAGCGTCAAATCATTGGTTAACATGTTTTGTTCTTGGTCTGATTCTCCTGAGGATAATATTTCTGTCTTTTCTGAAGATTCTTCCTTGAAACCACTTTGTTTTCTTTTGCTGCTTTCTTGTGAAATTGATGTAGGCTCTGTTTCGATTTTTTTCAGCAAAGCTTCTCCATTCAATTTTACGTTCTTCAGACATCCATTCAAGTTCTTTTCGGTTTTCAATCCTAATATCGTTGATAAACAAATATATTATTATATATATTGTTATAATAATTAGCCATTCGAAATTAAATTTTGAGAATATTTTGATAATGAAAAAATAAGTTTAAAAAATCTAAATTATCTATGAAAACTAAATCCTTTTTTCATAAATCCATAATTTTTTTTAATCCAGCAAATTATCGTCGAATATTGATTCTGTAAAACCAGACATAAAACACCCTCTTCCAAAAAACCTATATAATCGGCATCTTCGTCACTTCCGGCCACATGGACGACGTTTCCCAAATAAATCACGTGATCGATCAATGCGGATGACGTCATGAGCTTGCTTACGTCATCAACCATCAACTTGAAAGTCGATAGGTCGGTCTTAATGAGGCTTAGCGAGTGCCATCTGTTCGTGGGGATTTGGGTTTATAGATCTTGGAAAAATGTTTAATATTTAAAATAAATATTAAACATCTTTGAACAAATATTTTTGAAATTATGCTTTTTTTTATAGTTGATATTATTTCAACTTTTATTAAGAGAATGCTATTAATTACCTATATGCATAAAGATATACAATTTAAAATATTAGAAAATTATATATTCTTTGACCTTTGAATTATTGCTTTTTTCGAAGCTTTTAAAAAGAAAGATTTACTTCAGAATTAATATCAAATTTGTCAAATACTTCACAATTTTCTATAGAAGTTTCACTCAAAAAATATTACATCAAAAAATAATTGAACTAATACTTTACAATGTTATTAAATTCAACTTTAAAATTTTAATTTTAGAGATTAATGTTTATCGAAATAGATAAAAAGTTTCATAATTCTAAATTTTGTTGTTAAGTCTTAATAATAATCTAAGACGTAAAAAATTAATATCGAATCAAATCATCAAACCTGTCGTCATTATAGGGTCCATCAAAAATCACATCATTTATCTCGTCATAATTGTCCTTCTCCGCAAAGAGCATAGCAAAGTGGACATCCCCATTCTTGATAGAAATAGAAAGATACGAATGCAGAGGCTTGATGCTGACGCTTTGGAAAATGATGCCTTCAGAGGTAGTGATCTGTGATGATGGATTTGCACGAAGATGGGTCGGTAATTGGGTTTTAGTTTAGCTCAATCAGGTGGATAATGTCTGATACATTTCTTGCTTTTAAAAAAGTATTTATTATATTTTTCCTATTTTTGTGTGTGATGATACCATTGAATTAAATGTCTCTTGATACTTATTTTCATTTAAAAAAGATATTGATAAGTTTCGTGCAATTTTTAGATTATAAGATTTTTATTCAACAATATAATTATTCAAAATAGTATTTCAATTAAATAATTTCAATTATTTAAAAAAATATAAATAATATAAGAAAACTTTGAAGTCAATGCTGAAGTTTTGAAAAACTGGAAAACGATCGCTTATTCCGTACAGCCTGACACTCAACCATCCATAACCGAACATTCTCAATGACTGGATAGGGTAATCATTCACAGTTGGAGGTTGTTGAGAAGTTGATTGATAAGATCTGAAATCCGATGGTGATGCAGATGATGGAAAAGAAGATGAAAATAATTTTTGTGGCAGTGGTGATAATGATAATGATGATGAATTAAGAGGGTCTGAAGACTGTGTTCTGCCTGCATAATTTCAGAAGTAATGGTTTGCTAAACGAAAAAGAGTTTTATAAAAAATAAATGAAAAATAAATAAATTTATGATATATAAAGTTATAAATTATGAGTATATCTTTTAGGCTCATTTAAAGGATGTTAATTCTTTTATACCTAATTTTATAATTATATTTGTTTAAAGCAAAAAACATTTTTTGCCCTTTTGGTTATTTTTATTCTTAATAACAGCAATAATTTCTCCCAAGCTGTTGCATTAGGCATTTTTATTGGCAAGCACAAGTAATATAAATAAAGGCTAATAAACTAACTTATTATTAATGAATTATTTATGAATAAGTAAATATTTGAAACTAATTACCCTCCAAGTGCAAAATTTTTTTTCATTATTGTGTCTCAAATTATTTCATTTTGAAAAATGTTAAAATTTAAATATTTTCATTTTTTAGTGCGGAAAAAATTTCCATAAAAGCGCAAACGTATTTCTTTAGATTGAACTAAAGGCTCATCAATCATTAGTTTTTTAGCTTAAAATGTGATTTTTTATTGATATATAGCGTTTGAATTTTTATGTATGTATATTGTTAAATTAATATGATATTCGCATTCAATTAAATAGTTAGTTTGCAAATTCGCATCAGAAGGAAAAGTTAAAACATTTGTAATCGTCTATGTTAGTTCTAATTTTGAATTCAATTGAATGGTAAATCTAGTATCTGACACGCCTTTTATATATTAAACTTTTTTTTATAAAAATATTATTTCAAAAAAAAATCATTAAATAAAAATATATTGTTCCCTTTAAACTCACAATTGGAAGTAGAAGTTCTTATGTATGAAACGTGTGGAAGATGTTCCATGCTGGTGTCATCTGCAGGATTTATTCTTTCAGCTTAATTTAAATGAATTTGTAGCAAGAATTTCTTAAGAAATCTATGAAATTATTTTTTCGAAAATTTCAAACTTTATTTTTGGGATTAAAAAGCCTATTATATTCAACCTTTTCTGCTTTAAACAGTATTTTTTAACTATTTCAAACTCAGAGTCATTCCGTGGCCATAATCAGGCTTCGATACAAATGAAACGCACACATAAAAGTTTTAAAAGCTTACTAGTTTAAAGAATTATAACTATTCTTAACAACAATTCTCCGGTTCAACAGCAACTAACAGCTACAAAAAAATCAACAGCTTCAAAAAAACAATAAAAGTTTAACAACTGAAAAAATAGCAAGATAAGAACAGAATGGTTCGGTTTATGGACAAAATAGCACTAAAATAAATCTCACTTAAATTTAATTGTGAACGGGTATGGTGTAATGGTTAAGATGCCGGCTCGTTACTCTAAAATGCCGTGATTTCAATTCCTGCCAGTAGCTAGCAAGAAAAAGTCAAACTAAGAACCACAAAAAACAAACATGAGAAACCGAATATCATTTCAAATATATATTCTAGCCCCGCTTCTGGCTAGGGGTCTGTCCATAATAATTTTCAAATTTTATACTTTTTTGAAATCTTTATAATTGTATAAATGACTTTAAATAATTCCTTTATCAACTTAATTGCATTTTATTGAGCATATCACTTCGATCGAACAGTATACTAGAAGCTTCACAAAAACGCTCTTGAAGAATAAGTTTAAAACGACACTTTCCATATTCTTAGCTTGTGAACAGAATGTTAAGTATAAAAAAACAATGAATTCAACTTATTAAAATAATTCATTGTAAACAGACCTGTGAATAATTCAACAGAAGCCAGCCATTTATATGACCATTTATCTCTCGTTATTTTTCTTTCCTTATTTTTCTTTTTCTTTATCATTCTTTTTCTCTTCATTTTATCTTTTTCTTCAAATGTTTCATTAAAACTTTTTTCTTTCTTTTTTCTTTCCATGCTATTTTTTTTAAACTCATTCTCGAGAACCACCAAATCACCAATTGCTTCGCATCCTAGCAATTCCCCTTTATAATCGACACTACTCTTTCTTTCTTTTTCATAGAAAAAACTGTTCTTTGCAACCTTAATATCATCATCATTTAGATAAGTATCATCATTATCACTTTTGAAACCATTTTCATTAATCTCATTGATTTTATCTTTCCTAGCTTTGAGTTGAGTATTTAATTTATTATTTCTTTTTTCGTCGTTTTGCACTTGCTTTGAATTCTCAAAGCTATCTCCGTTTCTATAAGCGTCGTTATTTTCATAATTAATTCCTTCATTTAGTGAAACACCAAAATTTGGTTTGTAGACGCAGACTGTTGATTGGTTGATACTGAATTGCAAGCTCGCCCAGGCACATGAATTGTCTCGACATGCCGCTGTAGGCAGCACTGGAAACAGGAGAACGAACGGGTTTGAAACAAATTAAAAGAATTTACTACATATTTATTCAGTAGATTCATTCATAGTATATTAGAGATAAAAAAAATATTTTATTTATTGTTTTATAAACTCAAATTTATTCAAATAGTTGTCGAAATAAACATGAAACAAGCAAATTATAGAAATCAATGGCAAAATAATATTCAAGTTTTGAAGTTTGAAAATGGAAAAACCTAAGTTGAAAGTGCTCTAATAAAAATTATTTTTATTGTCGTTTTTGTTCTTAATCCTAAAGCTCCGTTAATCATGCAAGAAGTGTTAGATGAATTTGCGTAGAGGATTTCACTTTATGAAATATTACCTTTCTTATCTCAAACTGAAATCAATCTTTAGTTTTATTTATGGTATCATACTTCCTGTTAAGTTCTTCTATCTTGTTTTATAAAGACGCAATTATGAATTTAAAGAAAAAACTATTTAGAAATTTAACATTTATTCAAGTCAAAATAAAAATAAGTTACATTTTTATAACTGATGATAGTTTCTAAATAAACCTTCACAAGATAATTTGGTTTTAAACTTCATTGTTATACTATTTAAATAGTAAATAAACATATTTAAGTATTTTCAAACTCCATTATAAAATTAAACAAAAAAAATTTGAATCTTTCTTTATTTAAAAACTACTGTTTTGAAATAATAAAAAGTTTCAAACAAATAATTTTACATTTTTAAGATTATTTATAAATTATATTTGTCTTCAAATTGATTTTATCTATATTATCCTATATGATTTAACAGATAAATATATATAGAAAATATTTTTTTGTTTTATCAAAAGGACAATGTATTCAGGTCAAAGAGGCTTTTTAGTCCCACAGAGTAGATTTTCGATTAACAATATATTTGCTTATAAAATGTGTCTTTAAAATATTTTTGACAATTTTAAATCTATTTAGTTGAGTTCACCATTTTAAATATATTGAGCAGCTTTGGAAATTCCAAGTAAATAGGAAAATCTTAATTCAAAGTAATGTTAAACATCAAGTAACATCTTTTAAAAGTTGAACTCAACTCATTTGTTAAAGAATCAACTAAAAAATGAGCTATCTCACACAGAGAATTTATTAGAGTGTTTATGGTATATAACATAATATCGGGATTCTGAGAACTCTTAAAATAATACTTTAAAAAAATATTTTATATAAATGACTTTTTAATATCTTTTCAAAGCACATTTTCGATAACAATTATTTGCTAGTTCAAAAAGCTGTTTTTCTCCTTTTTAGAGTAACTCGAACTGATTCCAATCTTGCGTTGTAGAATAAAATGTCACATATGTTTTTGGCGTATTACTCGTTTTCTTTTTTCTTAAAATTTATAAGAACACATTTCAATTCTATTTTGAGTAATTTATTTCATATATTTTAGTGCTGTTAGCACGTTGTCTTAAGCCCTTACATTAATTGACATTTGTCGTCTAATGTTTATTTTTGTGGTTTTTGGATTCCCTAGACGGTTCCAGAGTCCTTTCTTTGCTAGCTACTGTGCGATGACAGAAATCGAACAATCGAAGTAACGATCCGGCGTCTTAAATATTGCTGTTTATTATATTATTTTATATTTAATTATCATAAAAATAACATGTTAAAAGATTTAATTTTTAAATTCACAGTTTATTTATCCATCAATCATTATCAATTCTTCAATTTTAATCCATAAGAACTTTCCTTCAATTTTAAACGTTACTTTTAATTGGGTACAAATTAAGGTATTAAGCTACTTTTTCATTTTAAAAATTAAACTATCTTTAAAATACCATTTTTTGTATTCTTGAGAAGAATCTGCAGAATAGTCGAGATAGCTCCAAGGAGCTTTAAAAATTCACACTCAGAAGAACTTAAGAGGCGTCAAAGTAGTATTTAACCTTAAGAAAATTGTCTCAATATCATTATATTGATAAAAATTAATTTATTTTGTTTTGTTTTATCTCCACTATAATTATTTCATTTTTGAAAATATTTAATTTTGTATCGGTAAACTATTTTTAACCTTAGTATAATGTAACGAAAATAAATTTGTCATTGATTGAATTCCAAACTTAACTGACAAATTAAATCATTAACAAAAATCATTACTTCCTTGATAAAGTTTCATCGAATTAAATGTTTTTGCCCAGATCTAGTTGCTACCAGTCTTTTAATATAGTTTTAAAAAAATAGTTTGAGAAAAAGTGCATTATTTAAACCTTTTCTTGACATACTTTCAGGCTGAATTATCTATTCTGTATTCTGCCATTGTTGCTTAGTGATGTTTTATACTCTTCATTAAAACATATTCATTTATCTTTCTGTATTATTTGTTTTAACTGATTTTTTTCTCAAATTCTTTGACCACAATCTAATAGATTGTAAAACATGCCTTGCAGGCCTGAGAACTTTTAACTTTAAAAAATATTGTGACATGTAGAAGGTTTCAGAACATTGTAAACCTCAATTTATTTTCTTATTAGTGAAAAATCGCAAAAAACTTCTAAAAATAATAAATTTTAATATACAATAAGTTAATTTTGAAGCTTTTTAATAATCTATTTTTTTATTAAACGTAATTTTAATCAATACTTTAAAAGTATGAACCATTGACCGAGTGGTGAACGAGTCGCGGCTTATAACCATAGGTTAAAGAGCTAGATTCCTAAAAAATTTAGTAGCCTACCTGTTTTGAGAAGAGGTGGCTTTGTGAAATAAAAGAATGATTTGAAAACCTCAAATTTAAGAAGTTGTTTTAATTTTTTCTTTTAATATAGGAAAAAAATCTTGTTGGAATTAAGAAAACCATTTTCGCTGTGAAATTGCGAATACCTAATTTAATTTATATTTATTTCTTTATAATATTTTTTACAATTATTTCTTTTCAATAAATTCATATTAGATGAAAATTGTAACAACTTCAAATTTTTCAAATATTATTACAGAACAGCTACTTCAATAAATTATTTTTTATAACTACTTTTTCCTACAAGTCAGCACTCCATAACTCTGCGTAGGCAAGTTATTCGATGAAAAAGATAAGATCTTTCGTATTGACATCGCATGCGTATTGAAGAATTTAGTATCAGAAAATTGTAGACAATCCAATATTGTTATGGGAAAATCATATACTCCAAAATATTCTTAAAATATTTTTTTCGTTTTAGTTTTCCATAAAAACCCAATTATGAATATATCTTTCTTCATGTTTTAAATTCTTTTGCTAAATTTTAATTAAAATATTCATTGCAGCTAATTTTAACAGTCGTAAAATTCAAGGTTTTTCTGAGACTTTTAAATGTTCAGACACCATTACTTTTCAAAAAAATAATTGTTTATTGGGCTCTTAGTTTGGACATGAAGTTTTAAAACTTTAATGTCTATGGTAGTAATTATAATAAAAAAATATAAATACTCATTATCAAGAAGCTGAAAATATATAACACATTTCACTATAATTCAATTGTATTTATTATACATTTTTATTTTCATTTATTATTACTTTGGGTACTCTATCTCTATTTTTTATCACCATGTTTATCAACACTTGCTATCTCGTTGGCATTCGTTATATTCACCCAGCAGGACACTTTATCACTGGAGCTTCTTTTCCGCTCTTCAATCTTTACGTCTTTATCCTTTTGCTTTACTGGTTTGAATTTATATTTTAGAAACTGCTAAATTATTACAAGCTTTAAGTATGATTGTTTTCTATATTTTTTAAAATTGGAAACTTTCAAAGTTTTCTGACTTATTCATGTTCACTTTAAATGTGTGAAAGTGGCTTTATGCGATATAAAAAAAGCCTTTTTCGACAAAATTAATTAGCTGTGTGTCTTTAATCCTTTATTTATAGCTCTTTCGCACATGTTTTACACAATTTAGCATCCTGCTTTCCTCTTCGCAAAACAAAATCTTTAATTCAAGAGTATTTTATTTCAGCTTTCTAAAAATGCATTCTTATTCCATTACTGCAGGCATTAAATAACAGTATTCGTTTATGTTCTCAGGCAACCTATGGTTTTTTATTCATTCATCAGATGCGTTGAAAATATAAAATTATAAATTTTCAAACCTGATTTGAAATGAAAATAGTTTATTTCTTCTATAACCACTCCCATACATTTCTATAAATAATAGGCTCACTTGTAGGTGGACTTGTAGGAGTTTATGCACAGTAATGAAATCTAAATCACAAAGAACGAAAAATACTTTCATGTTAATGGAAGTGTAGAAACATTATCAAAATAAGTTTGAAAATGTATTCATAATATGATTGAACTTTTAATATATAACAATAAACCAATAAATTAATGTATACTCTATGAGTTATTTTTTTATACTTTAGAATTAGAAAAGTAAAAAAATCTAACTGAGTAGTTTCAACTTTTTATAGCAATGTAAAAAATTCTAGCGTTTTTTCAATCATTCTTTTTTTACTACTCATAAGGCTCGTGTAGGCATTAAAACTATTAAAAACCCAAATACGATCCAATAACACTTTCTTTAGTACCCATAAGTTTGAAGAGAAAAAAAAATGAAGAAAAAGAAACAAAGATAATATTTTAGAAATCCATTATTTTATAGGGCTTTTCAGTATTATAGCTTGAAATTAAATGTTAGCCGTAAAGTATCCAATATTCGCTTGGTATAAAAAGCTTATCTTTTTTTTATTCAGCCTAAACTTTCAATGCATTTCCAAGTAAAAGTTACTAAAATGAATTTTAGTATTTTCGGAGAAAGTTGGCAGATTATTTGTTAGTACTTATATCATTATTTTTTGTTAGAGTATGTTAATATATTTATTGTATTATATTCAATTTTTATATATTTACTTTTCCTACAAAGCTGAGGAATCATGCGTAATCTTTTCCGAAAGTAAATCGTATTATTTTAAGTTCCATTACGTCTTGAAAAAATATTTTAATATATTCTTGAACAATTCTTCAAGTTATTTTCATGGCAAATCTTTCCGCAATCTAAAAAATTATCAAAACCGGATTTCTCTGTAGATCTAAATTGGATTACATACACTGTCTACCTTTCAGCTAGCATTATTCTCTTCACGTTTATTAAAAGTCTGGGATTTTAAATTGTATAAAAATTTATGCAATCTTCAAATGTCAGTTTAATATATATAAAAAATTCGTTTTACTGTTTGACACCAGTATATATTAAGTATGAAATACTTTTATTTGAACTTAAAGAGAATAATACACTTTTTTTTAAAAATTAACTTTTCTATTCAAAAGGATGTGGTAATATATCAAGATGTGTATGCGTATCATCAATTAAAGTTAATTAAAAGATCCGTAAAAAGAAAAAAATGTTTTTCAGTGTGTAATCACGTGAAACTTTGTAACTTTTTTTTGTTTTCTACTTTTTTTTAAATACTTTTATGAGCCTATTTAAAATAATTAAAGTTTTGTGAGTGAATTAAACTTCAACACAGAAGTGTCGTCGCTACTGGAAATAGGCTTTGATGTCGATCCTTTATTTAGGAGATTAAATGTATTCTTGTGATGTTTTGTCTTCAAAACCAAACTTTCGATTATTCTTGTGATCTTCATTTAAATGTTCATTGGAGTGAACTTTTGAGTTTCCAGACTGAAGCAACTTTTAAAAACTTTGTAATAGCTTTGTAGTCTACTTCACACTTGATGACCAATGAGAACTACACTTGATGTTCAATAGTTTTGAAGTTTGGGAAATTCAGTTATTTTATTTATTGATAGATGGTTCAAACTTCGTATATAGACCAATTTGCTAGATTCCCAAAAATTTGCTCGTCAACATGAGAATTTTATATAAGATTATTTTTTAAATTTTAAACAAAGGAAATTTTTAAAATTCATGAGAAATATTTTTAATGTTTTGTCATCATTATAATTAATTTTTTTTTAATATTTTTATTTTTGAACAAAAACAGTAAGATTTTTTTCAATAATCAACACGGTGCAATAAATTATAAAATTGTTCTTATTAACTTTTTTCTCTATAGATTTAGAATTTAAAGATTGTAATTCAAAGAAATAGGCCAAAAAAGTACAAGATATCTAAAGTACTCTCAAAGGATTTTTTCCCATTGATAAAATTCAAATTTATTTTCTTCATGTTTAATTTTTGAAAGTCATTTTTCTAAAATGAGATAAAAATTTTTTATACCAATTTATTTTAAGTTTCTAAATTAGTCTGAAATACGAATTTTATTGTGTTGAAATTTCTAAAAAGAAATTAATTTGAAATTCCCAACAAATGATAATTGTCCAACTTATCATGCTTCTCCGTAATTTTGTTCCCATTTACGCACTGTTCGCTTGTAATTACATTTGTGGAGAACAACAAATGACTCGGTTAATTGTTTTCTAGGCATGCAAACAGCATTCTAATTATAGGTTGTAATCGATGACTTATCTTAACTTGAGGCGAAGTACGATATTTTGAATTCTGATATATATTGTTATCAATTTTATTGAAAAAACATAATGAATTAAAAACTTTATTTCCATTATTTAGTTTTTTTCCATTTTTTCAAAGTCTTACATTTTTTGAACTTCAGTTTTGTTTGAAAATACAGTGGTATAAGTTTAGTTTATTTATATCATTTCATGAAACATTGTGACAGTTCAATTTTGAAGTCTGTTTATAATGTTAGAGTTTCATTTTTAAACTTGAGGGGTTAAATAACACTAGCTTTGATCTTTTATACTTTGAAAAACTCATGAATAATCAGTTAAAATTTTATCTTGTTTTTTTAAAAAGTATAGGGAGAAAAAACGTTCCATTTCATTTGTTTCAACAGCATAAAAAAGCACGTAAAATATTACTTAAAAATCTTCATTTTTAATCAAGATTTAGAAAAAATATATCAATTTTTCCAAAAAAAACGTTATCTAAACAATCACTCTATAAAATGAATTTTTATAAACATTTTTTCTAATGCTATGGCAATATTTATAATGATTTATAAAGAATAAAGAAAAATCAAAATGTATTGAGCCTTATACAAGAGTAAATGTTAATGCTTCATACGCGATAAAGCACAATAGAACAGCAGTGGGAGGTGAAAAAATTAAACTGTGAAAGGGACCCACAAGAATGCAAGCTGAACGATTTATAGTAAAAGAATATTTTCAGAAATACGCTTTTAGACCATAAATTAATTTCATACGCATTTAGTATTCGATTGTCAGTTTTATTTTCATCTTTTTTTTCCATTTAAAAAACTGCAAAAAAATGTACAATTCAGATAGAAATGAACTCTAAGCTTTGCCTTTTTTCAATTGAGAAAAATGTATTGTGACAATGAGTTTTGTAGTTCTAATTAAAATTATAAATCTGAATAGTATTTAAAAAAATTTATAGATTTTAAAAATAGTGTTTTTTTATAAACAAAAAAAACTTTCAAAAATTGGTTGGATGAAGTTTTTAATAAAATAGTGAAGTCTCTCGTATTACTTCTAATTGGTTTTTTTATGTCCATTCCAATAACATGAGCGCAAATGTTTCAATGTTCAGTGAAATGGTTTTAATATTTTAAATTCTATTTGGAGGGTTTAGGACTTGAAAACAAATTCAAAACCCTATTATAAGAGTTCAAATTTCCAACCTATTAAATACTTTTATTCGATAGTATACATTTTCAAGGTAGTATAAGTGATAGGTTTCTAGTTTAATATTTAGATATAGATTTTTTCTGAAAAGACATACAATTCTACGAGATTTATGCTTGAAATCTCGTTCAATAATCTACTGTAGAGGGTGGTTCCAATAAGTTTGGAGGATGTTTTTGATGTAGATAAAAATAAAACTCAATTCAAAGTGAAACATTACTGGAATAAATTGAAAAGGATGTTTGAAAAAGAGTATTTTCATTTCAATATTTTTAAAAGAAAATTTTAGAAAATGAACTGATTAATAAGAACTTTGAATCTGTATTTGCTTGCAAATATAAATTAACGAGAAAATGTGATCGCAAATTTAACTTTCAATAGTTATTTAATAGAGCCTTTATCGTGCGAAAACAAATAAAATCTCAAATTTTAAGCGCTTAACTTGAATATTTCAAACGAATTTCGAATTTGTGCTCTATAGCTTATAGACTATAGGACTGGTTTATAAAATTCAATTCTTCAGCACAATATGTATAGTAAAAATCTTCTACTCTTCTATTCAAATGAAAGAGATTAAAAAAATTAAATTAATGCTTTTGAACGATTTTACGTTTCAAATTAAATAAATTGTTATGCTTTTCCCTGTTTTTCCCGTTAAATTGCATAAGCTAAAAAAAAGAAAAAAAGTTTGAAAAAATGCTTTCACAAATCTTAGCTTTAATTAATCTGTTTTTGTTTGCTAAATCTAGTCACGAGTAATTTAATGGGAGGAACTAATATATGGGACAACGCTCATTAATCTGAAAATAAAAACTCTAAAAAACTAAAAGGTTGTTTTTTTTACAAAAATAAAATAAAAAAACTTGGAAAGAATAAATCAAAATAAAAAAATGAACTTTTTATTCTCTAAATTCAAATAACTTTTGAAGTAATATAGTGTTTTATGCAAATGTCACTGGAAATGTTATTACCTTCAAAAGTCATAACTCATGGTAACGGTTTTCAAAGTGAAATACAAAAAGTTATTTAGATAACTTTTTTTCTCAAAAATCTTTTTCAAGTCAGAAAAATATAAAACTGAGTAGTTATAAAACGAATTGTAAATAGATATAATTAAAAAACACCATAAACAAATTAACTTTTTCGATTTTTCTAAAAAATAAAAAAAAATACAATAAAATGAATAAACTTACCGTTTTCGAACATAAACCATTCTTTGTCGTTTAACTGCAGTCTCAGTATAGTATAGTTGGCGACATAAGCGCTGATATTCAGTATTCTCGGAGCAGAAATTTCGACTTTGTCTTGAATAATTTCAAGAACTTCGTGACGAAAAAGCAAAAGGTTTTTTTGCTTTGTCACTTCAGAAGGGAAGGGAGGGCTAGAAGGAACGGTGGAATGATTGGTTTGTGGACTTGATGGAGGTGGCAGTTTGAAGTGAATATGAATATTCAATTCTGAAACTACTTTTTGTTCACATTTCTCAGTATTTTCTCTCATATAATTTTTGTCATATATACCATTCACAATATTTTCATTATAACCACTCTTTCTGTCGTTTCCGCCCTCAGTGGAAACAACATTATTTCGCTTACATTCCAAGTCCACTTGCATGCTGCCCTCCATTCTGCATTCATCGTTCACTTCATCTCCCTTCCACGTCTCAAGCATGAAGTAATGAATTTGCGATGGCGAGCATTTGACTAATGAACGTCGCCATTCTATACTTGATACTTCTTTTTTTCTTACAGGCGTGCTTGCAGCCATCTTAGATAAATTGGGCCTTCTGTTTGCATTCCACCTATTTTTTGTATTTTTCTTTTCTAAAATTTCAACATTCTTCGATTTCAGATCGCTCACTAATAATCTACCACCACTAGTCTCATCATCACCATCATCACCCTTTCCCCCATCTCTTATTCCGATTTCTTCTTCATCATTAATATTCGTTCCATCCTGAGGCTTTCTTCTTTTTCTCCCAGCCCTGATATTACCCGTTTCTCTTTCAAAAGAACTTTCCAATTGACTTCTATGAGCATCATCATCATTTCCGTCATTGCTATCGTTACCATTATCGACATAATTTTCGCCATTTATAAGACTGCTTTTATCTTTATCACCATGGTTACACAATATTACGTCATCAGTCAGCTTGATTGATGGAGCGTGTCCCAATCTTTTATTACTCTCTCCATTATTTACATCAGATTCATTCTGCCTTTGCTTTTCTTGATCACTGCCATCGCCATCATAACTTGCTTTGTGAATGCTTCTTATATTATTCTTAGTACCCTCTTTAAGGATTCCATTTTTACACGTTTTCCCGTTACTTTTTCCGGTAAACTTTTGATGCTCTACAAGTCCTCCTGGACTCTTCTTTATTTCTTTTTCATCGTCTTCTTCGACGTCATTACTTCTTACTTTGATTAATCCATTAATTATTCCATTCTTGTTGATGGAGTTTGCGTAGTCAGTATAAAATTCATCATCTAAATTAAACTTTATCGCTCGGGTTTTATCCACACTTTTAATACTTTGAAATTCTTCGTTACTCTTCGTAGTGCTGTCAAATTTATTTTCTATATTATTTTTTTTCTTTTCTTTTAGGTCATGATAGTTTTTATCATTTTTCAAAATTCTCTCATTACTATTACTTCTTTTTCTATAAAAACTATTATCCTTTAAACAATTTTTATTCGTGAAAAACTCTTGAAAAGTTTCTAGACTTCTTATCTTACGTTTAGAAAAAAACGCTGACTTATTGAGTTTTTTCGTCATCTTTGCAACATCACTAGCTTTTTTATCTCGGTTCTCTTTTGCACTATTCTGTTCCAACTCATTTAAGCTCTTTCCACTCGGACTGCTAACTTCATGAGTTCTATCAGTCGCATTATTGCGAATACTCAAAAACTCCTTTAAAAAGTTTGCTTGAGTAAACTCAAAACTTTTTTTGCTGTGGTTTAAATGGTCTAAATTAATAGATTCAGCAATGGTAGATACAGAGACGCAGGCTGGCTTATTCTTCTTTTTGCTAGCCACTCCGGTGTTAAGAGGGGGATTAGGCGCGTCTGTGCTGCTTTCAATCATTCCTTCGTTCTTTTTATTGTTGAATTTCTTACCATTTTCAGCTTTCGAAGTGAAATTTGCTGATAAAATTGGTAGCGAAATTTCATTGGAGTTATAGGCTTTTTGGTTGTTTGTTTCTTCTTTATAATTATGTTTAATTCTGTTGAATTTGTTCAAAGTATGTTTTTGATTATGATTAAAAAAGCTTGGATTATTTTTATAATTATTGTCACGAGATTTTTCATTGCTTCTCGAGGCAATGGTGGCGAGGATGACAAAGTAGAAGGTGCAGAGATAAAGAATGCTGAAAAAGCGATTTGTTGATGACATCATTGATTGTGTATTGCGATTCGTCTGAAATTAATTTGTTGTAATTTGTTTTATAAATACTTTGTTATAAGTATATTTAATTTCATTTCTAAAGCCTTAAACAAACAAACAAATTTTGTAAATATATTTTATATAAAAAGGTTATTATGTGTGGGTTTTCTGTTTGTAAATACAAGAACAAAATTTAATGCGCTTAAGCAATTGGAACGCGTTTGCATGATAATCCTATCACTATTGGCTCAATTAAACAAATTGTCACGCATTTACTTTTTTGCAAGAAACCCCATCCATGAAAGTACTTTTTTTTCAAATACGAACCATTTATATTGTTTTATTGAGAAAACATGTTTAATGGAGGCATTCGAGCATTATAAAATAGTAAAATTTTCAAAAACAAACTTATAATTGGGTTTGTGAAACTAAGACTAAATTCAAATAATTAGATAAAAAATATTTCACTAATTTTACAAAGACTCTTAAGTGCATGAATTACTAATTTACTTTTTATTATTTCTGAATCTTTAGCTCTAATGTTGATTTAAAGACAAGGCAACATTAGCTCTTCAAAACCAAGCTATTTTGTTAGTCTCTTGTAAAAAGTAAAAAGTAATGTTACTCATGGTTAAAAAATATTTTGTTCAACTACTTGATGAATTATTGCCTTCAAGATTTGTTATCAAAGTTAAACTTTGATGAATCTAACATTTGTAAAATATTTTTACTCACCGTAACATGAAACTTTGAGAGTAGCAATTCGATAGAAGATTCCAACAGCGCAGAATCGAGAATGAGCATAAAATATTTGTGCAATTTATTTTATATACGCAAGTTTTTAATATATATATACAATATACAGTGGTCAAAATTTTTTTTTGAGCCATAAAAACATGAAAAAATCACTTTTTATGTATATATTGGCCCAGACAGATTCTGTGTTGGTAGCCTCCGATAGCAGGGTGGAACCCAGTGCTTAACTTGCTCATACTGGGGAAAGTAGGTTTGAATTCATTCTTTCTGGTTTTCGTGAAGCTGATGTTGAAAAACAATTTATTCCAAGGCAGTCTGAGCTCAAGTTCTGATTGTTGTGAAAGATCTTCTAGAGAAATGCCTTTGCTTTGTCATACAACTTAGCTCTCCAGTTGTGTGTTTGAACTTCTTGATAACGTGTTTTTTCAAGTCTTCCTGCCTGTATCTTAGCAACTAGCTAGAGTGGTTGTATCTACCGTTTTTGTAGTTGTAATACAAAAACAAAACAATAGTCTGAGCGAGAATCATTTATACTTTGAACATATGCTGCCAGGCATTTCAAAGATTATCTTTGAAAGATTTAAAAATGATTGTTTTATTAATAATTAGAAGTTAACAAGACAAGCCAATTTAAAATGGCTTGAGACTTCTTAAGGATATTTTAAATTTACAATATAACAAATAGATTTTTCTAAGAAAATAAGAACATATGGCTTTCCATAAGCTATTTACCGTAGCAAACAAACTTTAGACAGAGCCATTAATATAAACAAGACCACAAAGAACGTGACCGACTTCGTTTTTCTTCCAACAGACGAAATGTTTTTTTTCTTAATAATTATTTACATTTTATTTACTCAAAAATCAACAAGTGTTGAAAACCTTCGTTTTAGGCTCTATTTTTTGCAATTAAAACCATTTTCCACCAATTTTATGGAATAATTATGTTTAATGTCCTATATTTTATAATTTGTTAACTAATTTATTTACTGTCACTATAGCTCAATTTTTGAATAATTATACTTTAACTTTTAATTAATAGCGTTTTAGTTTATTTTTTCAAGTGCATGTATTTTTCATGAGTATTAATATTATACCGCTTTTTAAAATGTTCAAAAAAAATTAATTAAATTTTTTTATAAAATGTGAGAATTCATTTAAAAGGTTTTACGAACAATCATAAAATTCCCGAAAGGGTTTTTCAATTTCCACTCAAAGTAAGTTTTTATGCAGTTAACTTTTTTTTTAAAACCTAAACGCAAACGTATAATTGTATAAATAAAACTTTAACCTCATACTAATCCTTCTTTCTTTTGCATTTTAAATTAATAATAAACCTGTGAAAAATTATTGTTACATCTTATGCATAAAAGAAAAATTTAAAAAAATTAAATTTCTTTATTTACATTACTGCTTTTAAATATTTGTATCCCTGAAAAGTTTTTTTATAGAAACAATAACTTTTTTTCAAACTGCCATCTAGTGAAGCCTTTATATTTTTCAATACTACAACTGACTTTTTTTAGGACTGTGATTCATGCGTCCAATTGCTAATATAATTGAGAAGAAAGCGATCAGTAAGTGTCAGAGTATTTCATTAGGCTAAACGATGTCATCATTCAGCCTTTACTAATTTATTTATTTTTGGCTAATTTTATATTTTATATAATTATTATAAAACGAATTATTTTACTTCCTATAATTCTAATGGATTTGATTAATTTAGTATTTACATTATACAGAAAAATACGTAAGTTTATTTTTCATAGCTTCATCTACTAATGTTTACAAAATATAAAATAATTTTTTACATTTCAATGAGATAAATTTGAATGTTGAAGTGTGATCAAATAATGAGAAAATTCCATGGAACTCTGAATCAATATAAAAGCACTTTTAGTTCTTTAGATTCGATCATAAAGCTAAGTGCGAGCTGGAATCATTAAGAAAATCCGTTTCGTTTTTTCTATTTATGAAATTTATTATTGAAATATAACCGATTTTGTATATATTATTTTACTCAAAAATGTAATATTTAATATTTAACTTCCGTTTTTAAACTTATTATTTTTTTAACTGAACTCGAACTGAAAGGTTTTTGCTTAAAAAATAAAAGACTTAGTTCAGAAGTCTATTTATTTTTGTTATTGTTCAAAGGCTCTGGGTTTTTGGAACGCAAAAACGGCGTAGCTTACTCGTCAAGTGAACTATTAATTTTGTTTAATAAATAATAAACTCTTTATATTTAATTATAAAAAATCATTTTCAAAAAGATTGAATTCAAAAACCAAAGAAATAAATAACCAGGGAAACAATAGCATTAGAATAAGAAGACAGTTGGCTAAGGGATAAAATAGGATGCACATAAAATGCGTACTAGTCCAAACATAATCGCATAAGGACGTAAGATGAAAGACAAATAGCTTGCCAGGAACATCCATGAAAGATGCAGTAACCATTGATTCTCCCGATTAGATGTTTTTGTTGCTAATTTACAACATTCAAGATTTCCTTTAAAGATATAATTACACTGCTATTTCGATGTTTATATGTTTATAGAACGGTTCGTTTGAATCAATATTACGTATTTATTTCAGTATAGTTTTTAGTGAGTTTCAAACTTATCTAAATTGATGAAATTTTTTTATTTTGACTCACAAATTTCAGATCTAAATGAACTGTTTAATATATTTTTAAAGAAAAATACTTTTTCAAGACTAAAATGTTTATAATTTTTTCTCCATATTTTCATATTTTCAGTAAAGGGGGGGCATAATCATCGATTTCAAAATTTTGAAACGTTCACTTAGGACATGATTAACACTAACAACACAAGAAGTTTGGCACAAAAATTAATTTTTTATGTCAATAATTAACCCCCCCCCCCCCCGCGTTTGAAAAAAACACTCAAAATGGGAGATGTTAAAAACACATTTTTTAAACTTTAAAAACTTTTTTGTTTTTTTTTCCATATTTTAATCTTTCTTGGTTAATACTTTTATTTAGAAAAAATCTTTTAAACTTTTTTATTTTCAGTGAAAGGATCATCTTTTGATTTCAACTGGCATAAAAGTCAAGTCTTTTTCGCTTCATTCTATAAACCAGATTTTTTTTTAATTTTGTTTTTTTTCAAACTTAATTTTTTTTCTTTTACTCTAGTTAAATTTTGACTGTTTTTTTGTTTGACCGTTGCTTTGAAGCCTTTGAAAGACGGGATCTGTCCATCTCTAGGCTGCTGGCTCTCTTATAGGATGATGGATCTACTGACTGCATTCAATTTACTAGTTTCTTCAGTCTATCGTTCACCTTACCACACTGCCTCTTCATTCTGAAGTTGTGAACAAAAGTGTCATCGATTTCAGAAGCCTGCTCACTGATGGGGTTGTCTATAGGTATGGCCTCTTCATCAATGTCCTTGTCTCTCTTTTGCCTATCTAAAACCGTCTTGAGAAAGGACTGCATAAGAGAAATTAACTTATAGACTTACTCCAAGTGCTCAACTGCTGCTTTTGACACCAAATGCACATCCAAGCCGGAAAACCACACCAGAACAACTTGAAATAGGGAGGTTCCATAACTTCTCTTAGTAGACAGCCTAGGAGATTGTTTATCTGTGGGTTTTGGCTTGAGAACTTATTGAAATCAATAAAGTGGTGAATAAGAATTGTTGTTGCTTTGGAAAAAACCCTAACTTGTTGTCTTTGTAAAAAAAACAGCTCACTGGAATCCATTCTTTGCTCAAGGTAGAGGAGAAACTCATTGAATCGGTTCCAAGACTGAGCTCGGAAGCCACCAGCTGAAGACACATGTCAAGTGCATGTCCAACTACACTAGAGATTTTTCTATAAACGTTTATTTCTACCATAAAACTTTGTAAAACCTGATATACCCTTATATCCTTTTCAACCAATTGCAGAACTATTTTCATGCCTCTGCTGAAGCCCAGTGTAGTGTTGGCGGCACAAATATTTTTTATATATATTTATAATATATATTATATTAATTATTATATTAAGTAACCTTATTATCGTACAATTTGATTAAGTTAAATTATCTAATGATTTCTTTTGACTTAAAAACGCGGGGGTTTCATCAAAAGTACCAACTTCCAGTATTAAATATTCATGAAATAACCTAGTAAATCATATTTCAATAGACGTAACGAATATCTAATTTTTCGATTTTTTTTCTAAAAATAGACTCATTAAATAAAGTTCGTTCGAAAAATTGTGAAAAAAAGTCTGTTATTAAATTATTTATTACGGATTATTCGCTAAACTCATTGAGTCATTTTCTAAATCGGCACTTTTGAGTTTGTCCAGGCTGACTCAATTCTTGATGCTAGTTGAGTGGGTGTAATCAGATTAACGCTTAATTAGATTTTGAAAAAAAATTCTAGAGAATTTCAAAATTATTTGAAAAATAGTTTTAAAATATTCGTTTATTTATTATGTTTTAACAAGACACTTCACATTTCATTATTAGATGAGGTTTCGGCTTTTTTGAGTGAAATAAATGTATAAAAACAGTAAATGAAAATCTCATTTAAAATTCGTATAAACATAGTGAACAATCATTTCAGATTTTATCAATTTTTGTATCATTAAGTTCTAAAGGAAAAAAAGTTTTAGAATTTTATAAAACCAAAATAAAAGGCTTTTTAAGATGGATACCATTCAAATAAATTTAAGCCGCCATCTTTAAAGGAAGATTTGTTGAAACACATGAAGTTATTTTGTATTTCATAAAGCTCAAAACATTTATATAAATTTTTGGTTTCAAAATCTAATAAGAAATATCATTAAGTTCCTATGAAATATAACAATCAAAACCGGGGCAAGATATATCATTTGAATTAAAAGCATTAATCCTTGGTCCGAGAAGACTTATATGATCTGAAAGGGACATATGTTCTCATTGTTCCAAGCAGATGTCTCTCAAGCATGATCATTATGAGTGCCTCCAATTTAGGGTCTCTGTGTAAACTTCTTTTTTACACGTTTTCAAATCGAATTTTCACCACTATTTATAAATTGGAAAAAATTTTTTTATAGTTTTGTTTAATCTTCACTCAAATAATTGAAGTTTATAGAAATTGTTGAAACTCTTTAGAGCACATGAATAAATTATTTGAAAAGAATTAAATAGAGGAAAAAAGAGTTAGTGAAACAGAATGTCAATTTTAATTATTAAAAAACATTTTTAATGTTTAACGAATCGTGTCTTAAAGGCCTAGGTCGTGAGTTCGATTCCTGCACACGCCAAAAATTCTTCGAGAGCAGATGGGTGCTACCAAAAGTAGATTAGGTCTCGTGAAAAATTTTAAACACTTTTTTAAATATAATCTTTCCAACTTGAACAGTTATTGGAAAGGTTTACGTTTAATGTTACTAACTATTAAGGATTTCTATCACTCTTTTATCTGCCAATAATCCTCTTTGTTAAAACCTGGACATTATTTTTATCGATAATATTATTGTTATGCGTATTTTTTCATATTCCGTTGCCTCAAATTGACTGACCCGAATGTGTACAGAGTCACTGAATGGATGGTATTAAATGGAATATAGGATGTTCGAGCACTATTGCTTCTTTTTGTTATAAGGCTTTTCATAAAGAATATTTCAATATTTCAGAGGTTTGGTTTTAATCCTATCGACTCTTTTTTCCACAGATCATAATACTATTAATCAAAGCTGGGTAGCAAACCGTTAATCCGATAAAGAGTTTTTAAAGAATTTAAAATGCTCATTAAAATTGTCAGTGCTGGCAATTTCTTTTATTGCTGCTCAGCAATAGAGCAACAACGAAGAAAAAAATATTAAGATGACTCAGTCTTTTTCATTAATATGAAAGAGCTAATAATAGCAAGAAAACCATGGATCAAACAAAATCGAGACCCAAAACTTCGCCAATACCTGGTCAAGGACTCTGGCAGATTTTTTTTCCAATTTATTTAACATAGAATTGTTCAACACAGGTACTTTATCCAGTGCTGTGATAAAACGTTTATTATCAAAAATCAAAGACATCTTACGTGTCAAGAGATCATCTTTATCAAGTGAAACCTTCGAGATGCTATTTTTCATGAAAAAAACCTGCATCTTATAAATGAAATGCAAAAAAAAAACTAAAAAAGATATTGAATTATTTAAATATTAACCTTTTCTTTTTTACAAATTTTTAAAAACATTTTTAAAATAAATTATTAATTTTTTGGTTTAATAATGCAAAAAATATAATACTACAACAGTATTTTTGTTTCATTCAATCCTATTTCAAACTCCAATTTTGTTGATATTTTGCTAAATGTTTTTAGGAATAATAAAATCAAGATTATAGAATTCAATGTTACTTTCTTTGAATTAGGAACAATTCAACTAATTAACGATTAACGAAGTTAATGTTTTAGGAAAACTTTAGATTAAGTGTATCTATCTGTTCTCATATGGATACTAATGCCACTTTATTTAAAAGCTTTTAAAATAAGTATTTTAGGTAAGAAAAATCTTACATAAATGTAGCTCATGTAATTTTAAAACTAAACGATTTTTGTATAAGACTAAAAAAAATTAGTGAAAATCAAATGCCATTTTTCTGTGTTAATCAACTTTTTTAAAGAGTTTTCGGCGGCTTAATAGTATTAATGATGTTCTAAAGATGATCTTATTAACTTTTATATTAAATTACTCAAAATGAGGCTTTTTCGTCTAGGTTTTCATGGTCTCAAAAAATATTTCTATTCACTGTTATCCTGAAAAAGGTTTTATTTTTATCTAAAAATGCTTTCAGATTTTTTTCGGAAATGTTGTGTTAATCCGTTGAAGGTTTCTTTTATAAACATGTTTACTTTAATCTAAATACTAATTGATTTATTCATTATATTTTACTTTATGAACAATTTCCTTAATCGACTGTAAATATTTCTATTCTGTGAAAATTTAACTTTTGTATATTTTTAAACAATACTTTTTTCTATTTACTATATTATTTTTGATTTTAAAAAAGCATGAAATGGAAATGAAAACTACCAAAAATACTTCAAAGTTTAAAATTGAAATTAAACTCGGTCATTGCCTGTTGCATTATGGAGATACATAAGAACTTCTTATGATGATTCATGCGAGTTCTGTTTTAATCAGAACGTGCTCAATGTCTTGTTACTGGGTACAAACGTGACATTGAAGATAAATTTATTCCATAATTTTGTCTATATTCTGTGTTCATTAATATTCATTTTTTATATCAATCCATTTTTTCCAATGGTACAATTAAGATACTTCGAGTGCACTCCTTATGGGTCCTTATGGGTTCATTTTATACGGATGGCAGACAACGTCTGAGAAACGAGACTGGTTTAAAGACAGATGTTTTATAAAAATTTGATCATATCACACTAATATAGATATTGGTATCATCGATATTTGAACCGTTAACCTACATTCAATTTTTGGATTATTAAACCTAATCGTTTGATAATAAATGATAAACGGGTTAATTTATGATTTCGCATGCAAGTTGGTGACTCTTAATAAACATTGAAACTTTATATGTGTCTGCTAATGAAAATAAAAGATAGAATGAACACGTTCTAGTGAAATATTTTACACGAATTTCACAAAAACTTTTTTTCAAAATGATACTCTTGAAAGCTCAAATTAGATTTTTGCTTCAAGAAACAAAGTAAATTAAATGTCGTCGACAGAAAAAAAGTTTTGACATTATTTCTTTTCAAAAGAATATACAAAAGATGATTATTTTGATGAATATACATGAAAAAAACCGTTATACAAACAATACTCCTGGTGCTAATGAAGCCAAAATAGAATTCATTTGATTCTTAAAAAGTTTTTTTTATCTCATAGTTTGTAAATTACTTCAAATTATAATTGAAAAAAACTATTTATAGACATTATTTCTTACAACATTACATGAGAGGAGTATAGAAAATAATATAAAAAAGGATTATAAAATAATCGGAAAAAAGTTTTCAAAGAATTTTGAAACACATTAAATGTGTCATTTTGAAATGAAATCTACATCAATAAAAATGTAACCAATGTTTAAAATTTTCTGATAAATTTTTAAGATAATTATATTTCTGAAAATTGTTTATATATTTGATTTTCAAAATTTGTTAACTTTTCGAAACATTTTTACTTTAAAAAAAAGAATTGTTAATTAATTTTTTTCAAAAGATTATTAATTGAAGTATTTAACAACTAATTATCTTATAAAAAATTCATGTTTAAATTATTGAGAAAAAAAATCAACTTAATTAAATCGAAGCAACTGAACATAACAAAACAATTTGACATCGCTATCTGGAGCACAACGTTTTCCAAATCAAACAAAACAATGCTTGGAAAGCGATAGAGGAAGCACAGACAAAAAACAAATTGAAAAAGCCCACAATGTGGATGCGAGATTTAGCGTCTAATTTGATGGAGAATGCTCAGTTCATAGGACGCCATTCAGCAACAACACCCACTTATTAAGATGCATATGAAAGATAAACGTACTATAATGTAAAATTCTATGTTATTGTTTGAAAAAGTTATTTACTAAACATTTGTAATAACACGCCAAAATCTTTAAACAAACAATTCAATGAATCCAAACATTTTTCTTGACACTTTAAAGTCCATTTGAACATAAAATAAAGATTACAAAGCACACAAACGTAGTACATTTGACCATTCAAAAAATCATTTAATTTATTTCAATGAAAAAATCTTAAATTTTTTAACATTATTTTATTTCATTTTTGATACAAAGAGGAACAAAATAGTGAAAAGAAAAAAGTGGCAATAATAAAATAGATAAATAGCTTGAAAATAATGGTATTTACAAACACTCAGACTTATTTGTGTTTGGGCTCAATGAAACACGTGTGTGTAATAGCTAATGAGCAAAACTTCAACCATAAACATTACTTTAAAAGTATTGAACTTGAATATAAAATATCTTAAAGAAATAAAACAAGGTTAAATTTTATCATCTGCATGCAGTGCTATAAAAAATAATTTATTGAAAGTTGTGTTGAACCTAAATGAATAAGTAGAATCCAACAAGAATATTGACGTAAAATAAATTTATAAATTTGAGTTATTAAAATTTGAAAGTTTCAATGCCATAAAATTACATTTTAAAAAATTTAATGGCTGTAAAACAAAGCAGGTCTCAAGTGCAATGAATATTGAGAAAATAAATCTATATGTTCCAACCCATTTGAGAATGAGACTCAGCAATAGAAACTTTATAAAAAAATATGACTTTTTAAATGAATCTCACCTTGACCCTTACCCTATTCTAAAATAGAGTGCGCAGTTTTTTTTATTGAAAAAAGCAAGAGTTTTTAGCTATTTTATTCTAAAGTTTATAACATTTTATTCGTTCTGAAATGAGCTGGATTCTCAAATGGGGCAGATTATTCATAAAAAAACATGAATTTGCTAGGCCCTATTTGACCCTTTTCAGCCAAGTCAGAAAAGTGTAAACATATATACTAAGATAATATACTCAATGAAAATAATTAAGCCTTTCTTTTTGGGCTGACAACACCCCCCACGACACTGATTGATTGTCTGACCTTTTTTTTGTTATTCGAGAACACCAGCAGTTTCATTGTAGCTTTTTATAATATAAGATTTTTTGAAAATAGTAAGAAAAGCAACGAATGCCCGAGTACTAAGGTACTCGACACGATACAACGACAATAATTATGAACGTGGCGTAAACCCGAATGAGCTTCAAGACCACTTGGTCATGAATAATGATACAAATGAAACCGTTCACGAGTACCAATAACAATATTCGAAAAGTATATAATAAATTCAGGTTGTTTATAATAAAAGATAGCATTTATAATCTTTAAAAATATATATATTAGTTGTAAAATTATAATTTAATAACTTTCTATCGATTTGAAAAAAGGGTTTTTATAATAATACAATTTTTTTTGAAACATGAAGATAAAAATAAAGTACGTAAAATAGGCATATTATAAAAGAAGAAATCGCATATCTTTTCAACAGACATATTGTAGTTGGAAACTTTTTACACGCTTTAAAAATGTGTAACTAACCTTTATCTTGATTTTTGAACCAGTTGTCATCCATAATTAATGAGGAAAAAAATTAAAAGTTGATGAAAAACAGCATTGAAGTCATTATAACTATATATTTCGAGAATAAACAAAAAAAAACTAAATAAATTGGATTAAAAAGTTTACTCGATTCTTTATTCATTATTTGTGAGTAATTAAGTTTCTGCATTCGAAATCATCTTTCTCTCTAAGTTATTGAAAAGTAATAAATATATTTTTCAATCGCAGATGCTTATGGGTTTAAAATTGAATTTTTTCAAGCATCTTTTCTTATTTTTACAGCCACTATGCTTTGTTTTTTTTCCTGATTAGATCTAACAGAAAGCAAGAATTTGGCTAATAGTGTAAAGTAAAAAATTAAAAAAAAATCTATTTTATGACATGATTTAAAGTGAAACGGAAACAAAGGGTAAACTAATATTAAAATTGATTTTTCTAAATAGGAAAATCTAGTTAGATTACTTTCACTCAAATTATCAACTAATTAAAATGTCAAAAGTTATTGATGTTTCTAGAGCTAATAGAAGAAAAATTTAACTTAGGTGAAAAAATTAACTTTTTTTCTTATCAATCATACTTCTAACTAGTAAAAGCATATAGAATTATATACCTGTGTATGAGTATGTATATCTTAGTATGTGTATCCAATATTATATATACTATATACCATAACGTTTCGGTATATAAGACTGAAATAAGGCAATGTTCCCAGATTGAATAGACTTTTCTATACTTATGTATGTATTTTTTTTAAAGTATTAGAATTATAAATATCTGAAAATTATTTATTTAAACTTAATCTTTATAAGCATTTAAAATGAAACTTATTTTTATAAAAATTTAAACATATTTAAAAGTTTCAAATACAAGCCTATAATAAACTATTTGAAAGTTATAAAAGTTATACTAAAAATAAATAATTCATTTTATCATATATTATCTTTGAAATCATTAGAATATATAGAGAAATTCAGTTAAAGAGAATCATTTGAATGATGAGAATGGATGCGAGGCTGTTCGTTTTTCTCTTCATCTTGATTGATGTTCTGTCTGGAAGCAGAAACAACGGTCAGATTTAAATATTTTTAGTTTATTTTAAAAATATAATTTTTTTTAAATTGAAAAATCTTTCACGCATCTTTTTCCTTTCTGTAAAAAACAGAATATTAAAAGTTAAACATTCACAATTAACTCATTTATATTTTTACAAATCATCACTCGCAATCTCGGAATAAAACATGCGTAGATTGAAATGTACTTATCTAAGCATCTCAGCACCTCTCTCCTGCTCGCACCGAGTCTATAAAAAGCAATTACTAGCATGAACTCGAATCAAAGAAGCTTTATGAGTAATAAACACTTGAGGAACAAGCTCCTGATTATGCTATGATTGTGCTTTATTACTCGTACACATCTTAATAAAACTCGAATAATAGATGAATAAAAGTTTTGTTAAGGTCAGGCATAATTCCAAAATCAGAAATGATAAGTAATTTCTGCTCACATTCACTTTTTTAAATTCTTAAACCACACACATGCACACAATTTGAAGTCACTAATACACTGAAGACCAAACAAACCTCCTTCTATCTCCTTAATAGCCCAATATCTCTCATTCCTCGTGGTCACTATTACAAGCACTCACAATCTCTATAGATCAATTACCCGCGTCAGTATTAATCCAATGAATTCGATCTAACTAAAGGTAGGAGCAATAGGGAAAAATCTTCACTAGATACATTTGTGCAACCCATCGACGTGCGCAGTTTATACAACTTCAATTGTTCATATTACGTATTAAATCATTTTGAATAGGTTTGTTTAACTATACATTTCATTAGCACTGAAAGTTTCTATAAACAAATGACTCAGGCCGCTTAGTTGCCTTTGATACTTCCTATTGTTTCTAAAGAAAGTCATTTTATGATCTATTATATATTACGCACTCACCAAATTAAGAGGGGTATACCCGAGTTAGCTTTAAAAGCGTAAAAAAAGAAATGAGAAAAGAAGATTCACCGATTAGAGAATTCAGCCTAGCTTATCTTGTGTCAGCCGACTAAGTCTAGTAAGCTTAATAATCAAGCTCTTCCACAAGGTAGGTCTTGACACGGGGATTGTCGATTTTTTAAAGACCTAAGTTTAGTTTTTATTGTCGGAAAAAACGTTCAATTTCTTGAAAGCTAGAGTTTTGTAGTTTAAAAAAATTTCAATTGTTTTCTATCTGAAAAGACAATGCTGCATTTTCTTGATTATTTTGTGTTTATACTATAAACATGCAAGTTATAAATATATACAGTATCGATATATATATATCGGATTAAGTTTTCCAATGCTTGTAAATTATTTATCTTGAAAATCTAATATTTCCCAAGAGAGTGATATTTAATAATAACCACAATAACAATGTTAAAGGCTGATATAAGAATAATAGTGCGTGTTATTGTAGCATTATAGAAAATTAATTAAAAAAGTTCTTCATCAAAAATCTTTCTCAATGGATTTTTGGCGTAATAAAATTTTAACCCCACTTTCAAAAATAGAAAATAATATAATAACATATATTTAAAATAAAGCCTATTCAATTTTATTTTGTTTTCATAAATTAAAGAGTTCTTTATTTAAATTTATCAGCATGTGTTAGCAAAATGAAAATGTGTTAGAAGCGTGTAGTGCATTTAAATGAAAGTGAGTACTCAAACAAGCGTGCTAAGTGTATAATATCTTTATACTATCTAGCCGTCCACTCTATTATATACTCTAAAAGTGATTTATAAATAAAATGAAGGTTTTTATCTTCTTAATTTACATCGCATGTCTTAGTTTTCTTAGTAAAGGTTTAATTTTACGTTATACCGGTTAGAGGAATAGTAATAAATAAATGACGGTAGATGAAGACTTAAGATGAAGAATACATGAAGTATATAAGAAAATATTAATGATTGTTATTCTTTTCACAATGAAATAAATCAGCATATATGAGATCATATTTCTATAATATTAAAAGTTAAAGAAAAAACTCTAAAAATGTGTATATTTAGTCCAATTAGAAAAATCCTATTTTCTGTTAGTATTTTACTAATCATAAAAGTTTATTTAATTTATTTTAAATTTCATTTATTTAGACTGAATCTATGACAGGCTGTACCCTTCGACGAAATCAATCACATACCACTTATGATACTTATGATACATCACAGCATGATAAATGCTTTTATAAAAACAAATCTTTGCATTGGGTTTCCTGTAAAGTTCAGGCGCGTCGATTAATCATTCCGGCATCCTAACAAACCTTTATTTGTTTCTTCAAAGCTGGAACGTGATCGTTTTAAGAAAATATTTATTTTTCTTTTTTGAATAATTTGAATTTTGTAAATAACAAATACATAGACATTGAAATATTATTGTTACATTTATTCTAAGGCTGAGTGGCAGCTAGTATTCTATGAAAAAACTTGTATACTCATAAAACAACATATTAAATGTCATTTACGATCTATTTATCTAGTTTTATAGCAATAAAACCTCAAGGAACTAGTCGTGAACTCCCGTTGAAGGAAATGTCTGATTGATTAATAATGATTTTATGATTGCGCTCAAATAAAAGATTTAGGGGTTTATATGACCATCCATAAACCTACATTTATCTAATTTTCTGTTCAGGTTTTCGGGTTTATTCCAAGTTTGAATTGTTTGAATAGAAAATTATTTTGTAAATTGAAAATAAAATTAATAGTCATTTTTCGAATGTTTGCTTTTTTGAAAGACCAAGCAACGTTTCAATCTATTGCACTAATGTATTTCTATTGTGGAGAAATTAATGGAAAATGTTTATTTATCTATGCATTTCCAAAATCTATAAAAATAATAATTTCATGTAAAGTAGATCTGATTGATTAAATTTGAAAATAAATGAATAAAGTTTATGAAATTCGATTTTATTTCATTTTTTTCTTATCACTACATTCAAGACCGCCTATGTGTACGAAAGAAATCAAACTAAATGGACATAAAAACACCCATAAAAGTTATAAAGCGTGAAAAAATGTAAATGAACATAAAACTATGGAAGAAAATACTTAACGTCCAAACCTTATTAATAAAATAATAAATAAAAATTTATAAACTCTAAAAAGTTTAATAATGAATTCTGTTTATTGTGTCTAGGGTGGCGTAGACGCATTATAGAAAGGCATGCATGAGCGATGGCGACATTAATGCAAGAAACACAACTGTCTTTTGACCTCGACGGACTGTGTTTGTGTGTTCTTTTATGGTTCTTTATGTGTGCTTTCTGACACGTATGTACGTGTGTTCGTCTAAGTTGTGTATATCTTAGTGTAATTGAGAAAATAATGTGATTTTCCTATGTGTTTGAGACACAGATACATGTTTTTTTTGCATAGCTATATGTGAATAAATGTTTTCTTTTCAAAGTAGTTTTAATGGAAACTGAAATATTTTTTAAATTATGAATTATTTAACTTTTTTGTAGTTTTTAAAAGTTTGATTAATTACGAAAATATCGTGTTCATAGATCGCTTTAATTGTTCCTAACAATAAATCATCGAAATTTATTTTATATAAATTGAAAATATTATTTTGTTGTTTTTTGAAATGCTAATATTATTAATCATTAGATTGTTACTATTCACTTGTCTCATTTGTTCTTATGAAAATAAAATTTTGAAATTTGAAAAAATGTTGATATTAAAAAAATTCTAATTTAATAAATGCAAAACCTTTATAAAAAACTAATTATTTCCCAAATATACTAAGATAATTTTTATAGCGCACGATATGGCTTGAGGCGTTATACATTTATTTTTATATGCCGTTGACAACACAATTCCATCATCCCTGTCGTAAATGAATTATGGCTCTTAAGGCATATCTGCACTCCTTCCTTTATTATTACTGATGAAATATTCTCATTTTATGCATCGGATGCTATTCTTTTTCATTATTTTTCAATGAATATCTAGATCTCTTATTTATAATAACGTTTTTTCGAATTAACTTGTTCATTATCTATCATCTAACCGTTGGGAATGCTAGGATTTTATTCACGACTTCATTTGTCACTTTTATCATTTTTATTGTTAAAATTCTTTATTTTACTTTTTCATAATACTATTATTGATAGTGATTTTTTTGAAAATTTACTTTTCGTAAAAAGATTTTATATTGCAAAGTGAAGCAATCTTCAATATCACATTCACTTAAACGTAAATTCAATTAATTTGGTTCTATTAATTTTTCTTTTCTCGAAGTTCTTTAACTCATCAATGTCACTCTCCATGCCACTCTTTCTGCCTCCATTTCAGCTTAATAATCATTGTTTATGTAAGTGTCACCTCCCTTAATCGAAGGCTTTCACTCACCCAGTTGACCTTCCTAAAACAAACAACTTTTCCTCGAGCTCGTGTTACAATGCAATATAATTCTACAACGTGTGTGATTAAGAGATTCCTAGCTATATAGCCTTGAGGCTTTCCTAATATAATTTACTCTAATAGTTAGAAAAAAATAACTTTGTTTTTTATATATTTTTATTTCAGTATCAACAAAATAAAAGCGAAACAAGAGAAAGTTTGTTTTTCAAACTGCAATGAATCATTTATTATTTCAAAAACCGCAAAAACATACTCATTTTTAATTAAAACTATAAAAACATAATTATAATACATCTGAAACTATTATTAAAAGACGGCACACTACGTTATTTAAAAACAATTGAAACGGCGAAAAAGCATTAAGAGATCTAACGAGAGCTTGAGTCGTCTGAAGAGGATGAATGGAAGCCTTGCACGCATCAGATATCATCATAATTTGTACACACCCGCTCCAATAAACATTCTGAAATACAATTCTAAACGTTGGACCATATAACAACATTTATGGAAAGGATATAAATTACAATGGGAAAAAAAGTGAAAGTAGTTTTAAATACAATTTATTGGTTGCGTTTTTGACAATTTAACCAAAACTTCTCATGTTCGAACTCTTGTGTGTTTTCTAAAGTGAATCATGAAACGGTCATTATACACAAGTTGTTGGAAGCGTCTTGAAATATAGAACATGCAGGTAGCAATAGTTGGCAGGATTATGTCTTTTGTTTGGAATTATACTCATGCTCTCTTCTTTAACACGTGTTTGTGTTATAGTAAATGTTTTTCTCACAACTTGATTTAGGGTTATTTATTAGAGAATAAAAGTGATTAAATGAATTTTATATAATTCTGAACATTATACTTTTGTTTCAACAAAGTATGCTTTTTTCAATTAGTTTATTATTTATCTGAAAAAATGTATATAGTTTTATGTTCTTTTGAATTCATATTTTTCTATTTCTGGTGACACGGTTGAGTTCTGAAGCGGAAAGCCTGGCAGTAGTATTCAAAATGTTCACTCGGCCAAAATGCTATTTCAAAAGAATGCCCTGGAACATATTATTTTATGAATGTCATTTCTATAATATATTTTAACTTTTTTTTAACAATTGTGTTTATGAGCATAATTGACAGTATATATAATTTTAAAATAAAATTTATTTCGATTTGAGAAAATATATTTATTAAAATTTTTTTCGAAAATGAACGAGTGGTGAATATAATCATCCAATTATTTTCTCATTCTTTTCCTTGGTCTCTACCGTACTGCGTTATTTCAACTAACAATCCTAATTAGACGAAAATTTTTAATACGAAGCTTATGATTCAAATTATTTAAAACTATTTCTATTTTTTAGGTTTTTTTTGAAATTTTTACTTTTCGAAAGATTTTAATAATATTTCACGTTTTAATCGGAAAATGCTTTAGTAAGGTTTCTATTTAAGCGTTTCAAAATTAAGCTCTCAAAAATAAAATACATCATTCAACTCACCATAAAAAAATGTTGGTTGAGAAAATCTAACAAAGAGGGAAAATAAGGATAAGAAATAAATGGAAAACGAAAAAAATCAAAATTTAATTTGTTAAATTAGAAATTAGTTAATAATAAAATAAACAAAAGAGATGACATTGTGATGTATGACAGAAAAAGACCAATCATGCAAGTAACTTAAAGGTCCGTAAGAATCAAACTCACCCTTAAACAAGCTTAAAGACATCAAGCCAACCTCAATGTCACAAGGGTGGAAGTCAAAGATTCTTCGTAAATAATGAAAATATTTTCTATACGTAACTTAGGTGTTTTGTTGTGAAAGCCTATGATAGATAAGCATGATTTATCAATATAAAAGTGTAGATTATGTTTTTGATGATGTGTATGTGAAATTAGTTTAATGAAGTATTTTAATACATATAATATTCTAATCAACATCGTTATTTTTAAGTTTTTCAAAATATTTTGAAGAAATATATTGATTTTTTCGCTTCGTGACGATTTGTTGTTTTGTATAAGACCCGCCAGGGATGCGAAAGCCACGGGTTTTTAATTATCTACGCAAAATCCATTATAACTTTTCTATAAGCTACTTCACTGTATAAAGTTAATAAAATATCCTACATTTAAAATGCTGTTTTTTATTTTTAAATACAATTTTTTAACCAAAAAGAATAATTTTTTAAACTGTTTTTATTAGTTACTTTTAATAAATACATTTAATGAAAAACTTTTTTTAATAAAATAATTTGAATTTTCTTTTGATCTTTCGAATAAACCGCTCTCATGATGGAAAAATATAATGGAGTCATGCAAAATGAAATGAACAAGAGAACACAGTGGGATTTTTTATTTCTAATTTGATAATGCATCAAAAACTTAAAACTAAACAACGTTTTTTCTATTGTTCACAATAATGTTTAAAATATTTATTTTACAAAAAAAACTTGATAATGTTTATTAATGGAGCTAATGGTTTTAAAGTATTAATTTTTTTAAAGTTTTTAATTTAAATCGTCTGAAAGTTTTATAAACTCATGAATGATTTATTTTACTATTTCATTGAGATCTATAACTTAAAAGTCTTTTTGATAAATAAGTGCTCATAAGTGAAATTGTACCGAAACTATTTTCAACTTTAAAAGCTTTTGATTCTACTTTTTTTAAATTTCGTACTATATTTTATAAGAAAAACAAATTTTCTGTTCAGTTATTTGCCAATGAAAAGCTTTTAAATGGAATTGTCATTCGAATAAAATCCAGCTCGAAATGGATGCCTATTTTGGCAAATCCATTCAAATGGAAGCAGAAGACGCAAAAAACCGTAGAAAGACGTTAAAGCTAGCTCGAATGGCGCGTAAAGCACGTGAAATGGTCGCGATGACTTTCATTACGGGACCTTAGCTGACTAGTTGGCTTCATTAGTGGCATGAAGAAGCATTGACGCCAATGGTGGTATAGCTTATTGTTTTAATAAAACGAAAACTATATGTAGTATTTTTTTCAAAACGGTATATTTTCAGTTTTACAAAAAATAATAGTTTAAAGTGTAAAGTTTAAAAATTGTTTTTATCTTTGGTAGGAAATTTCATAATTAAATTTTTTCACATGTTTTTTTAAAACTGATTATATTCCAATTTTTAAGCGCAAAAGAGACTCGTTTATATATTCCTCGAAAGTCATTCCCATACTGGTTAAGTAAATTTATGAATTGGTAGTTCGTTTAAACCTTGATTTTTGTGCCAACTAGCAGAATGGGTTTTAGTAGCATTAATACATACGATTTGCCAACACGCTAATATTTCTAACGATAAATTTCAAATTAACTAACTTAATGTAGCATCTTTCAAAGTTAAAAAGTATTTTTCAAGTTTCATAAATGAAAAAATTAACGTTTTTTAAATGTAAAGTAAAGTGACAAAAAATGTTAGAAATATAAAAACGAGAGCTGGTGCAATAAAGTTAATGAAAATGCATGGAATCAAAAACTCATTGATGGCATAAAAATGGCTCTAAGTTGTGCTAAACACAGAATTATTCTTGCTACAAAACCATGAAAAAGTGGTTTTAGAATTTAAAATACTAGGAGTTTAATGGTTTTAAGAAAAAATCAAACAAACTTGACATTTTAACATTTTTCTTTTGCTACTAGTAAGATAATGAAATATACAAAAACAATTTTTTTTATTCAGCACGATGTGTGTTTGAAGTTAGTGATTTCAAAAAGGATAAATGTTCCTATCAGACTAACATAAAAAACCTATTCATCTTCATGAATCTCTTATTGAAAGAAACGGGAAATGTGGTTTCTGAGTTTTTTTCACAACTCTCTCATTGTGAACCAAACATAATTTCGTGAAAAACTTCAAAAACAAGTTTAGTTTATTTCACTTCAGTGCTGTAGCATAAAAAATTAATTTGTTATACGTTTTTTTTAATTAAAACAACCATATGCGCCTTCTGGGAAATAATAGATCAAATAGGCCTGGCTGTTTAATTAAAAGAACAATTTGCTAAACAATATATTTTTGATCTATTTTATCTTTTTTATTTTGTTGAAAATCATATTATTATTTTTATTTTAAAAGTTTTGTCTTGCTTGCTTGGATTTTCAATATTTAACAACTTTTAAAATAAATGAAACCAAATATTCTTGAAGTTGTCTTGAATGTAACATCATAAAAAGATCTAAAAAATCAATTTGAGTAACCAATAAAAAATTAAAAAAACATTTCAAACAATCCGAAAAAAAAAAATGAAATTATCATAAAGATCGCTGAATATTTAAAATTAAGCAACTAAGGCCATCTTCTTTTTCTCAGTAAACTACATTTGAAATATTTGAAAATATATTTTATAAAGGTTTTTGTTGAATAATTCATTGGTTGCTTTGGAATGTCACTTTGTATTGAATTTTTATTTATTTATTTATTCGAAAGAGTAATTTTTTTCAAACAAACAAATTCTACACTGTCGTGATAAGTTTTTTAATGGGTAATTACTTTTTTGGATATAAAACTTGAAAAAAATAGGATAAAAAAAATATTATTTCCAAATCAATAAAAAAAAGAAAATTGTGAATATTTAAATTTGAAGTAGCTTCTATTTCATATGAAGAAGTTAAAGGAATATAATATTTTTTTATTTAAGTTATAGCTTGAATGAAACGCCAACTCAACTGTAAACTATTGTATTTTTATTTTTCACTCTAAAAAACGATGAATATTGTTGAAAAATTATAATGTATCCTATATTTATGTGACCCCCAAAAACTACTATTGACCATCTTAAACGTTGTACTTCAATTGTACGCAAAACTATCTAATTAAACCAAACCATTGATTTTTAAAGAAAAATATATAAAAATTGAAACTCTTTTGAACAAAACTTTATTTTCTAAAAAACTGAAACATGATTCATATAAAAAAATGTTAGAAGTAGAAAAGACCTTTAATTGGTATTTTGATTAACATGATTACTTTCCAATATGACCACAGCAAACAAAATAACGAAAATTAATATTGAAAAATGCAAACAAGGTCATTAGTCCTGCGGTCACTAAAGTAGCAAGATTGATGTCAGTCATTCTTCACGACTCTTTCATCCGTCTGAGCATACAGCCCCAGCTTCAATCCTCCCTTCATCCGTCTTTGAAACCCATCATCCTCATCCTCTATCAATCACTAACCCGCCATCCTCCTTCCCATTGATACACTCGCTCAATCTTCCTGCTCTTCAATTATTCCTTTGACTGATAGTTTGCACGGTTACTTGAAAGTGTATATCTGTTCGGTTAGGTTTTTATATTTTTTATTTTTTCACTTTTGAACCTCCATTCCATTTCATAATTATGAATTAAAAAGTTTTTTCCCACTAATTTATTTTTCCCTATTCATTACAACGAAAAAAAGTTTTGCCTATTTTTACTTAATTCTATAAAAAGTATTTTTCATCTATTCCTCCACTCGGGTATTCGTTTTTTCATTCAGCAGCCAGACCACTTATCCGTTTGCTCTTGTTTGTTTAGCCTTCTTACGTAATTAGCCTCATTTGCGTGTTTTATAGGCATTATTACACATGTGCTGCTGACAAAAATGATTATGTTGTCACTAATGATGATAATGCAAAGTTTAACATTTTCTTTACACTTAATTTTTATTATAAAGTTTTTTCAACTTGTATTTTGAAGCACGTTTTAAAGTCAATCTTTAAAACCCTTCTAAACATACCATTTTTCTTAAATTTTTGTTCAAGTGAAAAAGTTACGGTTTTTTAGATTATTAAAATAAAAATTAAACTTATGTAATTTTATTAAAACCAAACAATTCAATTTGTTATATATAAATGAAATCATTAGTATAGATTTTGATCATTTGTAATCTTTACAGTAGTTATTTTTTAACTTTTTCGTTGACATATTTGTATTAATAACTTTCTTTCACAGCACTTTCTTTTTAGTGGCTAAACAAATTTTCAAGCTTCACATTCATTTACTTCGAAGTAACTAATTTGAAATAAATTTTAATTAGATGACACATCCACTAAATGGTTTTCAAATTTATTGAAGCAATAAATGGTTTCAAGTCATTAAAGCTTTTAGAGCTTAATTATTAGCATTTAAGACTTATTAAAATTATATTTCGGTAACTTTTAAAAATCTAAGATTTTCTAAATTTCTGCAAAATAACTTTAATCCCGTATAAAAATCCGTTTAAAATCAATTTAACTTTTGTAAAAAAAATTTCTATCTAAAACTAAAATCGCTTACATAACTACTCAATTCACATACCGAACGCCCAAACCAACAGAATTAATAGAAGCTGAGGTCTGCAACACCGATCATTTCAAAGCCTCTTGCGAAGAAGATGAAGTAATAATCATTGAACATGCTCAATATGGCAGATATCAAAGAGGTGGGTTGAAAGGGCTTAGGTTTTTAAGAATTTTTTTTGTTTATAGTTTATTTATTAGTGTTTTTTTCTCCATCGTGTGAATAATGGTTTATATGATCATAAATGTTCTGTTATTAACAGTCATTAACTCTCAAAAAACATTTTTTGACTATATAAAACATGAAACATTTTATTTAAAAATCACATTGACAACTCGATAAAGTCTGCAATGATTATCGACAGGAGGCGTCTGCGTGACCGACGATTTCGGACACGTCGGATGCGTTCTTGACGTCATGATGGAAGCAGAAATGGCGTGTTCTGGAAGGAGGTCATGTGACATTCGTGTCGATGACGCTTCGTTCAGAGAAGCCACTCCATGCCACAAGGCACTCAAAAACCACCTGTGGATTGGATATCGATGTCTTGCTGGTTAGTTGATGCTTGAAAATTGCATATATCGTATAATAATTCTTTTTAGTCGACTTTTTATCCATAGTCAAAAAAATTGGATGACAATTTTAGGAAATTTAACATGTTTTGAAATTATTTAACGTCTTAACATCGTAGGATTATAAGAGTTAAGAAATGCAGGATTCAAGATATTTCAACAGTGTCACAGATAAGAATGTTGTATCGGTGAAGATAACTTAACCGTAGGCGATAGAGTATCGGATTATATGCGATAGTCCATAAATATATTTCGATAAAGTCGTAAACATGTATTTCTTTAATTAATCCAGAAAATGTTTATTTCACGCTCAACGGTGATTTATTAATTGCGAGAAAACCTCGTTGAATATTTTATTCTTTTTTTTACATTGAAGTATTGTCATTGTTTTATGTTTTTGAAAGTAAAATCTAAGCTGATTTCTATTGACCTTTATACATTTCGCGTCGCCATGTGAATCGTATATTTAGGTGTGGTGTTATTGCTGTTGACGGTTTTATTCGTCTGGAAAATGGTCCCTAAATACTGTTCTGCTCGGGCATCCAATGAAATTAGTATTTTCTACAAAAATGTTTTTGTTTAGACATCGAAGATTATTAGATATTTTTAAGCCTGAAAAGTGATAAAATATCAATAAAGATGATTGGATAATAAAATTGTAAGAATAAAAAAGACACATAAGCAACAATATAAAAAGTTTTAAAAAATAATGAACAACAATGCAGAATAATTTTGAACGAGTGCCTAAAATTTCCATTAAATTCTTTAACCAGTTTTCAAGCCAAGCAGTAAGTGCACGGAAGGTGAGGCCACGAACGTTAACCTCTTCACGACCCCCATTCTCATGCCCCAGCAACAACAAAGCCACAAGAAACAACACAAGCCACTTCAACGCTCCAAGAATTATCAAGCGAGTGCTGATGAGTACCATGATTCAAGTAGGAATACACATTTTGAAATAATACAAATCATGATTTTATCTTTCGTTATAATTTTCTTTCGTTTTATGTATCAGTTTATAAAATTATTTGAAGACGATGGCACGCATGAATTTAAGTCGGCCTTCTTAATCATACTATTTGGAAAAAAAACGAAAAATTTGAGAACAAAACTAAAAATTGGGAAGTAAATGGTTTAAAAAAAATAAAATTAAAAAATACAATTTAAACATGTTACAAATATTTTAAATATAAAAAAGTAAGAATAAAAATTATTTTTAAAAAAATGCAATTTAATGAGAACAACTTCTAAACTAAAAAAAAGATTCTTTATTCCAAAACTTCAAACACCAATGCTGAGTACACGCGTGAAGCGTTGTCTGTTTCAATTCAACTCGAATGCGCTTAGGTTTCATAAAACTAATTAAAACATTGAAATTAAAATTGAAATAAAATTCAAATGGCAATTTTAAATGAACTTTTTGACGCTTCCGGCTCTCTAATTGCCTCTAAACAAAAATTCGGCAAAATTAAAATAGAATAATGACAAAGTTAAAATTGAAAACTAGGAATTAAAATTTCTTCCCACGTTTTCAAATTTTGTTCATGGAAAAGGGACGACTATACAATCATCAAAACTTTGGAAGCCCAGCAACAAAAATACTGACTTTTTCATGAAAATTCTTAATTAAATTTCCTCATATTACGTTCTTTGAAAAAAAATAAAATTGTGTATTTTTTTATTTCATAATAGTTAAAAACTATTGACCTAAATTTAGTGTTTTGAATTTGTAAAAGTAGCTTATCAAAAACTTAAATTATAAAAAAAAGAATTCTACAAAATATATTTTCATAACAGATCCAAGTTCAGCCGCATCTTTTGCCTCTCCCAGCTATCATTATCTTTCAAGTGAAGTGACAGAAGTCACTGGTTGTGGATCACGCTCTTCGCCATGGTTATTGATGGCGGGAGAAGGTCAAAGAATCAACCTGACGTTGTACGATTACTCCGCTGAGTCACTGCTTCACTACTACAAATCCTACCGACCGAATTTGTCCATAAACTCATCGCTGTCGGCCAGAACTCCATCCATGACATGCCGAATCTTGGCAACTGTGAACGAAAATACGAGCAGAAACGGAGCTTTAAGAATCTGCGCTGGACAAGGCAAGGTGCACAGCGTGTACACTTCAACATCCAATCAAGTGCAACTCAGGTTCCTGCTGCCATCAGCTGTCTTTGAATCTTCCAACGACCAAGAAGCTAAGCATCCACAACCAAGCGCTCTTGGCTTTCAGTTTCTTTTCAAGATACAAGGTACGTTGTGGCTGTTTACGCTATATATAAATATACCGCTTAACGTTTTAAACTTTGAATGATTTCTTCTATTGAAATGTTTTTAATAACTCATTAACAGAGTATTATCTTTTTATGACTTTAAAACTTTTTTAGCTTTGACTAAGAATGAAAAGTACGTTTAAAACAGTGGTTCGTAACATCTCAAATAGTCATCTTCTTCTCATCCGCTCTCAGTGATGGGCTGTGCGAGTCCTCCGGTGCAGGCAGGCATGAGGGTCCGCAGGATGGCACATCACGTCGTCATCGACTGTGGAACAGACATGGGCCCCAAGTGGGAACTCACTTGCATCAATGATATCTGGATTGGAAACTACAGCAATTGCACACAAGGTAAGAGACCTTTATTGAATTAATTTTTTTAAGAACCTATTAAAATTTTTGTGCGCATTAATTTATTAAAAAGTTTAATTTTTTAATGTATTTAGAAGATTTTAGAAACTAATTTTAGGGGTGAATACAAAGAGTATGCTCACACCTATTAAAAAATATAATCAATCATCCATCAACTTTTTAATGTGTGAAAAGATGCTGTGAAAACAATTTATTGAAATTATTTTAAAAATTTATTTATGAAGTAAGTGAAAATATGACAAAATCACACATAGGTACAACGCGTCAAAAAATGTTTTTTAAAATTACTCAGATTTTTATTTTTGTTTTGATCGAAGAAAATTATTAACTAGCTATAATTAGTTTTTTTTATTTAAACTTTTTTAATAAAATATGCAATAATAAAATTATATAAAAAATGAAGCTCGAATAAGTACAGAGCGCTTTAAAATGATTTATTTAAATATTTAGTGTATCGTTTTTGATTTGATAATAAAAAATTAATTAAAGAAGAATAATAAAATATTTATTAAAAAACGTATATAATAAATAAAAATATTCATACTGTTAATACTAAAGAATCCTTTTTTTTGAAGACATGCTCTCTTTCTCATCAAGGCTTGAATTGATGTTTCCGTACGGTGAGTGTGTTTTTATAGTCAGTAGTTTTAAAAAATTCAAATTTTATAAACGTATAGATAGTTTTACAGTTTTTACTTTTAAGATAAAACAAGTGCAATTATTATATTTAATTTTTAGAAAACTCATTTGTCTTTGCTTTTATTTCTAAATTGTATCAAACGTGTCAACCTAATTCAATTTACATATAGTTTTCCTAATGTAAGGGCCATTAGAGCAGTTTGCCCACAATGCTTTTCCACCTATTTTTGAAAATATGAAAAATTTAATTTAATAAAAAATTATATTAATTATTTTTAATTATTTATTGCTCAAAGGTTTTAAAATGTTTTCAACTATTCACAGCAAAATATTTGTTTAAATTTTCACTTCACTAAAAAAAGAATAGATTAAATCATTATCAGTTCTATTAAATATATTTTTAATTTTTATTTTCATTGACCACCACAGCAACTTCAGTGGTGGTGGTGGCTATTATCGCTTCCATCATGGTCTGCTTCATCCTCACTGCAGGCATTCTCTGCATCAAGTGGTTATTACTATTCCTTTTTTTAAATTTTGTTTTTTTTTTCAATATTTTTTTGTATAAATTTTACTTATTTCCAATATAAAATATAATTTTTCTCATTCAAACCATTATATTTTTGTGTTACATATATATTTTTAAAGACAACTGTGCTGATTTTTTTCTCCATATAATTAAGCCTATTAACGACAATGTTATTAGCTTTATTTTGCAATTGGCTGTTTTGATAGTTATTTTGTAGGTTATAATTTTTCTTTTATCCTGCTATTATCTATATTTGAAATACTATTGTAAAATATTTTAAAACTTATGTTGTTTTCTCAGTTTGAACTGATTTAGAAACTTCAGATCCTATTATTTTTTATATAAAAAGCACCAAAATATGTTAAAATAATTATTTAAAAAAAATTTCTATATATATTTTTAAATTAGAAAATGTTGTTTTAATTCACCTAATAATAGATCAATTAATTTGTAAAAAAAAGTATATTGAAACCATTTGATGACTAAAATGAATCTAACCTTTGTACAACTTTTAATTAAAGTTCTTTAAGAGTCTCTACTTTCACGTATTTCTTCACAAAAACGCCTTCATGCTTTCAATTAAGCACGTGAAACGAACGGAACGCTGAAATACGTGCTCTTTGCGCACATCATTTGACTTCTTACGATTATTTGCGCTAGCCGTCCATCGTTCGTGCTTTTTTCATTCAGTATGTCCACATCAATGACTGAATCGTGCCGGAAATTTAAATTCTTTTAAAGGAAAAAAAGTTTAGAAAATACTTTTTAGAAATATACCATAGAGATGTTTCTATTTGCTAAAATAATTTTATTTGAAAATGTATTTTTAAAAGTTGTTCGAGTAGTTTAGAAAAATATAGAAAAACTTTGAAGTTTATAAATAAATCTAATGTTTTTTGAAAAAAATTAAAAGTTTATAAAATATTTTTTAAATAGGAACATACTGCAACAGTTTTTGTTTAGAAGCATTAAAAAAATCGATGTTTTTAAATAAAAATAAATGTTAAAATCGAAAATATACTAAACTTTGAAAAATATTAATAAAAATAAAATAGGTAAACGATGATAGATAAATGATTTTACATATTTAATACTCGGAGATCCTCTTTGTAAATGTCAATGTCAGTTTTGTATAGCGCCCGGGCACGCAACTGAAGCGCCACTCACACGACATAAGTCGTGAAACACCGCATCATATACACTGGGTATATGATAGCTCACGGTTGGCTGTACAGGAATTTGAACTGGTGACCTTTAAGTTGCAGGTCTAACGACTTACCATCTAAGCCAACCCGCTCGCTAACTACGTCACAATATGTATAAGAAAGATCAATCATTCTTAACTCTTATTCCCACGGTGATCCCCTTTTCAAAAGCTAGAAGATATTATAGTTTCAACGTGATTGAAGAAGTATTACTTTCCAAAATTCTCGACAGATCTATCACTCTTTTTAGGCGTTCAAAGAGCACGTACAAAAACCTTTTGCAAAAAAGTTTTTTAGAAAGTTTTTTGCGAATTTGAAACCATATAAATCAGTAAATGTCGATAAGGTTATATTTATATTACCTTGTATGCTCTTAAAACTAGTTCGAGCTTACGCCCCCTGGAAATTATTCGTCAAAATGGGGAATCAATAAAAGACACAAACTGTCTTTAAAGTTTTGGTATACCATAATTTAGACTGATAAAGTTCACGATAATGTAAGTTATCAATTAAAACACTTACATTTAGCATCATATTGTTTAATTATTTTTTTGGCAATAAGTATTCAAAAATTCAAATAATTTATACAATTAAACTTTTAATGTATTAAAATATATTCGCTTTATAAATATTAATTAATTGAATACTTAAGTTTTCTTTAATCTAAACTTTTTGAGAAAAGTTATTGAAAAGTGCCAACTATTAATATTTATATAATAATAAAAGTCACAATAATAGAATGAGTACACAATCAATCCCCTTCATCCAGTTACGAGCGTTTGGTAATCATGCATTAATAAGCGTTGAAATAATAATAAGGCATGACGTATTGGCCCTTCTTCACTTACTGACCTCACTCAGTTGTAACAGGCTTCTCTCTTTTTCCCGCTTTTATGTTTTCCGTTCAAGATGTTAAAAAATGTAATACGGATCTTCATGAAATATTTTTTTTTCTTTCAAACTATGAGAAAACAAGAATATAAGAGAATAAATATTTTACTACCTTCTTGGCGTCTTCTGTCGTGAAAATCATTGGTTCTAGCGATATTCATCTCACTTCTTTCTTTTCTTTCTCTATGGACCTCAATTATATATTCACCAAACAATAAATTACTGGAAAAAAATTACTATAAATCTCTGTCTATTTAATAAATACATGAAGAAAATTTTCGTTTAAATAATTACGTTTGTATTCATCAGCTCTTTTACATTTATTATATTTATTAATGCATTCGCGTAAAGATATTTTATAAAATCATATTTTAAAACGAATTAAATATAGAATATACTAAAAAAGTAATAAAAAGTCATTTAAACCCGTAAAGTTGAAATGTTTAGTGTGCAAATAGAAGATAAATGACACGTGTGTGGGATTAGGAAGTTTCTTAGAGATATAAAATTTATTGAAAGTTTTCCCTTGATAAAAATATACATATTTTTAAAAAAAATCAGTAATGGTGATGAGAACTTTAGAATAAAAATAAATAAAAACTTTAAAATATCAATTTAAACGTTCAAATCTATTTTTTTAAATAACTGTTAACAAAAAGTGTTTCATCATTTATCTGAGAAAATTATTATAAACGCATAAGTTATGATACGTTATTAAAAAAATTAATGAATGGAAAATAGAAAAATTGTTATATTATGTCGGTTCACGCGATATTCATAAAACAACTAGAAATACGAGTTGTGTACAAAAGCATTGATAAAATATTCATGGTCAGGATTTTGGGAAAGTCTATTGAAATATATATAAAATTGATCTATTTATCTTAGTTTCAAAAATATTTTATTAAGCATTTTTGTGTGTTTTTTTTTGTGTAGGTTTTTAGACAATTCTGATTCAAAAGGTTATACTTTTTTTATTTAGAAACAGTTCGTGACGTGAATTTTGAATAAAAAAATTTGGACAAGTAATTTTTTAGAAAGCCAAATAACGCTGGAGGTTTGATAAAAAAGCTTCGGAGATTCAAGAAATAATAAAAATATGAAAGATGATCAATACTTTTCTTTTTATTCTTTATATGGCCTGAAAAAATTTTCAAAAACGATATGCGAAGGTCTCTTCATGCGAGTTATTAACTTAATTCAAATCTTCAGTTCAATTGTTTTAAACAAAAAATGGAAAACCCATTTTAAAATCAAACACCGTGAATACGATATATTGAAGTGCTTCAGCAACAACATTAAAAACAACCCTTAATCAATTCTTGCACAAAAAGAATAACAAATTATTCTCTAACGGCTATAAATCGATCGCTAAATCAACTAGGTCGTTAAATACTCTTTACTTGTTCCTTCGAGAAATCCTCGTAGTTGTACCTATAAGTTCATTTTTTCCTAATCGTGGGTTTGTTTGTAGGCAAACACTTTCCATGTGTCCTCCTGTTTTGAGTGTTTGATCAGAGACTCAACGCATAGATTATCAAGTGATTTTTGTTGCACTTCGCATTTCAATAATTCATTCTTTTTCTCCGTAAATACAATCAGGTGTTTGCTTCTGTTCTTGGAAATATGCCGGTGTGTTATTAGGGCCTGGCTGATGTATGCGCGCCAAGATGTGTAATTAAGTTTCCTAGTTTTGACATCTTTAGGCTGCAATAACTCGCTCAAAAGCTATGATTAACTCCATTTGCTAAGGATCATAAGACTGCACTTGTACAGAGTCTTGATAAGTATTCTCTGATTTATAATGTTTTTATTATTAAAAATTAATTATTATTCCTAGTTTTATACAGCTGATGTTTTGAGTATTTAAAATCAATCATGTACTTTTTAAATAAATAGAAAAAATATTTTTGTAAACATATTTGTTTGCTCAACATTTCACTTATCGGGTTTTAATATACAAGATAAATAGGGTTTGATTCATGTAGCTAGTAAATATTTGCGTAAATACTCGGCCAAGTAAATAATTTATCAGTTACAAAAGATAAGAAAATACAAAGGTGAATATGAAGCACTCTTTATGAAATCGGAGAATAACTCTAAAACATTTAAAATCAAGAGTGAAAACGCCCAAAAAGTTTAAATTAATTCGAAACGTTTTTTACAGATTTTTGCGATACTTAAATCTTGAAATTGACAATCGAGTTGATTCTTTGGTTTTATCAAACCAGAGTTAGGTTATTTTATTTCAAATGATGAAAATTTGATTCATAAATAATTATCTATAGTAGAAATTACTTAAATAAAATTATATATCTGGTAAAGTTTTTATAGTAAATCATTAATCAAATGTAAAAACATTAAAAAAATTAGACATTTCCAAAAAAAATTTGGAAATGAGCTTAAATAAATTGTTATTTATTTTAAAAACATGTTTTCAAGATTTTAATTTAATTTTTAGATTATTTAAATTCAATGAATACCGTGTTTGAAAATTTTAATAGTTTCCACTATTTTATAAATCATTTTCTATTCTAAGGTAAACAAAAAAAACATATAGTTTTAGAATAGAAAAACTTTAAATTCCTATTTATGATAAAAAAACAGCCATTAGGATTTAATATAAAATATTGAAAGAAAGAATGAAAATATGTAATGTCTTCGCATCATTTGATGATCCATATGCATTCCTTCTATTACATATGTTGTATCATTATTCAAAACCGAGAGGTCTTGAAGTACCAAGGGGTTTACGCCACATAAATAATATTCTTTTTTTGTATTTTTTTCTTTTTATTGTATTCCAATTTTTTTTGGAATAAAATAATCATCAACAATATTGTCACCACCATTTGAAGAATTCTCGTCAAATGTAAATGAAAAAATAGAATAAGTATGTTTTTCTAATTTTTTTAGTTTTTTGTTTTGATTGATTTCGTAAAAGCTTCTATTAATAAATCCGACATAGAAGTTTCATCCCTTACGACCTCTGCCTTTGATCTGGTAATTAATGGCTTAACGTATAATTTATCGATCGAGAACAGATTTCCATAACAATATGGTCGATACGTTATTGTAGTAATATCACTAATCTACTTTTCCGTTTTAAACTTGTCATTCTTACAGTTATTGAAAAATTATTTTAACTTTGTATATTGGAATTATTTTCCTGTTTTTATTGATAATTATATATATATATTTTTCTTAAAATCAATTCTTTTAGTTTTAGCTTAAAAGCTTATGTCAATCTTTTTCTAGACTACTACTTCTATTTCTTGTACTACTGCTACTAAAACTATAACACCAAATTCTATACTACAATTAATACTACCACTACTACTACTACTACGACCACTGCAACTACTACCAAAACCAACAACACAGCATTCCTGCCTTTCTTGACCTTTTAAAAGCCTGGAATAACTAAGGATACCGAAATATTTCAGAATAATTTATTTGACTTTATAACGATAAATTTTGTTTCTTTTCGTATACTTGTTTCTTTTATATTTATTTAACATTATTTCTTTTCCAATTGCAAAGTTACCATACAAAATAGGTTACAATTTCATTATGATATTAATGAAATTCAAAAAATCTGAAGAAGTTGAAAAATGGGAATCTCGTTTCAATATTAGTTTGATAGTCTTCGCGGTATTGCAGCCAAAGTGTCGGCATAATTCCAGCATTAATAAGCGCACGAGGGAGAAGCAATAACGGAAAACTCATTGGCATTATGCTTTCATAATGAAATGCGCAGTTTTGATTGTGCTTCCTTTGATAAAAGAGCGTGTTATTTTTTCATTAGGTAAGCAAGGTCCGTTCGCTGCATGACTGAACACAATGCAGCGTCCATTGTAGATTTGTGTGCCCTCTTGACCAGTCTTGATTATATTACTTGCTTTTCAAATTTTTCTTTATTATATTTTATTAAGTTATTATTTTTTTTAACAAGTATTTTTCCATTTTTGTATTGTTTTGAAGTATTGAAAAATATCAAAACATTTTTGGCTCAAAATATGTAAACTTTGAGCTTGTTTTAATTAATAAAAACGAAACATTTTAAACTATATTAATAAAATTGCTTTTATAAAAAAATTATCAACGAAATTGGATTAACATTTTCGTGCATTTTCTATTGGTGCATTATATTTAGTGTAACGAAAAAATGAATGATAGCTCATATACAAAGGGTTTAATCCTAGATATTTCCTATAATATGAAGGTTGCAAGGATGAATGGCCATAATTATACAACTTCCCATCACAAAATCAATCATGTCAAGTGCTCTGAATTGGTGACCAACATTTTTAAACATTGGATTTTTTATTCTTTGTACAATTTTTTTTTGGAAAATTAAAATTTGTTTGGAAGAAATAGTTAAACAACAGAATATTGTATGAATGGATAATTTGGATTTTTGAAACGAACGAATAAGCTTCAAAGGGAGCAAGAATGTTTTTCTTTTCTCAATGAGTATTTTTTTATTATTATTAATTTAGTCATTTCATCATTTCCATAGAAATTTTTATTAAATTTGAGAGATCATGAAAGAGATGAAAAACTATTTTTAAAATTTATATTAGAGCCTTTTTTCATTTTTTTTCGACATGAGTGTTCTCATCATTTGAAAAAAATGTAAAAATATGGTTATAGTTTAAATTATAGGTTAATTATTTTTTCCCTACTCGGATTTATTTCTATGAAGCGTAATAATTATAGTGAAAAGAGGATTTTTTATTTGGTCGTGAAATGAACAATCGTCTCTTTAAATCATATTTCAAACTCAGAATTTGTACGAAGATCTGAAGGGTCAGCCAACTCCGACGGATGTCAAAATACCATCTCCATTTATAACTCAAAAAACAATGCTTTTAGGTTTTAAGTTTTTAATTTCTTTCTTATTCTATGAAAATCTTAATTAATATTTCTAAAGCAGTGAATTTTCTTATAATCTGTTTTAATCGCTGATTGTTAAAAAGATAGTGGTCCTGCTTCAATTGCCTTACTAATCGGCCACATTATTATGCTTATTCCTAGAATTAATTAGGCCAGCAGATGTGCCCCTACTAGATTTTTTTATGTGTTCGCTTGTTTTTGCTTCTTTAAAATAAAAATAAGTGAATTACTCTTTAATATATATTGTTTTCTGTGTATTGTTTTTCCTAATATGTTTTTATTCTTAATTTTAATTCGAATAGTGTTTTTGATTACTTTTATCTCATCCTTTATTAATTTTTTTTTTCAAATTTTGAAATCAACCAATTATTAATTACTAATAATTCATTAATCTCATTAATCAATTATTTTTTCAACATTTATTTGAATCTTGACCAAAATCTTTTTCAAATCTGAATACTTTTCCTTATTATGGTTAATCATTCCTCTTATAATTATTTTTAAAAAAACAAGTTTAATCTCATATTGTTAACAGCACCTATATGAATAAAATGCATTGTGTGATATATATTTATATCTATCTTTTGATATTGCTTAATTAAATTACTTTTATTTTTTTTTATATCAATATAATTTCGGACTTTTTGATATTTTTATCTTCTTATTTATGATTCATTCCCAGGCTACATCAGATTTTGCAATGGTAGTCTCATACTTTATTGTTTTTATAATAATCTTATCGCGAAGATTCTCATTATATTTTGTCTCCTTATTTTAAGTTCTAATTTTTTCCAAAATTCTTTTTTTCAAAATTTTAGAAAAACGATAATATGGGGGAAAAATAACTAATGAATTATTTAAAAGAATTAATAACAGGGGCAAAAAATTAAAGGCGTTTGTTTCTAAGTGAATGAAAAATGTGCCTTGAATATTTCCAAAATATTATAAAACTTCTACGATAGAAGTGACGATGTTGATTGTGACTGATAATAGGATTCAATATGATAATCACTGCGATAAGGATCCTCAAAACAGGAAAGATCGTCTAGCCATAACCGCATGATTAAGTCTTGGTGATGATGTTAATGGATGCGGTCACTGTCTCAATAATTTATTATTATCAACATATTTTTTAAATGTTTCTTTATAAATATTTATTTTGTCTTTTTTCTATATTTGGCTCTAAGCAAGTCTAAGCGATTTGATTATGACAGTCTACTGATTTTATTAGACACGCTCCTGTTGTACAGTAGAGTCTGAAATTAGAAGTGTAGATGGTTCTACTTTAAAATATCGTAAAAATAAATCAAAAAGAATGAAAAAATATAAAGGTTGAGAATAATTGAAACAAATTCAAGCATAGAGTCCTATAATTAAGAGGTTGAAAGAGGCATGTTGTAATGATGTTCAAGGAGATGAAAGGATTCAATTGATGATGATGATGATGATAATGATGATGGCGATTAAGATGATGAGGATGGTGAAGAAAAGAATGTTGGTGTTGGTTGAGCATGGCACTGCTGGAATATTAAGTGCGTGAAAGCGTGCATAATTTGGGAGTGTGTCTGATGGATCGGCAGGAAGGCGGGCAGACAGATCATTATGTGCACGAATTAGGCCTCTTGAGGCATCTTATCATCACTCATTATAAAAGTATGTTTTTTGTATTTGTCTTGTAGTCACATGTAAGTTCTATTTTTTATTAATACATGTATGTACAAATGATACATTGTATAAAAACTTCATTGAAAGGGACATAGAGTTTTCTATAATAAGTTGAACATTAGATATAATTTCAGAAATTCAAAAAACAATTATTTTAAAGTGTGCGAATATATTTGTATTTTACGGCTTACGGTAGTTCAATAAATACTTTCTTAAAGTATAAAAGGTTATTTTAAAATATTATTTTTTAATGTTATTGACAAAGACTTGGCTATAAACAATCTATACAAAAACAATTTATACGTCCTAGAGCACATTTTTGTTATGCAGACGATAGCATCTGTGACAATTGTACTAAGGCAAACAAGCACGAGTGTCATGTGTTCTTTCCAGGGTGTATGTCAGTATGCAAATGTGTTGTTACGGGAAATTTGTTGAATTATATAATTATTTCTTCTAAATCTTATAAAGTTGCTCGTTATTTTATAAGAGAACAACAGTATTGAATATTAGATTAGTTCCTTTTTAAAAAGCTATCCAGGGTAATATAAATTGTTTTTTAATTCAATCTATCATGATAATTTAGTAATACTATGAAATCACAATTGAACAGTTTATGAATAATAAACTAGTTTATTTAAATAAAGTGGAAGCATAACTAGTAGTAGTGATAGTAGTAGTATATAAAGTAGTAGTGATAGTAGTGGTAATAGCAATTGTTCAGGTAAGACACTAATTCATATATTTAAAGCATGTTTGTAAGAGTATTAAGGGATTTGCTCTTAAACCTGGCTCAGCTCGTAAGAAGAGTTCTAAAAGCAGTGTGGACAAAGCATTGAATTTTGTTTGGCGTAAAGTCAGCAAACAAGGAAAAATTATTTTTTGTCTTTTTCTAAATAATAATTTTCAAATTAAAATTTGTTATATAAAATAAAATTTGAAAATTCATTAAAGCTACGTTTTAGAGATAGAATTTTCATGATGAAGAGTGATAATAACAATCTTTGGTACACCAAAATGTGAGAATTTAAATATTTAGGAGAAGCTGATGATTTCCCGAGGGTATCAGATCAAATTGGCTCCACGAGCATTTCATTACGAATCGGAATTTTGTGCTAATTTTGGGTCATTTGTGTTTTTATAATTTAAAAAATATTTTTTTTCAAACTTTAATATCACAATTTCATGATTTTTCCTATTTCCATCTTCATTTTATGACTCTACTGGGGCTTATTTTTCTTTTTAAAATGGTTTTTATGCCATTTAAATTTATAAAAGCTTTAAAGTGTTGTTACGATTTTAATAAAATATTTTTATGCCCACTAAAAAGTAAATATAGTAAAAACTCTTTTACATTCTCTTCAGGCGTTTGAAACAGGATATGGTGCACACACACTACCAGACCAAACCATTCGGTTCTCGTGACTTGATTTACGATTTTTCGGCAATCAACCAGCAGTCTCTCCCGATGGGAGAAGAACGGAAGTATCGAGTTCTCCCGAACGATGGGGCGTCTCACTACCCCGGTGGATGCATCGAGAACCTCAATGAGTACGCCACGATGCGCCTGTTGCAGCAGGAAGCAGAAGGAGGATTCAGAAGCGGCAACCAAGTCTACAAACAGTCACCGCATCATTCCTCACAACCCCTCTCCACCATGGTCGTCATGGCACCTTCCACTTCAGTCGCGCATGGAAACTGCCCATACCCCTCCAACGTAACCACCTTCCTCTCTTCAGACAACAACGAGGCTTATAGGAGTGACCACATCTACGAGTCGCCAGACCTCGTCAAGGCGGAAGTCGACAAACTCAACATGCTCGACAAGGGAGGCCAGCACCAAACTGCTTCTGCGTACACCCAGGAGTTTCCGAGTAGCAGGAGTGTTTCGTACAACATCGAAGCAACCAGTCCCAAAGTAGCTCACCCCAAGCGACAGAACAGCGCCCAGGCTGACAGTGTTCATGAAAATAGAAACGTTGGGAAGTTCCAGAAACTTTCGAGTTTTGAAGCGATGAGAGGCAATCAACAAGGATCCGACGAGTTCGTCAAGAAATCGACTTTCATCCGGGATCCCATTTCGAAGTTATGAATCTGAAATGAACGGAAGAAAAAATCGACTGTTTTGGTTTTTTGATTTCATTGATTAAGAATATGGTTAAAACTTTAAAATATAACTGTAATCTCATTTTATTTGTCTTTTTAACTAAGCCACATTTTTTATTTTGAAATATTTACCGTTTTTTAAAATTTTTTACTTAGTTTTCAAGTTGTTGTAAATAATGTATTGAAAAGGAAATTGTGTTGAAGTTTTTTTATTTTAACTTTTTAGTGTGTGTTTTTATGACAGTAACTTCAGTTGGATTTTTTACTTTACAAAAATTTAAAAACTTCTGAAAATTAAAACCTTTTGTAACGTTTTTAATTTGGTGAAACATTCAAATAAAATGTACATGAGTTTCTTTTTCACAATCTTCAATGAAGTACTTTTTAATGGTTCTAAGGTGGTTAAATGGCAAGAATCGATGTTAATTAGACTCCTTACACTGTTGCAGTTTTTCCACTAAAGATTCATTTACTGCTTTTTTAGCTTTCATTGAGACATAAAAAGTGCTTATCATTTTTAGTCTCATTTTATTATTGTATTTTATTTTGCATTGCATCTTTTAAATGTATAAAACATTTAAAATTTAAAAAAAAATAATTATACTTCAGAGCTCGGGTTTCAATACTCAAGTAATTTTAATATTTAAAAAAACGCACGCCAAAATGTTGGAATAATTTTTATCATATTTTTTTACTAATCATGTTTTAAAAATAATTTTTATTCAGAAAATTGATAAAATAAAAAGATTCGACTATGGAAATTCACTGTATTTATGTATAAAAAATACTTCAGAGCTATTGTATAACTAGAATAAATTTTTTCAAGCTCATAAAAAAGAATTATATCTGACAAACTTCTATTCAGCATTGTGAAATAACGCCCATTTAGGCAGGAAATAGCGTATAGGGAAAGGATGATTTAGAGAAGAAGCTCAAAATAAACAAAGTTTTTCACAAATACTTTATACAGTGATTAAAAAAGGATTGTAAGGCACGATGATTAAAACGTGTTTTTGTAAGAGCTAGCTAATGAAAACGAAGGCGAGAGAATAGTGGTATTTATTGCGGTGATTATGTCTGGTATGATGAGAATCGTGATTAAAAAGCAAACATCATTTCTCTTATTTTTTTAATCGTGTGGAGCAAAAAGTAAAAAAAGTTTTTAAATGTCATTTGATTTCATGCACGAATATCAGGCACGGATCAAGGGAGGACATCGAGAGCACATGAGCCTTCCCCTAATGATTAGGGCCTAATCTCTTCCCAGAAGCGTGAATATTTAGATTTTTTTTACTAGCCCATTTTACAAGAGTTAAGGACAATTCTTTAGAAAACCATACAAAGTACTTATTTTCATTAAATGAAAATTTTAAACTAAATGGTTTATTCTAGCTTTGTAACAATTTAGAATTAAAAAGACTCATATTTCCATTAGATTCGTTAGTTTGTTTGTTTGCTAAGATAATTTTCTTGAGGTGGCAAATGGAAAATAAAAAATAATTTTAAAAAAATGTTGAAAACCTATTTATTTGTGAATTTTATGAAAATCGTATATAAAATTTGTTTTAAATAATGTTATTTATAAATTAAATTATGACAGGTGTTAAGTGCTTTTAGAATATGTGTCAGAATTATTTGGTGGTTTATTTTTTACGGAATTGATATCTTTAGGTAAGCTTATTTAATTTTGGTTATCTTATTCTTTTAAAATGTCAAGGAGTGACAAAAATTCACAAATGTTAAACTCAGGAAGTTATTTAGAAGTTAAAAGCAAGGTAAATTATATATTTTATCTTTTCATTCAATAACCTGTATTAATTAATAATAATCATTATTAAATAATTAATTTTATACCTATTGATGATTGATTGGTTGCATTTGTTTATCATTTATTAAAATAATGATCAAAATCCTCAAAATAACTTCAAAAGTTAAGCTGCAGGCATTTACTAGTGTGATAAAACTAAAGAGTCTATTTACATATTTTAAATTCGTTTTTAACCTATTATTTTTTCATAAAACAAAAATTTTGGTCTATTTAAAAATAATAAATTATTTTACTTCAGCTGGATGCAGAATTTAGAAGGTTTCTTTTGAACAGCGAGAAAACTTCTTCATTCGAAGCGTTTGTGGATGTTTTAAAGAATCTACACCATCTTGGAAACCATCCCTTCACTGTGTGGTACACTGACCATGAAGGAGACTTGTTGCCCATCAACAATAATGATAACTATGCGTGTGCTGTTCGCCATTACCTCAAGTCCAAGCGCCTTTTCAAACTGTCTTTGTTGAAAAATGGTCAGTAAAATGAACTTATCATCTTAACCATTCAAATAAATATTTGTTCATTATAATATGATTGACATATTTTAAAAAATAATATTGTAAAATTTTATCTTAAAGCAGGAGAAATGGGCACACTAACAAGCACAAGATCCAACCTTCTCAACAGCAGCATAACATCAGGACTGAGCACTTTCCGAAAAGTCAATCCTCCAACCCACCCCATGATCAGCTTCCCTGAGGACTTCAGACGAGTGTCTGCCATCATCGACATCGACATCGTGCCCGAGACGTGTCGTCGCGTGAAATTGATGAAGAGTGTGGGCACGGATCGGCCACTCGGCTTCTACATCAGGGACGGAGTGAGCATCCGCGTGACGGTCGATGGCATGGAGAAGGTTCCGGGTGTCTTCATCTCGAGACTGATGGCTGGAGGACTGGCGGAGAGTACTGGCCTGCTCGCTGTCAATGATGAAGTGTGTGGAATTAGTTTTTTTACAGTATCGAACATACACTATATATTAATATATAATTAGAAGCATCATCATCGATTTCAAAATTTCAAAATGCCCACAGATATGATTAACACTAACAATACAAGAAGTTTAAAAAAATTATTTTTTTATATCCAAAATAACCCCCCCCCCCACTCGCGATTGGAAAAACACACAAAATGGGAGATTTTAAATCTTTCATTCACTAGAAAAACACATTTTTTGAAACTTTTTGAAACTTTTTTGTTTTTATATATGTTTCAATCTTTCTTTGTTAATACTCATTAAAAAAAATTGTTTAACTTTTTTTTTCAGTGAAAAAAATCATTTACAGATTTCAACAGGCATAAAAGTCTTTTTCGCTTTTTTTTATAAACCAGATTTTTTTCAAATTTTTTCTTTTTAAAAACTTAGTTTTCTTTTCTTTAGTTAAGTTTTGACTGTTTTTTTGACCGATGCTTAGAAGCCTCTGAAAGATGGCATCTTTCCATCTCTAGGCTGCTGACTCTTTTATAGGATGATGGATCTACTGACTGCATTCAATTTACTAGTTTCTTCAGTCTATGTTTCATCTTACTACAATGCCTCTCCATTCTAAGATTGTGAACAAGAGTGTCATCGATTTGAGAAGCCTTCTCACTGATTGGGTACTTCATAGTAAGGCCTCTATCAATGTTCTAGTCTCTCTTTTGCCGTCTTGAGAAGAGGCTGCATAATAAAAATTAACTTATAAACTTACTCCAATTGCTCAACTGCTGCTTTTGACCCCAAATGCACATCCAAGCCGAAAAACACCACCAGAACAACTTGAAATAATGAGATTCCATAACTTCTCTTACTAGACAGCCTAGGCAATTGTTTATCTGTGGGTTTTGGCTTGAGAACTCAGTGAGATCATTAAAGTGGTGAATAAGAATTGTTGTTGCCTTGGAAAAAACCCGAATTTGTTGTTTTCGTATAAAAACAGCCCACTGGATACCATTATTTACTAAAGGTAGAGGAGAAAAGCACTAACTTCCAATATTAAATATTCATGAAATAACCTAGTGAACCATATTCCAAGTGGACGTAACGAATTTCAAAATTTTATATTTTTTGCTTACTTATCCCCCCCCCTCCTAATATAATATTGTTTTGTTTAATCCTATGTGGAGTTTGAATCAAATGGTCATAGCCTTAAAATAATTATAGATAATTTGGCTTTAAAAAAAATTATTTTCTATAAAAGGTTTTACGCTTTAAATTATTCATTAAAATTAATTTTATAATTAAATCATTAAATTTCAACTATTAATTTTCAATAACGCTCTCGACAGATTCTGGAGGTGAATGGCATCGAGGTGGCGGGCAAGAGTCTCGACCAGGTGACCGACATGATGGTCGCCAACAGCAACAACCTCATCATCACCGTCAAGCCCGTCAACCAGCACAACAACATCACCCCTCGCAAGCAACAACAACAACAACAACTGCAACAACAACAGGGAAATGTTGCAGCAAAGATGAAACATAAGAGGAATGCATCGGCCAACTCGAGTCTCCTGCACAAGCTACAAGAAGTCGATGAAGACGGTGCCGAAGACAACAACAATAATCTCAACAACAACACAATGCATAATGGCGCCAATAGACATGGTAGTTTGAATGGTAGTCATGGAGATAAAAATGGTAAAAGTGAAAAGAATCACCAAGTTGAGAGTGCTGCTGGTGGTGTGGTTGTGAGTAACAGTGCCCTTAACCAGGTGGTTGCTTCTACGAGCAGGAAGGTAGAAATATTGGAACTCTGATCATTTTCCCACATTTCAAGTTTTTTCCCATGTTTATTTTCATGTATTTATTCACTTTTATATATTTATAATTTAGATACTACTTTTTATTTGTTGTTTCTGATAAAAATATATTTTACCTATTGTGTTTATTGTGGAATTTATAATAAAATATATATATTTCCTTTCTTTTATTATGTTGATATTCGTGCTAATTGTAATGCTAATTTAAATTTTTGTAAAAATCCATTTGAAATGAAAGGATCTGTTATTCGGGAGAAATTATTTCAGAGTTTTTATTTACTTTTGACATTTTTTCGTATATTTTGGATATTAAAGGAATATTTTTTGGATTAAAAATGTATTTTCAAAAGCAAATAACACATAACAACTTTTACATATTTTTATAAAAAAATAATTTTATAAATATGTCAAGACATCATTTCACAATTTGATTCAAAAAGCAATAAGATTGGAAGCATTAAAGAAAAGGCAAGCAGGATTAATTCCTCGGCATGCATATAAATGCCTCGAATTGTTGCATCTAATGAGTTGCCATCATATCATAAATTCAAAATTCTTTCGTGCCTCCAATGCATTACAAGTCGTTCTATCTACATGTTGCCATATCAGCGCTGCAGTTTCCCAATCACAAAAGCCCTTCAGAATATTTTTGATTCTTCAATACTTCACATAGAAACTCTATCATGCTTATCAGTGGTGTACTCTCGTCTCACTGTGACTGTCCTCTTTGAATTGAGCTTTTGCACATAACTGAGTTGTTATTGACCTGTTTGTAAGACTGCGTGTGTCAAAATAAGTTGAGAGGCTAGCTGTGTTCTACGCGATTTCCAAACATGCCACTGCAACCAACCAGCAATTGAATTGGAACCAGTTTTTATGATATTTGACATATATTCAAACCTCCTTACTTTCAACTGAAATCACAATTTTATTTTCAACATTACTTCTTCTCCTTCTCGTAGTGTCTTGCAATGACCAGTATTAGTTTCCTAGTATTAAAGTTTGGCATATGTAGTGGTCACACGCTCTATTGCATTCTGAGTTGAAGAAGATTCTGTGACATCAAAACAGAGAAAAAATAGATTTAAAAAAAGTATATTTAAAATATTTTAAACTAATTGTGTCGTTTTGATTATGTTTTGATGATTGTTTCCATTAATGGATCTTTTAGTAATGATTTATTGGTTGGTTGGCGTCAAATTGAAGCGGGAAGCTGTTTGTAGACATGAATGGCTTTGTGCCTTGCTTAATCTTATATTTAATGCATATATAAATTTACCTATAGAGAAATGTAAACTAAACAAATCAAAGTTATATTGACCACTTGCACACTTGCATATGCATTTGAATGTTTTGAGTAGCAATGCAATGCCATTCAGTTCTTACTGCGTTATTCTGACTTGTGTAACAATTATTATTTTGTTTTTATTTGCTGAGTATTTTAATTTTTAATTTCAATAATTTCGTTCGAATGATTTTTAAATACAAAGAGACTTGAATCGTGTATTTTAAAATAATTTTCTGATTGTACATAAATAAAGACGCTATTTTCATTATCAACTTTGCTGATTTTGTGTTAAACCTATGAACGCTAATTCTTGAAAATACTTTTGCATTACAATTTGATTTAAATATCGTAGTTTACAATTAGTTTGCCTAAGCCAATCTCAATTGTTTCAACTGATTCTGTATGTGGATATTCCTTCTTCAATGGCTTTCTACGCGCTTGCATTCTCTTGCCTTGGTTATTGCCTTGGTCCATCCTTTCACCTCCACTCTTCTAGGCCTTCCATTTAATTATTCATTGAATTATCCATTGAATTATTCCCGCCGCTGCTGATTTATACAGTCCTCGCAAACTATGCATGCTTACATTCTTAAAACGCAAATTATACAGATATTCATAATAACAATAGTAATATTATTATTTTTTTCTTCATTTTAAAAGGAATTCATTCGAAAATTTGTGTATACATTTATATATTTTATACTTTTTCTACAAATTTATTTAGAATGTATTTTTTATTGAAGAGATTTACGCATCATTTGTTGCAATAACCACCCATCCATGCAATGATTCCTCACCTGTTTATGCGTGTATTCCACAACTCACCGACTTTACGACCAGTCTATTGCTTACGAGTTAAGAGATTACTTAGTATGCTCTCCTGTTAGTTGAAAATGCAAAACATACATATCCTCTTTCCAGAATTTACTTATTTATTTATTTGACCATCTTTTGAGCGAATTTTTATAAGAATTAATTAAAAGGGCATTTAATTTGGAATGATTTATTTTAATATTAGAGAAATTTTTTTACAATTATTATTTTCAAATATCTATCTGCTAGTTTTTCAATAGATTCAATGCCTACTATTGTCGTTTAATTTACGTTCAATTCGTTTCAAGTTATCTTTTTCTATCCTATCATCATCTCTGTAGTGTTAAAAACATTTTTCAAGCTACCCTCCAAGTTGACATTTCCAATCGAGATGCCTCTAATTGAGTTTTTCTATTTTATTTTAGACGCTTGCATTAAAAATATCTTCACTTTCAACTTCGCTACATTTCAACCGCATTCGTTTTCGAAATGACTCTTAATAATATTGCCATCATTAATACTTTCATTTCGATATTACAATCACACTCGTTTCCATGTTGTTAAACACTTTCCTACCGTAATGCCTTGAAGCGGTCCATTGTATATTTCGCCTTAACGCCTTCTGTCCTCTCCATTCTAGATGTTTTATTTTTGTTGCTTTTTTATAAATAAATGCCAATTTGTTGAGAATCAATCCTTTCAGGTTATTTTTAAGTATTAACACTAGAGTATCTTTTTTTAGGTTCTTTAACAAAATTAACAATAAAAAATTATTTGGTTTAGTTAAAACAACCAAATTATACAACATAAATATGAATGTCAATTCGTGCTTACGTATCTTATAAGGAACTTCCAATTAAACAAGTGTGAGAAATACAGAATATCGTATACTTATCAAAGCCTTATTTACTATATTAAATACTAACTATTTAAACAACTCTTTTTGAAACTTCTTGGAACCCTAATGAACATTTTAAAGTTTTTAATCGTGAATTTCAAGCGGTATAATTCGGTATTTCAATTTAATTTCATGAATTTCACTTGAGTATAATGACATATCATGAGTTTCCTAAAAAAGTTGAATCTACAGAAAGTATAATATAAGATAAATAACACAATTTCAACACGATAGTGTGAAAAGCTTCATAAACTTGTTAAATACTTCCAATAATATAAATCTCATTCAGCAACACCTCGCATGACTTCAATGCTTCGTCTCTGCTGAAGCCTTTTCGTTCACTGACTGAGACGAAGAAGGATCTCTAGCTGATGTGCTCTGGGCATTCAAACTTGCCAGCAAGTCATTGCAAGCTCCTGCAGAGGTTTGGAATGATTGGCTGGTTTCTTCTTTTATACCGGAAAAAGAGGGTTCACTAAAGGCAACCTGGGGATAATCGCATGATTTTATTTGGTGTGCTGTCTGCTTGTCGTTCTCTATTGCTTGCAAGCCGGAAGTGTTGGAAGCTGTGCGGAAGGCTTGTTGGTCGATAAATTGGTAGATTTGTCCACTGTAGAGGTCTGACTGGTTGTACTTGGAGTGAGATGGGTATTCGAAATTGTAATTGAAAAATTTGCAGTTTTGAGTTGCAAATTGTTGTTGCAATTGTTGTTGCTGTTGCTGATGTTGTATGACGTGTTGCTGTTTGTTTCGATTGTTGTTGTCATGGTGATTGTACATGCTGTGGAAGGCATTGAAATCTGTATGCTGCTTGTTTGTGGTGGAAACCGATGACGTCATATCAATGGCATGCCCCATGCTTGCGTCCAGTCTGAGATGACCAGAGTACATTAAAAAGTCAATCAACTCTATATAATATCAAAGAAAAAATCCTATTTTAAAGAATTCGTTGGTCTAATTTTGTTTCAATTCTCAAATATTGAAAATTATATAATATTCGAAAGTAATCCATAGCTTTAGTGAGTAAATGTAAATTAGTTTGAAATCATTTGAAATCGTTACGTCATCAATTGTCCCTGGTATTCTCTGCTAGGATTGTACATGTGAGATGCCAAAAGATGGTCAGCATTCTCGGGTTGCGAACACACCACGTCGGAGAATGGATGAGTGAGATGTGGTTGAAAAGAGTGGTTATTGTGGAGGTGAGCGTGCTTCTGGTGTTGCATTTGCTGCTTCTGTAGATCCAAGTCTGAAATTAAAGTTATATTAAAATTAATCAAATACGAACTTTAGCGTTTTACAAATTTTATTTAAATATTTTGGATTAAAAAATTTATTTTCTAAGAAAAAATTTGATTGTCAGATTTAGGTTGTTAAACTGCTGAATAAATCTAAAGTAGTAGCAGTTGCAATCCAGTTGACACAGCACTGACTTGTGAGGTTGTAGTCCAGGCCGCTTGGGGAGTAGTAGTCCCCGATGGAACACGACACTGGCTCATTCTTCATTACATACATTGTATTTAAGTTAAGTTAATTAATTAAACATCATTTTCTAAACTATAATTTAAATATATATAAAAATAATTCTAATGAACAAACGTTTAGAATTCATTAAACTTTCTCTTTCACCTTCATTCTTCCAGTCCAGTCGAAAACTTCCATGTTGGCTTGTTGCTGTTGGGACGAAGGCTCGAAGAAAGCGGCATGGTTGTTGCTTGCCAGACCCCGTGATGTGGAGGACGTCACTAAGTTCGGGTAGTCCACTTTAGGGTTCTATAGAAGATTTTTTTAAAATTATATGCTGCATTTTTTAAATTTTTTTCATTCACTACAATCTTTAGCACCATCAGTTCAATCAAACCTATCAATGTAATCTCAAATACTCTTGCAAGAACCATCACCACTTTCCCACTTTCAGGGCCACTTCACACCATCAACGCAACAACCACAGCCATCTTTCCCACCTTTCTATTAGCAAAGGGGTGGCTTTCAAGGGCTGTGGAAGACACTTCTCTGGCACCCCTGCTTATTATGCTCTTTACTGATTGGTTGTCCGAGTACATACTGGGCGGGTTCTCAAACTTGTTGTCCTGTCAATCATTCGATCATAATTGGTTTACAAAAGATTCCAATCAATTTAGTTGTTACATTTATTCATTTTATTTATTTTGCAAGTGTATCAGTATGAAAAATTAATTCATAAGTTTGAATTATTTTGATTTTTCTCAATGATTAAAAAAATTATCGTTTTAACCTTATCTTCATCAGCATCATTTTTTAGTTCCTTCTTTTTTAGCATCTGTTTAGATTTCATTCAAAATCATTTTAATTTGTTATTTTAGTAATTTCGTTGAAGCATATTTATATTAAACGTTTCTATAAGCTTTCGAGACTTAGCAAGAATTAAAAACCAATCTTTTCTCTTGCAAATTTTTTTTCTTTTGAAACTAGCATCAGATTGCTTCTGAAAAGTAATTGTTTTATACCTCAATGATGTCCCAGTTGTTCTTGGTTTCATGGGGCTCGCCAAACTCGGTGTATCTGATCAGAATTCTGTCCATGTCTGTGCTGGCGTACTGGAAAAGTCTGTTGGAGAAGTTGAACAATTCATGTTCAGATTTATGAAATCATGAGTGGGTGGTTGGATTCATGAAGGAATTAATAAAATGATGAAGATATGAGGGGTTTATTGAGTAAATAGGTACATAAATTATTGAATAAGCGGATTAATAATTCAAAAAACTGGAAAACAGACGCGTGGATTAATCAATGAATAAATAATAAATAGTTAGACAGATACCACTACGAATAAAATGATAGATGATTAATTAACCATCCAGAACTAATAATAGATCTTAATCACCTATTATTATTGTTAGTGAAGATAATCAGAGCGATTTCACAATCGCACAAGACGCTCAGCTCATAAGCCTTCTTCATCAGGCCGAACTTCCTCTTCGTGAACGTCACCTAGGAAGTGGTTGACATAGGAGTAGAAACTTGTTTAAACTTTTATGATCGCTCGAAAATTTCATAAATTAATATTTAATAACTATGAATTTTGAAAGGATGACTTAAGACTGTATTACTATTAACAGTTTTTGAAATTACGTCAAGTAAAGAATTACAAAATAATTTAATATTTTAAGTTATAATTCTTTCCAATGCTTATAAATGTATTAGGATTTAAACTAAAAAACTTGTTTTTGTTATAAAATCTGAAATCTTAGAATTTTTATCAGGCTCTTGAAACTCCGACGATAACATCTCGAAATGTCCGGGAGTTTGCTTAGCTTTGACGTTCCTCTTCAGATAATTAAAACTCTTGAATTTTCAAGGATTCACAGAAGTAAGTGTTTTAAGTGCATTATGAGCTCAATTGCCTAAAAAACGCATCTTTTTATCTTGAACCTCTTAAAAAAATTAAACTTGAATATTATTCTTTTTTTTCAAGCAATAGAATGCACTTCAAATCGATACGGCTATCGGATCATCTGAATATTTTTTCACTTTGTTTTCAAACAAATAAAGTGTTATGCAATGACACATAAAACAATTGCTAAGTTAGTGGAAATAAAAGTATCTTAAGGGAAACGATGTGTTGCAAGTATGTAAATGAAAAAGTTTATTGACCGCATCCTCAACATGCTGTTCTGGCTGAGTCCGAGTTTTAAAGTTTTTATATACAAGTTTTAACCATGAAAATAAATATATTGGTTTTGATAAATGATATTAAAAACAGAAATAAATTAAGAAACCAAGTTTAGAGTTTATCACATTTTTGATCAATGATATAAAAAACAGAAATAAATTAAGAAATCAAGTTTAGAGTTTATCACTTTTTTGAAATAATCTACGGATACCTGTTTGTTTCGCTCGTCAGGAATCTGGGCTATGTTGATTTTCCTCCTTCCCATCTCTCCGTTGCTTCCGACAGCTTGTTCGTCCTGTGGCCGACCTATGATTGCGACTGTAGCGTGCGTCGACGGAAAACTGTTGGAAGTGTTGGAGATTTTAAACTTTGAATTAAAGAATTTCTTTAGAAAGTTTTTAGAATTTTTTAAAGATTGATTAAGTAATTTTTTAGAAGGATTGAAGAATTTTATTAATGTTAAATTAATGAATTGATAATGAGTTTGATTGGAAAGCATCAGTTAATGCTCGAATTAAATACATAAAAAAAATTTTATTATTATTATTATAAGTGAATTTACATTTTAAAAAATATTTTTTTTAAATGCTTTATCTCACTGATTTAAATAGTTTCTTCTATTTTTTTCTACTATTGAAAAAAGCAGTTTAGATTTTGTAATCGAATAATATCCTATTAAAAAAGTTTTTTTAACTTTTTAAAACTGTTTTTTTTAATCGCCGTAATAAGTATTTTTTGGATACTGAATACACTAATCTTCTCATTATTTAAATAATTATAAAAAGTTATGAATAGTTATAAAAATAATAAAATGCATTTTTGAAAAAAATTAGAATAAAACTAATCGTAGAGTTTTTTCAATCTAAAAAAAAAACTTTAAAAAAATATTTTTGAAAATTACTTTGGGGCTTTTTACTATTTAAATCTTTTACAAGCTATGAAACTAAAATAGTAGATAAGGATCTTACTTTTTGAAAAAAGTTTAAAAGACAAATTTGGAACTAAGACCCACCTTATAAAGAAGACAGAAGCTGGTAATCCCAAAAAACTATTTTAGGAGTTTTAAAACTTGCTTTTAACAAATAAAATGAAAACTTCGCTTTCACAATCTCTTCCTAAAACCTTTAGTGGATGAACAGTGCTTATTATTTGTCATATTAATCGTATTCATTCATTATTATTATTATTTTCTTAATTTCAAGTTGACGTGATTCAATGTATACTTCACATTGAAACATTCATAAACACAACACTCTACTACGATTTCTTCTTTAACGTTGTTGGTAAACTATTTTTATAATTCTATTATAACGGCTCAAGTTTCTATAGTCATTATTAGTCAAAGAAGTGGTAAGATATTGATGTAGAGTCTACATTGCAGACGGTCAAACTAACCTTGAAAATTGTCTATGAAAAGTTTATAACTTAGTGATAATAATTAGAATTTCTTCATTAATTAATTTATATATTTTCTTATTAATAGTTGACGATAGTTTTCATTGATGTATTTATTAGGACAACCTCTAAATTCAAAATTAGAAAAACTATTTCATTTACTCTCAACTTATATCTTTTATTAACCTTTTATTTTACTCCATATATCAACAAAGTTCTTTACTCAGAGATAATCGTATGCGATAGACGACAAATGGGTAGCTTTGTAAATCAATGAATTGTCTTGTAGTGTACTTCGAGAACAACTAGTTCAAGCTACAAAACACGGGTTATTGAAGTTCAAAAATTCAGATTCCAAAGTTTTGTTTTTTCTTTCCATGTTTTATGACGATTTTTATGATTACGTCATTCTTTGCAACCAATGGAAGATTTGTAAAGGTAAAACTTGGGGGCGGTCTTTGGAAAAGATCGACCAATCACCGAGCGATTTACAGAAACAAAAAACATCGTTCTGAGTTTTTTTATTTCATTTTAGGGGTTTTAGAACTCTTTATATTTATTTTTTTCATTTTTAATTGTAACAAATTTATTTAAAACATTAAAATGTATATATATAAACTTTTATATAATATCTAATCATGTTACATAAATTGAATAATAAACTGTTTAATTTTTTTTAATTGATGATTGAAAAGTTAAATTGTGAAAAAATATGTTCTAAATAATAGCATCAGTAAATAAAAAAGTGAGAGAACACATTAAGGGAATAATCTGACCCATGACACGATAAATCTTTATCGGCCACACGCCCAACTTAAAAATAAACTTGAAAGATCCTGAAAAGTCAATGAGATAACTGATTTTATGTTTAGGATTTAATAGTTTATGTTCCGCACACCAATAGAATTTAGAGAAAAATTTTATGATGAATAAGAAAGTAAAGTTTTTATTTGGCTATTTTAAATGTCATATTTCTTTTTTTGAAGGTTTTGAGAAGCTTTCTTCCATTCAAGAAAAATATTTCATTGCAAAACTCATGTAATTAAAAAAAATCCTAAACTTGTTGGAATTAATGAGCTTACTACTCTCAGTTTTAGGTGTTCAACTTTTCAAATTTAAACTTTTTAAACTTTCAAATACTTGAAAAAGAAAGCCTAAGTACATTTTATATGTTAAATAAAAAAATTTTTATTAAATTTATTTTAACAATTCTGTAGAATAAATGAGGGTAGCACGCTGCCGGGTAGCATAAGTCTGCACAAGACACTCCTAGGAAGAAATGAAAAGTTACGTAAGATAACTTAATGGGTTAGAATGCCTGTGTGAGAAAAGGTCTGCGTCTTTGTGCGTCTGTTTGTATGACTGAGTGTGTCCAACATCTGATTGTATGTGTCTGTCTGTTCTGATTTTTAGTTTCATGCTTCATGGTTGTCAAATGCTGAATGCTTTCAGTGGTTATTTTCTTTTTGTGGTAAAATAAAGACTACTAAACTGAGTGGCTTAGCAATATTTCAGTATTATAATATTTTAAATTTTTTAAATATAATAGTTAAAAATTGAATTTATTTACTCTTGAAACCCCTGTTCGTTAGTGGATGTCAAATCTTTTGATTGGTCAATGTGAATGTGACGTCAGGACCAGGAAATTACAACTCTTTCGTTAATTGAGAAAAATGGGCACGTGGTGAGATTGAAATCTTTCAAATTATAAATTCCTGCTTTCTAAATATATGTATTTTTTACTTTTTCCCTTTTTTAAATATTTATTAATTCTTTTGAGGATAAGTTTAACTTTTCTTTTTTTTTATACAAAAAATGTTTGCATCCCTTTTTGGCATTTTTCCAATCTGGAAACTTGTTTGCATGCTTATAAAAGTGGCTGACAAGTGTTGATGCTTTACTGAGTTAGCACTGAGCAAATAATTTATGTATTTAACAAATAAACAAAAAAACAATTAAAAAAGAGTTTTCCACTAACCAAGAAAAAAAGTAATATTCTTTTACAATGAAAGTACTTTGTGAAACTGAATGAATTACTATTTGTGTTTGAACCCAATCATTATTATTTTGATACCAAATATTTTTTCTTATAAATAAGTAGCTTTCTCAAAGAGACTATTCAATAAAGAATCTATGACAATTAAAACAATAAAAGACGCACATTTAAAGTGTGAAGCACAAACATTTGGAAACTAACATTCACACATACGTAAGCACATGTTCTCGCGCAAAGCACAATCATCATCGCATACATTCTAACAAAACTGAAAACACTGATCACAAGTCCAGAAATAAACCCGAGCGACGACTAACATTGCTGATCACCGAGAAGCAAGTCTTATGCGACTTAAGCCGACTAGCCTGACTTCTCAAACCGAAAAGCTGACGTTGTTGAGACATACACGCCTATTCACTCCGCTGACATTAAATCTCTCTCGAACGCGATTTCCAAATCATGGCCCCATCAAGCACCTCACGATGTTCTCTTAGAGCACAAGTAATCAATTGAGACTGCAAGAGTGATTGAAGAAGATTCGAGAAGAAGGCACTTGAGTTTCAGAAATTCAAAATTGATTCACTCCATTGTTTGTGAATTTGACCTCAGTTAAGCTTACTGGTTCTGATCGATAGAACAGTTTAAAAATTTATTTCATTAAAAATGATGATATTGCTGAAAAAACTATTGATATTACCTCTAATTATTTTGAAATTTGTTTATTAATTTATTATTGAAATTGATTTGAAAGTTGTTTATTTCTTCTATATGAAAACTATTACAATTACTGTTCGTGCTATATATTGATCTTGGTACTTGGGTTAATTTAAAAAATGATCTCAGCGTTCGAACCTCTTGAAAAACTCATTTGTAATTTGATTATGACTGTGATTAATTTTTTAATTTGGAATGTATTTTTCAGTTTTTTTAAAGATAAATGCATGAACAATTCGATTATATAAAATATTAATAAATAGAACATGAATTATTTTATTCTAGTAATAGGTTATTTTTTAAAGTTACTTTCGATAAAATCATTAGAAAATAAAACAATTTTTTTCATTTACTAATTTTTTTCTAGTTTTGTTTTGTTTTAGCTGTCGATTTTAAAGCAATTTTGGTCAAAAATTTGTTAATAACTTGAAACTGAATGTTTCTATTATTATAACTTTTTTTAAGTGTTATTATATTTTATACTCACGATTTTTATCTCCTCATTGTTTTTATTCAATTTTTGATTTCGATGGCTTTCGATTATAGTAGCTAACTGAAAAAGGCCAAATTAAGAAAAGTACCAAAGCGTTTTAATAAAATATAAATTCAATAATCGAACAAAAATAAAAATAAAAACTGAAGTTAGTCTATTGCAAAAAGTATAAGAAGAAACAAAAACGGACGTTATTCTTCTAAAATCAACCATAAGCTATTATTAAGTTCTTTATTTTTACCTATATTATATTTATAAAACCAGCTCTTATTTTATTTTTGTTAGTATGATTAAAATATTAAATATTTTAATAAAAATATTTTTTATATTGAGGAAATCTGTTTATTAACTAAGCTTTTTGAATTCTCAAAGAAATTATTGAAAAATTTAAAAATGATTTTCAAATAGAATTATTCAAAGATATTTTTTAATATGATCATACAAGAAGACAAAGACGAAGACAAAGAGAGCTACTAAGATCATTAATGGACGTAGGATATTTTGGTCCGTTCTTGCGTAAGAATTGAAACCTCGCGCGATCGAGGGGGTTCATAGAGTAATTCAATTCTCATTAGCCATAATCTCAATTATGACCTCTCATGTAACGACACAAGTAGTGGTAGTAGTAGTAGTAGTAGAGACTTGAGATACAGTACGATGGCAAGTTTCATAAGAGTGTCGTAAATTTGAGCGTGTCTTAAAGCTAAAAGAGTTATTTGCGATTTCTCTGAAGGAATAAACTGTATTTTAAAGATTTAAACGTAAGCGAAATCGTTTAAAATATACCATAAAATAGCAGATTGTTCGGACACTTAAACCATCGTTTTGTGAAAAAATCATTGTTTTTTAACCCTCTGTTCGAGATTTAGGAATTTATATTTTTTAAACTAGTTTTTCTCATATATTTATATTTTCGTACCTTTTAAAAAACAATTCATAAAAAATGTGTGAATCTATTTGAATTTTAAAGTAATAAAAAATTGATTAATTAAAAGTTGAAAAATTAAAATAATTTAAAATGTGGAAAAAGGAATTGAAAAAATATATAATAATTGGATAATGGAGTAGTAGAATAAAGGTAATGAATGCACAAGTGATGCAAGCATTGCATGTGCTCAAGTTTTATTGCGGCTTGGGTGTTCGGAGCTTCTTTACACCTCCAAGCGCTCATATTACATCTTCACTATGCTACTAAAATAATTTTAAGTTTTCTCATTTAATGTTATTTCTTTCCTTTTTTCTATGAGAAGGTTTTAAGTCATCAAAGTTTTTTATTTAAAGTCAACTTATTGAATATTTTTAGGAGATAAAATTCCAAACATCAAGTATTAAAATAAAGTAAATACAAACAAGTTTAAACAGGCACTGTTTCATGCATGACTTGACGTGTTCAAACCATTTTTTCTTGCTCAGATAAAAAGAATTATCAAAACCCCCTTTTCAGCTGCTCATCTCCTCGCCTCCACACCCTCCCTTACATCTCCATTGAAGTTTACGACAGTACATTGTAAAGTGCTTACGTCATTTCATGATCATTACCATAACTTGCGTTGAATTGATAGTGATGCCTATAGTGTTAGATTTTTATTAGTACTTTTTTGATCAACACATCAAACATTGTAGATCTATTATGCGTTTATAAATCATTATTTTCACTTTTATTTAAATTAAAGTTGGAGATGTAGTTGACGATGGTATTATTCAATATTTGAAAAAAAATAGTTTTTTAAATTTTTTATATTAATGAATTTAAACCCAGAGTTAGAAAAACGACCATACCAAAGTGATTGCTTACAGGATGGCATGAAAGTTACCACGATACATTCCTAACACAGATACGGTCAAGTCTTGTCCTCCTCTCTATGCAATGTTAGCCCTGATAAGTCCATGATCTAGAATGTTTTGTAATGAATTTGAAGATGCTGAGAGATTCAATGATGATTATGATTAGGAGAACTTTTAATGTTGCTTGAGTAGTATTAGTTGTATTGTGGCTATTTCTTAATTAATTAATTGTCCGTGGAAAATGCAAGAATAGATAGTTCTTCAGCGGAGAAAAAAAATTCAAAAAGATTGTTTGAATAGTAAAATGATTGAAGTTGAATAAACAGTAAATTCAAAATATAAAACCAAAATAATTATTGTTTTGAAATTAATTTTTTTACGTTTCAGCTGTATGAATATTTAAAAAAAGGAAAATCGAAATAATAGAATTGCGTGTAACACGAGCGTCCGAGGAAAGTCTTTGAAGATGGGTGCCTAACAAAAACTCTTTTAGGGGCTTATTAGGGAATTTCAATATATAAGGGTTCATATATTCCTATACTAGTTCCCATACTCTCAAGAAAATTTCTTGAACATACTTGCATAATCATTTGCTTATATAATTATGAGTAACGTGCAGTAACTTGAAGATGAAATACGTAATAAAAGTATTTGATACAGAAAGAAAGGGAATTATTTAAAGTAAAATTGCATCTGAAAGGTATTTTTGCGACTGAAGTATGCATTTTGTTGACCCTTCCTTAGTTTTAGATGATTAATCTGTTCAAACGGAAAGAAAATGGAGATCATTTGCTTGTTTTTTTAATCTAAAAGTGATTTTTTACTGCTCTGCAAGACTGATAAACATTCATGAGTATTTAACTTTTCATTTAAACACCTTCATCTCTTCTATTTCTCCTTCACCAATAATCATTATAATTATCATTAGCATTTCAATCATCATTACTTTAAACCTCATAGTCTTTTTCCTTCGCTTCCTCACTATCTTCTTCCTCATCATCTTCATCTTTATCAAGCCATGTCACGCTTGGGCAGGCACACAGGTAATGCCTCAATTAAGGGGGCGTTCCATGACGTCATGACACTCTTGTGAGCATGCGCCGTGAGAACTTGGGTTATTACTCAATATTGCGATTAAATTGCTCATAATTAGCAAGTATTTTTGTTAGAATACTTTTTACGTTTCAGATTTCAAGACTGTTTGTTATAGATTTATGTTCTCTCAAGGTTTTTTTTCTAACACACAAAATCGAGAAAAAGACTATAAGTTAAATTATTCTTTAAATATCTCATTCCATTTATTAATAAAATAAATATCACTAATTAAAATTAAGTTATCAAACATAAAAATTAATATTATTTAATTTAAAAAAGGTCAAAATGTACATCTCGTGAGTTTCTGGTTTAGGATGACGTCATTTTGGTGTCAAAATAGCGCCACATGGTGACGTAGGCACGAAGTGGTTCTTGACTCAAAAACGCCCCGAGAAGAATTGCCCGTGAACGAAAGTTCTTTGTTTGTGTTTTTATGACTTATTATTTATATTTATTATTTAATGAATTAATTTTAATTATTAAAAACTCAAACCCATAAACAACGCATAACTTTGTTTCTTTAAAATGAAAATTAATTTTTTAATAGAATTTCTATAGTAATATTAAGACTTTTTAAAACTCACAAATGCTCAAGACTGAATGAACCTCAAAGTCACTCGACGAACACACCCTTCTCCAAACTAACCAACATAATCTTCCAAAGACCCCATTCCCATAACGCCACCATAATGCATTCCCATAATGTCCCATAATACCCCATAATGTCCCATAATACCCCATAATGTCCCATAATACCCCATAATGTCCCATAACACCCCATAATGTCCCATAATACCCCATAATGTCCCATAACACCCCATAATGTCCCATAATACCCCATAATACCCCATAATGTCCCATAACACCCCATAACACCCCATAATGTCCCATAATACCCCATAACACCCCATAATGTCCCATAATGTCCCATAATACTCCATAATACCCCAAAATGTCCTTTAAAGCCACTTTTTCCATAATTCCCCTCCATAATGCTCGCAAAGGACCCACTGCACGTAATCTCGCAGCAACCTCTCCATCATTGGCCCATTGCGCAAGCAGCCTAATTAAGCAGTGCTACTTCTTCGAGTGTCACTTCGCAATCGAACACTGCGTATTAGGTGCTGTCGTAAGTGTGCTGCTGCTGTCCTTCTCGTACAATATGGCTGTTTGTGTGTGTGTGTAAGTTTTTGGGGGTTTTTTGAAAATAACATTTAAGAGGTAGGTGACTAAAATGCTTTTTCATTCTTGAATATTAACACGTATCTAAATGTCATGACCTTAAGCTTCATTATTTACCACTAACAATATACTTTATTTTGTCCCATTCATTGCAAGAAACCCTGAAAAGATTGTCAGACAGAGGGAGAAGGAGGCAAAGAGACGAAGGGAGACACTCCGTGATCTATGCAATAATAAGCTTCGAGCTGTCTTACGTCACATCTATCCATGGATGCGTGTCTGCCTATGTACCAGCTTGTACTTTCCCTTCATTTTCCATCTTCCATATTGAAGCATACTTTTAAATTATATTCATTTCTTCATAGATTTTTTTGAAACCAATTTTATAGTTTTTATATTTAGATGATTTTTGTAAGTCTGATACACTCAGCAGTGAAAAATGAAAATCAACCGTAAGGCTAAATCTTTAGGAAGATGAATTCTTCTGATTTTTTAGAAAAAAATTGAAATTTTCAATTTTGATGATTGTAACTCAAATTCACCAGAAAATTTTTAATTGAAACTTTTCATTTTGGAGTATTATGGTAGAAATAAAAACAGATTCAAAATAAAAATAAATCTGAAAATCTCAGAGAAAAATTCGAAAATATCACGATTGATAGTAAAATAAATGTCTATTTAACCATAAAATGAACAAGAAGTGACTGAATATGTTATACCAAATACACCTTTTACAATTTAATGATTAAACAAAAATTAACTAAATGTGTAGTATTGAATACCATTTTTGCAATTTAATGATTGAAAAATATGCCGAAATATTAATATGTGAAACTAAGATCTTCATTCAAACTTGATGCCTTGCGCCAACGGGAGTTCCTTACCGTAGTTAATCGTACTGCGTGATGAATTTGAATATTTTAAAACTAATTGGTTTAATAAAAAATTAATCGTCAACGATATATTGAAATTGAATAAATTATTTGTTAAATTTAATTAATTGTAACTAAATACTGCTTGGACATACAAAGAGCATCTTTCACACTCACCACGTTGACCTCCTCATGTACTGCTTCCACGAGTCACTGCCTGACTCCCTGCCCCCCCCTGTGTGCTTCTCTCCACCTGGAGAATGATTTAAAATAACTCTACAACAATGATAATAGTGAGATATTCTCTAAGAACAATTTAAGTAAAACCCCAACAATAATATAGGAGAAAATGATTTTGTAAAAGTTAAAAATATTGAAAACAAAAGTGATGATTTCAAACCAAAAGCTCCTCCGATCTCAGCGCCGTTGGTGGGAATGTTGACGTTCACAATGCCACAATCCGAGCCCTTTGGTCTGTCCGTCAAACAATCAAACATAAGAATAAGAAAAGCATTATTATTCTTTTAATCTACAATCATGAAAACTGTGAAAAATTTAAGTTATTAATTCCAACCGTTATATCAACTTTATAAATAATTAATAAAAAATATTTGAAAGCCTATTTAGTTTCCATCTATATCATACCTAATTCTAGATCAACCTACGTCCCTCAAACGATGCTATGCACCCATCCATCCACCCACTCACTCACCAACCCACCTAACCAACCAACCCACCTACCCAATACAACCCACCCAAACCAATCCAATCTAAACACCATCCAACCACCCACCTATCCACCCACCCATCTACCCACCCACCCACCTATCCACCCACCCACCTACCCACCCACCCACCTACCCACTCACCCACCTACCCACCCACCCACCTATCCACCAACCCACCTACCCACCCACCCACCTACCCAAACCAATCCAATCTAAACACCATCCACCCACCTACCCAACTCAACCCACCCAAACCATTCACCCACCCACCTACCCACCCACCCACCTACCCAACTCAACCCACCCAAACCATTCACCCACCCACCTACCCACCCACCTACCCACCCACCCACCTACCCACCCACCCACTCACCCACCCACCTACCCACCCACCCACCTACCCAACTCAACCCACCCAAACCAATTCAATCTAAAAACCATCCACCCACCCACCTACCCACCCACTCACCCACCCACCCACCCACCTACCCACCCACCCGATCCAGTGGAAGATCTTCTCGATGTCCTTGGTGAAGAGGCTGCTAGCGAGGCCTTGGTCCACCTCGTTGTTCCACGCTATCGCCTCCTCAATCGACTTGAAGGGGTGGTGATGATGATGATGACGGCAGGTGTGATGATGATGATGATGGCGGGTGTGATGATGATGATGACGATGGGGGGTGATGGAACAAGAGTAAAGAAGCATTGAGAAAATCAAATCTAATATAGAATGAAATATAATAGAATATAGAGTAAAATAAAATATAGAATAAAATATAATATAAAATGATATAATATAATTAAATAAGAAATACAATAAAGAGAAAGGCGATACGATGAAATATAATAGAAAACTTCATAATAAAATATAACAAATAATGACATAGAAAATTACGCTTTTCACATAGGTAAGCCCGAATAACTCGAGCCAGTAGTGACACCTTGGTCTTGAGGAGGTAGACGATTGGAGCAAACGTTTCGTGATGGACGATGGGAGAGTCGTGGGGCAGGCTGCTGACGATGGTGGGCTCAACGAAGTACCCCGGCCCGTCCATCACCTGTCGTCGTTGATTTTATTTGAGAGGTGATGTAGGTAAAAAGTGCGATTTGATTTATTTTTAGATTTTAAGTTTTACACACACACACACACACACACACACACACACACACACACACACACACACACACACACACACACACACACACACACACACACACACACACACACACACACACACACACACACACACACACACACACACACACACACACACACACACACACACACACACACACACACACACACACACACACACACACACACACACACACACACACACACACACACACACACACACACACACACACACACACACACACACACACACACACACACACACACACACCTTGCCACCAAATTCAATCTTGCCACCCTCTTTGGCGATCTGCTGTATGGCGCTGACAAACTGCTGCACACCCTGACTTGTGTGCATCGGTCCGTACAGGGTGTTGCCTTGAGGTGGTGTGGTTTGGAGTGGTTGGGAGTTGTTGCCAGTGTGGTTTGGAGTGGTTGGGAGTTGTTGCCAGTGTGGTTTGGAGTGGTTGGGAGATGTTGCCAGTGTGGTTTGGAGTGGTTGGGAGTTGTTGCCAGTCTGGTTTGGAGTGGTTGGGAGTTGTTGCCAGTGTGGTTTGGAGTGGTTGGGAGATGTTGCCAGTCTGGTTTGGAGTGGTTGGGAGATGTTGCCAGTCTGGTTTCGAAAGGCGGTGGTGAAGTTGCCGGTATGGTTGGGTTTGGAAAGGCGTGGGTGGGGAAGATTATATTTTTAGTTAAAATTGATAGTTTTGAAAATGGCAACAGTGTATTTAGAGTCGGTTAGATTTGTTTTAAATTTGATCTTTAAAAAATTAAAAAATTAAATTAATGATTTTAGCATTGAAAGCAATTTCATCAAATTCCTAATTCCAACATTATCCACCCTTGTTATTTCCTTTCACTTCCCTCCTCTCCCTACATCCTCACAAACTTTCCAGGGGGTCTCCTCTCCTCGTGAGCACTTGTCCGTATGCCCTCACCAGTCTTTGAAGCACTGTGTCATACACTTTCTCGTGCAGAATCTGAAATGAAAAAGTTATGAAAAAAATATTTTCTTAACTTCCCTCCTCCCACCCGCCTCAATACATCTTTCCGAAATACAATAAAAATACAGTGAATTGCTTGGGAAATTCTGGAGAGAAAAACACTCTAAATTACCTAAAAGCACACTTCAGAACTTCGGTACAAACACACCATGGCACACCCTCCTATCTTCACCCCATACACCCTCCCATCCTTACTCCATCCTCACCCATCTTCACTCTTTAGACCCTCCCATCCTCACTCCACACACTCTCCCATCTTCCTCACCATCCTCCTTGTGGTGGTGCACCTCTGGCCAGCAGTGCCCATGCACGCAAACAAGGCAGCCGTCACCACCATGTCGATGTCGGCGTCCTCGTTTACTATTTTGAGACATCGTAAATAATAATTGATTAATATTGAATAATATTAGTAAAAAAATTTAATATTTCAATATACATTAACGAAACTCTTCGTTGTATAGTTTTGTTATTTTATTGCTCAAAGCTATATAAGTGATCCTTAATTGCATCATGTGATTAGTTTGTTTGGAGTGATGATAATGATGGCGATCTCGACCAACCAATGATAGCGTTGTTGCCGCCAAGTTCGAGCAGATGCTTTCCTGCAGTCACGTGGGGATTAAATGGAGAAATGTGATTGGTCGAAGAATCGGTCGAATAAGATTACTGGATTTTAAAATAATGCAACCAAAGTCAATTTGTAAGAACATTATTTTGAAAGTTATTCTAACCAAATCTCTGGGTAACTGCCATAGCAACCTTCTGTCCAACCTGAGAAGAAACCAATTATAAGCCATTATGAACATTGAAAAAAAGAATACAAATAATGATAGAGAAGAAATGTATTTACAATACAATACATATTGTATGTATTTATGAATGTATGTATGTATGTATGTATGTATGTATGTATGTATGTATGTATGTATGTATGTATGTATGTATGTATGTATGTATGTATGTATGCATTGTATTTTATTGTATTTATTGAAAGACAAGTGGAGCGTGACTGACCTGGCAACTGCCAGTGAACGAGAGGAGTGGGATTCTCTTGTCTTTCGCCATTGCTTCGCTGTGATGAAGCGGGTTTGTGTTTGGAAGTTAGTTTAGCGTTGAATTAATATTACATTCATTATTAATATAAATAAAAAATATATTAAATAGAAAAAGGAAGCGACAGAAAAATAGATATTTAGAATTTTTAAAAGTTTATTAAAATATTTTGGCGAAATAAATAAATTATATAGATGAAGGAAAAGCCAAATAGAGCACCAACCCAACATCAGCGCCGGCACACAACATGGAACAGATAGAGGTCGGAAGGTGGTTTCTCGCCAGAACCTCCTCAACCACCCTATTTGTGTGTGTATGTGTATGTGTGTGTGTGTGTGTGTGTGTGTGTGTGTGTGTGTGTGTGTGTGTGTGTGTATGTACGTATTCAACTGTTACTTTGTGACAGCAATGCTTGTGAGAGGAGTGGTGGTGGCTCCTTTCCTGTGTTGTTAAACGATATGATAATGATGATGGTGATGATGATGATGGTGATGATGATGATGATGATGATGGTGATGATGATGATGGTGATGATGATGATGATGGTGATGATGATGGTGATGATGATGATAATAATAAAGGTGTAAAGAAATATATAAATGCAACAAAAAAAGCAAAAATAACCTCTATTACAACCATTATAAAACAACATAAACTCAGAATATTACCACCACAAACAGTGCCTCTACTATACCCACAACAACTATCACTTCTTTTACACTACCAACTACCACCTCTACTACACTAACAACAACCACTTCTACTACACTAACAACTAGGACCAATCTAACATCTACCCCCCCCCTCCCCACCACCACAACAACACTACCACCACAAACCACAGTGTTGTATTTCCACACACGAGGGCAATGGCGTTGTTCCAGCCGAAGACTGCAGCTGGAAAATTGAAGGCGGTTATCACGCCCACCACTCCCAACGGGTTCCAGTTCTCGAGAAGAACGTGCTTTGGACCTGTGGTGTGGTGGTGGGGGGGGGGGGTGGGTGGGTAGATGGATGGAAAGAGGGAGGCGTGGTGTAGTGGTGGTGGGGGTGAGTGGATAGATGGGTGAAGGGATGATGGGGTGGTGGTGATGATGATTGTGAGTGTGAGGATTTGAAAAAAGAAAGAATATGTTTTTGAGGATGTGAGTATGTCAAGGAATTTAGAAATTAATGCATTAATTAATCAATAAATAAATTCTATATTAATTTTATAATTCCAATACTCCAGAAAAAACTATTTGAATGGTCACAATTAGCGATTTTAACTTCTACAATCTTTTTTTATAAATCGCCATATATATAATAAATAATAAACATAAATTATAAACCACATCCCCTCTCCCATAGTCCCTCCCATTGACTCCACAGACGTTCAGATGGAATGATCTTTCCAGCGAACATCCGTGAGAGGCCCACAGCGTAGTCACATACATCGATGTACTCCTGGATCTCACCCAAACCTTCCGAGAGAATTTTACCCATCTCTAGAGAAACCTTATTTTGTGTGTGAATGTGTGTGTGTGTGTGTGTGTGTGTGTGTGTGTGTGTGTGTGTGTGTGTGTGTGTGTGTGTGTGTGTGTGTGTGTGTGTGTAAAGATGGTAGTCATGTAAGTAATTTCGAGTATAATTAACTCTAAAATAACAAAATTCGCCCACCTTATTTCATTTTTATTTTATAAATAAACATAATATTTTCCCATTGCATACCTCTCAACCTTATTTCCCCAACTTCATTCCATACAAACCTCCCCTCTCACCCCCCTTACCAGCTTGCCCAACAGTTCCTTCTTCTCTCTCAGTGCATGTCCAATCTGCCTCACCACCTCACCCCTCTGAGGCGCTGTTACCTTTTTGTGAAATTAAAATTAAGCTGAATATTTTATAAAAATTGTTAATTAATCTTGAATGTAAAATTTTAATCCTTGCCTTCAAAACTGTGAGTTTGAATTTTCTTAATTGGAAAAAAAATACCTGAAAAGTAAAAAACTTACTTCAGACCACACACCCCAAGCCTCTTTTGTAGCCTCAACACATTTTTCATAATCTTGCAGACTACCCTGAAGATGAATGAATAGATGATATATTAAAAGTGTATAACCAACATATTTATATGTTAAAACTCAATATTTTAAAGTATGATTGAGATGTTTAAATTTTATTATACTAAGTTAACTAGTTTAATAGAAAGTCATATTGATTTGGAATAAGTTATAGAGCACCTCTTTGACTTTTGCAATAGGTTGCCCATTAGCTGGACATTCTGAAGTAATCACCTTAATTGGTATAAAAATACATTAATCTTAATTTAAGAGTCTTAAATTCCATGCAATGACAGTTTTAAGACTTTGAAAAAAAATATCAGCAAATGTGACCTTTAAATGAGGTTTTGAAAAGTAATTAAAATTAATTTACACTGCCATTGCCTGTCCATGATCCGTGAAAAGCACCCAAGTTCTCTGACTGCAAGCCCAGCTCTTTAAGCCAGGAGTATTTGGAGTCGTCAATCAGTAGACTTGACATCTGTCTAGCGTGAAGATTGTTGCAGAGAATTTGAGACTTTGGAGATAAAGACAGTGAGTTTAAATTAAAAAAACCTAAACTTTTAGTTGAAGAAAGTGATAATTTTTTAGCGACGCATGTAAAACTATAAATATTTCTGGCAAACATTTTGTGGATCTGGAAGAGGGGAGAGAGGAGTCAGTGTGGCCAGATGTGGATATAGAGAAAATTGAAATTATATATGTATATTTTTTAAATAATTAAATGATATATAGAATAAGTATCTTGGAATATGTATGTTTATAAAAATCTATATAAAAAATAATAATAAACTAAAAACTTGCAATAGAGAAAAAAATGATAGAATTTAAATTTCACATTTTTTCTTATTGACAATTTATTTTAATATCATAAATAGAATTTTTCTCGTGTCAAACTTCCATTACGAGTGAATACTTTTCAAATCGGGTGTCATTTTAGATATAATTATATTTGAGTAGAAATAATTATTTCTAACGAATTTATCCGATTTATTTAAATGGATCTTTACAAAAATTTAAATAGAGCCCAACTCAGTTTCGATTATCTGCACACGAACTCGTAAGCTTCTTATGAATTTTATAAATATTTTAATTATTCAGTAATTTAATTATAGTTTTCATTTACTTTTTAAGATTACGCATTCAAATAATTATTGATATGCATAAAAATAGATAATCACACTCAAAATTGATATTTTTAATTGCCATCAGAACCACTCATGAGTTCATCTTTGGAGCTTTAGCAGAGTTGGTGGACAATGCCAGAGATGCAAATGCTACCAGAATCAATATATTTACAAGTTAAAATAATGAAGCTTTTTTCAAAAATTTTTATATGTATAATTAATATCATTATTAATATTATTATATAATATACATAATACATGCTTGATTCTTTAATATTCCCAATTTTCCATCAAATTCAACCAAATGCAGCTTCCAACGTGAATTTCAGAGGAGGGTATCTTCTTAATTTCCTTGATGATGGCCAAGGAATGTCTAATGGTATGTCCACCACAACTATCAAAAGTGGCAAAGGGATCTTATTTTGCATCAATTGTTTTTGAAAATTAAAATTAAAAATGAATAAAAACCTGAAAGATGAAGCTTGTGACATTATCATGTTTGGGAAGTCAAGCAAGAAGACGCTCGACAGCCAGATTGGAATGTATGGAAATGGACTTAAATCGTGAGTTTTTCAATTTTCATTCCCATGAATATTTGCATACTTAATTTTAGTATATAAAAAAATTATAAATTTACTTTGCATGTTAATTACTTCTTCAACCCCTCTATGTCATCATCACATTTCAAGCACCTCCATTATCATCATCATCATCATCATATTCATCATCATCATCACTACAGCGGCTCCATGAGAATTGGCAATGATCTCATCCTCTTCACTAAAAAGTCAAACGTCTGCACGTGCGTTTTCCTCTCCAGAACATTCCACGAGGAAGAGGAAATAGATGAGGTAATGAAAATAGGGTTCTGCTGTTATTAGTAAATTTTTTTGACTTTCTAAATGTAAGTTACAATTTTTTCATATATATTATACTATATACTATATATTGTAAATTAATTTTTTGTTAAAATCATTTTTTCTACCACTAATACTACTACTCCCATAATCACCAGGTTATTGTCCCAATGCCATCATTTGACGCCCTCAACAAAAGACCCTATCTCAAAAATATCAAGGATAAAGAAAAGGTTTCAAAAATAAATAAATAAAGGAAATAATACAATATTTATTCATTTATAATTAAATGATTTTTTATTTATAATTATTGCCACCCCTTCTTATACCCACCCAGTCACTAGCACCATTTATTTATTGGTACCACCATTACTACTACTATTATTCTTACCATCATCATTACTACAAACCTTTTCACCACCCACAACTTTCTCCCTACGCCCACTTCTCTTTCCCCCCCCCCCCTCACCTCCACCCCCTCCCCACCCCCACCCCCTCCCGACCAGCACCAACTAGAGATGCAGTTGATCCTTCGCTACTCGCCCTTCCGGAGCGAGCAGGAATTCCTCGCGATGTTCGACCAGATCGAAGGGCCCTCAGGCACCTACGTGGTCGTCTACAACCTCAAACTGCTCGACAACGGCGAGTCGGAACTCGACGTCAAGTCTTGCCAGCATGACATCCTCCTCACGAACCCAGAATCGGATTTCGATACTGATAAAGGGTGCGTGTTTGGTGGTTGGTTGTTTTGTTGGTTGGGGTGGGTTTGTTTGGTTTTGTTGGTTGGGGTGGGATTGTTTGGTTGGGATGGGTTTGTTTGGTTGTGTTGTTTGGGATGGGTTTGTTTGGTTGTGTTGGTTGGGATGGGTTTGTTTGGTTGTGTTGGTTGGGGTGGGATTGTTTGGTTGTGTTGGTTGGGGATGGGTTTGTTTGGTTGTGTTGGGATAGTGAGAAGGGGTGGCTTGGTGAAGTGGGTGGGGTTGTGAGATGAGTTGAGTTGGTTGGGTGGCTGGTGATGTGGGATTAGTTGCTTCATCATTGTCATCATCATCACCACCACCATCATCATCACCTCGCCTGAACAGACTGATGCCTGAACGCAAGTCGTTCAGAGCGTACACTTGCATGTTGTACGTCGATCCGAGGATGAAGGTGTACATCCAGGGAAAGAAGGTGGATGGATGTTGTTGTTGCTATTCATGCTGTTGTTTTCATTATGTTAACCAAGAAACAAATTAATGTAGGTTCAAACCAACCAACCATAAACTAACATCCATCCAACCATGCATCCATCCATCCAACCATGCATCCATCCATCCATGCATCCATCCATCCAACCATGCATCCATCCAACCAAAGAACTAACTAATCGACCGACCACCACAGGTCCAAACCAAACGCCTGAGCAACTCGCTGTACAAGCCTCGAGTCTACAAGTACTCGTCTTCCCGCTTCAAACATCGATCAGAAACCGACGCGAAGAAGGCGCAAGAAGAGGCCAAGAGTGGTTCGTGCCGTTGGGACTGGTTGTGGTTGTTGTTTTTGTAGTTGTGGTTGTTGTGGTTGTGGTGGTTGTGGTGGTTGTGGTTGTGGTTGTTGTGTTGGTTGTTGTGGTTTTGGTTGTTGTGGTTGTGGTGGTTGTGGTTGTGGTTGTTGTGTTGGTTGTTGTGGTTGTGGTTGTTGTGGTTGTGGTTGTTGTGTTGGTTGTTGTTGTGGTTGTTGTGGTTGTTGTTGTTGTTATGGTTGTTGTGGTTGTGGTGTTTGATGGTGGTTGTGGTGCCGTTGTGGTGGTTGTTGTGGTTTTGGTTGTTGTGGTGGCTGTTGTGGTTGTTGTGGTGGTTGATGGTGGTTGATGGTGGCTGTTGTTGTTGTGGTGGTTGATGGTGGTTGTGATTGTGCTGGTTGTAGTAGTGGTTGTGGTTGATTGTGGTTGTTGTGGTTGTGGTTGTGCTGGTTGTAGTAGTGGTTGTGGTTGATTGTGGTTGTTGTGGTTGTGATTGTGCTGGTTGTGGTGGTTGTTGTTGTTGGGATTTTGGTGGTTTAAGTGGTGTTTATCGTTGTGGTGTTGCTCATAGGTGAAAGTGGTGGTTGTGAATTAATGGTTGGTGATGATGATGTTGTGGTGCATTGATGGTGGTGGTTGTGGTTATGAATTGGTGGTTTTGGTAGTAGTTCTATTCGGTTGCTGGTGGTGGTTGTAAATATATTTATTCTTCCAATATTCCACAGTTGAGAACAAAGCCAGAGAAGCAGAAAGTAAAGCCAGGTCGAAACCCTCACTCCAAAAAAATATTTATTATTAAGTAATATGATAATAATTTATTGAATTATGGATAAAACAAATAAAAACTTAGTAATATGATAATAACTAAATAAATATTAGATTAAAAACATTTGATATTTAATAATATAATAATAATTTAATAAATAATTAATCAATAGATTAATCACTAAAACAAATAGAAACCTTGAGATGAAGCTGGCCTCTTCGGTGAATCGAGACCACAGGGTGTGTTGAGTTCTTCTTTGGCGTCAAGTCTACTATTGCTTGAAATCATATAAAAATTTAATGGTTTTAATCAATAAATAAATAAAGTTCAAATTGCTTAGTTTTTATAATGATAAATGAAAATAAAAGTTTAAATAGTTTTATTAATGTCACAAAAAATATTTTTAATGAAATGTAATTAGTTTTTTTAATTAAAATTTTATTTAGAAACCAATACATTTAAATGTTCTATTCCATTGAATGTCTGCTAGACGGAGTTACGCAAGGCGCAGCAGCTGGCTTCAGAGCTGCGGAAGGAGGCGATGTTGAAGAAGATGGCTTCAGACAGGAAAAGCAAGTTGGTGGTGGTGATGGTAGTAGTTGTGGTGGTGGTAGTTGGGGTAGTGGTGGTGGTAGTATTGGTAGTGGTGGTGATAGTAGTAGTTGTGGTGGTGGTAGTTGGGGTAGTGATGGTGGTAGTATTGGTAGTGGTGGTGATAGTAGTAGTTGTGGTGGTGGTAGTATTAGTAGTGGTGGTGATGGTAGTATGGTAGGTGTGGTGATGGGGGTGAGGAGGATGATGGTGGGAGTGATGGTAGTGGTGGTGGTTGTTGTGGTGAAGGTGGTGGTGATGGTGGCAATGGTTTTAGTAGTGGTAGTGGTGATGGTGATGATGGTGAAAGAGGTAGTAGTGGTGTTGAATTGACGATAGTGATTGAAGCTTTAGAATCAGGCTTGCGTCATAATCACCACCACCATAACCAACCCTTCCCTCACCCCCCTCCCTCTCTCACCTCCCCTCCTTCACCCCCTTTTTCTCTCACCCCCCCCCCCCCCCATCAGACTCCTGAGAGAACCAAAGACGCTGATGTTCGTGTTCGGCATGAACATCGACAACCGCAACAGGGATGGCATCTTCGTGTACAACTGCAGTCGGTTGATCAAGATGTATCAGAAGGTTGGAGCACAAGCTGATGGAGGAGTGTGAGTGGAGTGGGGTGGAGTGGAGTGGGGTGGAGTGGAGTGGAGTGGGGTGGAGTGGAGTGTGAGTGGAGTGGAGTGGAGTGGGGTGGAGTGGAGTGGAGTGGGGAGAGGCGGTTGAGGGAGGGATGGAGGAAGTGGGTGAGTGGGGGGTGAAGTGGGGGGAGGTTGGTATAGATGGAAGGATGGAGTGAAGAAATGGAGTTGGTGGATGGAAGAAAGGATGAATAAGTTTCAAGATGAAATATTTTTAATAAATTAAATTCTTAATTAATTAATTCATTTATTCTTAAGACTAATCCTTTTCTTTTCAGGCTGTGTAGTGGAATTGTAGGTGAGTGAAATGAAATCCAAACATTCTCTTGCATTTCGACAAAACCACACACATATCCACACACATATCCACACACAAAACCACATACATATCCACACAAAACCACACACATATCCACACACAAAACCACACACATATCCACACACATATCCACACACATATCCACACACAAAACCACACACATATCCACACACAAAACCACACACAAAACCACACACATATCCACACACAAAACCACACACAAAACCACACACATATCCACACACAAAACCACACACATATCCACACACATATCCACACACAAAACCACACACATATCCACACACAAAACCACACACATATCCACACACATATCCACACACATATCCACACACAAAACCACACACATATCCACACACAAAACCACACACAAAACCACACACAAAACCACACACCAACCAAAACCATGCACATCAATCCACCACAACACCCACGCGCACAGGCTTCGTCGACATTCCCTACTTGGTGCTCGAGCCGACGCACAACAAGCAGGACTTCGCCGACGCCAAGGAGTACAGGCACCTTCTGCAGGCGATGGGGGAGCACATGCTGCAGTACTGGAAGGACCTGAATATCGGTGAGGTGCTTATGGCAAGGGGGGGGGGGGCAGGGGCATGTGTTGTATGTGGATCGGTGAGGTGGTTATGGCAAGGGGGGAGGCAGGGACGTGTGTTGTATGTGGATCGGTGAGGTGGTTATGGCAAGGGGGGAGGCAGGGACGTGTGTTGTATGTGGATCGGTGAGGTGGTTATGGCAAGGGGGGAGGCAGGGACATGTGTTGTATGTGGATCGGTGAGGTGGTTATGGCAAGGGGGGAGGCAGGGACGTGTGTTGTATGTGGATCGGTGAGGTGGTTATGGCAAGGGGGGAGGCAGAGGCATGTGTTGTATGTGGATCGGTGAGGTGGTTATGGCAAGGGGGGAGGCAGGGACGTGTGTTGTATGTGGATCGGTGAGGTGGTTATGGCAAGGGGGGAGGCAGAGGCATGTGTTGTATGTGGATCGGTGAGGTGGTTATGGCAAGGGGGGAGGCAGGGACGTGTGTTGTATGTGGATCGGTGAGGTGGTTATGGCAAGGGGGGAGTAGGGTCGTGTGTTGTATGTGGATCGGTGAGATAGGGGGTAGTGTTGTTATTTTGGTCTAGAGGGTGCGGGTTGATGTCCTAAATTAAAGGGAGTCCCAACATATCAGTATTTCACGCTGATTACTTTTTCAACTTCTTCAAACACACCACAGCCGAACTGGGCGTCAACACGTTCTGGTGAGTTCTTTCTGCATTCCATTACTCGATTCTTTGGTTATAATCAATAATAAGAATTAACAATTATATATAAACACACACACACACACACACACACAAACACACACACACACACACAAACACACACACACACACAAACACACACACACACACACAAACACACACACACACACAAACACACACACACACACACACACACACAAACACACACAAACATACATACACACACACAAACACACACACACACAAACACACACAAACATACATACACACACACACACAAACACACACACAAACACATGCATAAACATACACATACACACACACACACAAACAAACATACATACACACACACACACAGGGAGGGTTTCGGGTACTTGAGTTGCGACTGGAAGGACTTGCCGTCGAACGACCAGAAGTTCGTGCGAAAGAGGGCGATGCAGGTGCCGATGGCGCTGCAGTGTGGTCAGTGGTGGTCAGTGGTGGTCAGTGGTGGTCGTGGTGGTCAGTGGTGGTCAGTGGTGGTCAGTGGTGGGCGTGGTGGTGGTCAGTGGTGGTTAGTGGTGGTTAGTGGTGGTTAGTGGTGGTGGTGTCGTCAGTGGTGGTGGTTTGGGAGAGAGGTGATGGGCTGGCAGGGGAGTGATGATGCTTTGGTTGTGTGGTTGTGTGGCTAGGAGGGTTGGTCTGGTGGTTAGTCGAGAGGCAAGGTTCGATGCTGGTCGGATGGTTGCAGTGTGTTACTAATAATGATAATAATAATAATAATAAAGATATAAAAATAAAAGTAATTATCATTTAAATAATAAATAATCATTACCATGACCACACGTAGACCTCTGCCTCAAGTGGCGCATCCTGCCCTTCTCGTCGGGCAACTTGGGCAAGGTCTTCCCTGACGACTGGGTGTGCGCCATGAACCCTGACCCCTCGCATAACAAGTGGGAGGGGGTGGGGTGAGAGGGAGGTGGTAGGTGGTGATGGGTGGGTAGTGATGGGTGGTGTGGTGTGGTGGTAGGTGGTGATGGGTGGTGTGGTGTGGTGGTAGGTGGTGATGGGTGGGTAGGTGGTGATGGGTGGGTAGTGGGGTGGTGTGGTGTGGTGATAGTAGGTGGTGTGTTGTGGTGAAAGTAGGTGGTGGGGTGGTGTGTGGGTTGGGGAGAGGGGGGGTGATGGAAGAGTGTAGAGAGTTTGGTTAAATAAATCTGGAATGTTTTTTCGTTTTATGATTTGATGTAAATACAAAATTTTTCATCAAAATATTAGTTTTTTCTTCGGATTAATAATTATTCATTAATAAGGCGGCGAGTTAATTAAAAATTGATTAATAAGTAATTAGCAATTAAGATGTTCAATTATAATTATCGATCGATCGACAGGTGCTCGGCGCCGGAGGAAAAGTTGAACATGCCGGAGGGAGTGCTCAAGAGGGTGGTGAAGACGAAGGAGGATAAGGAGAGGATGCTCGAGGAGGTGTGTGTGTGTGTGTGTGTGTGTGTGTGTGTGTGTGTGTGTGTGTGTGTGTGTGTGTGTGTGTGTGTGTGTGTGTGTGTGTGTGTGTGTGTGTGTGTGTGTGTGTGTGTGTGCGTGTGTGTGTGCGTGTGATTTGTGTGATTTGTGTGTTGGTGTATGTGTGTATAAAAATATTTCCTTATTTATATATTTTAATCGGCAAACATTATTTTTGAAACTTTACATTTTTTCAGGAAATTCGTAGGAAGCAAGAAAAGCTAGACAAGCTAAGTGTTGGTAATTTATTATTTCAATTTTTTTTCCCATTTGCTCTCTAAGTATAATATTTTATCATTTAAAATTTCGCAGCATAACTTTTTTAAACAATTCAATTTGTCAAAATTTAATTTGTCTAAATTCTGGTTGAAGAAAATAAAGATGGCGAAGATTGAAGAAAATGAAGAAGAAGAAGATGAGGAGGAAGAAGAAGAGGATGAAGAGGAAGAAGAGGAAGAGATAAAAAAAGAAAAGGAAGATAAAAAACCAGTCGGAAAAAGCAAACAACCCACGGTTTTTGATTTTCGAGTTTATAAACTTATATTAATTTTTCACATCAATAAATTAAAAAAACTCTAACGAATCGTTGATGAATATTTTTTGCAAATAATGAGGCATTGTACAGCTTTAGTTTTTTATTTTTGTAGGCGAAAAAATCAAAATCTAAGAAAGTCAAAATGCCGCTGAAAAGAAAAAAACCCAGACGCAAGTACGATGAAGACGATGATGAAGATGACGACGAGGATGAGAGTGATGATGATAGTCACACTTCTCCATTCAAAAAACAAAAAGCTCCAACATTTTCAACTCCCGCGAAGGTTTTGGATTGATTAATTTTTCAATTTAATCGTTCAAAGCCACTACTTTAGTAGTTTTTCTGCCTCATTTCCACCTTCATAAATCTGTTTGTGCGATACATCTGTTGGTTTAATGAGACTCAAGAATAAAACTTCCTAGCACCACCACCACCACTGATCACACGCATTACTCCTCACCACCACCACTCCCCTCATCACCTGCTCACCCAACCTCTCCTACAATACCATCACTCACAACCAGCTTCTACCACCACTCACCATTCATCACAACCAAAACCCTACACCACCACCACCACCACTGCACAGCCACCACCACCACCACCACTGCACAGCCACCACCACCACCACTGCACAGCCACCACCACCACCACTGCACAGCCACCACCACCACCACTGCACAGCCACCACCACCACCACTACCACTGCACAGCCACCACCACCACCACTGCACAGCCACCACCACCACCACCACTGCACAGCCACCACCACCACCACTGCACAGCCACCTCTGCGCGTGATTCCGAGCAACAAGTGCAGCAAGAACAAAATCGTTCCAGCCACCAGCAGCAGCATGCGTTACGAAGGCGACAACAGAAGGAAGAGCACCAGCACCAGCACTCCATCCCTCCTCACCAACAGGTCTTCAAAACCCGCCCCAAGCACCACTCCTTCAAGAACCACCCTCGCGAAAGCCACAACAACCACCACCACCAGCAACAACAACAACCACGCCAAGAACAAACCCCCTCCAGCCGCGGTCAATACCAGTAGCGACAACAAACCTTCCACCATCAGCGACACCACTGCCGCATCTTCCAGCAGCACCACAGCCACTAAGACCACCTTCCACAGCGCCACCAGGTCCAGGCCGGCCACTTCGACTGTCTCCACACCCAAAACCACTGCAGTGAATGCCACCACCACCACCACTGTTGCCAACAATAGCACTGGCACTGTTACATCACCTTCATCTGTTGCGACCGCTCTCTCGACCAGCAATGCTGTCACTGTTGCACCTTTAGAAGGTACTTTGGACTTCGTTATTTAACTCTTCATTCACTAAAGTTTTTTTTACAATTTTCTGATTTATCATTTGCTAATAAATTTGTTACAGAATCAGCTGGAGATGTGTCAAATGGAAAGTAAGCATAAAGTTCATGCATATTTAATTAGATTCCCCTTTCATTATTTACGCTTCATTGCATCATTATCAAGCCATATTTGCAAACTTAATTTTATTGATCGTTCTTTCAAAGGATTTGCAAGGGTGTCGAACAGGCGTTTGAGGCTCCGTCATCGTCATCATCATCATCACTCCCTCCCAACACATCCGATGAGATCTCTTCAGGCTTCAGGTTGCCTTTTCATCATCATCATCATCATCATCATCATCTTCTTCATCATCATCTTTGTCATCATCATCTTTGTCATCATCATCATCTTAATCATCTTCATCATCATCATCATCATCATCCTCACCACCCAGCCACCACCACCATAAAACCTCACCCTGTCACTACCATCAATATCCTCATCATCCTCACCACCACCATCATCATCATCATCATCACCATCATCACCATCATCATCATCACCATCACCACGCAGGACGTGTCTGCGCTACTTCTTGCCTCCGCAGTGGAAGATGACGAAGGAGTCGGTGTCCAGCCTCTCGACCCAGCAACTCGCCTCCTTCCCGCTCGACGACTTTTTCGACCACTACGAAAAAGGCCTAAAAAAAGTATGCCTTCGAAATGAATTGACTATGGTGATGATTATTTTTATTTTGTGTTTAAATATGATTTTTTACATTATTTTTTCATTTTACACTTGTTTCTATCATCCCCCTCCTCTTCCTCCTCCTCCTCCTTCTCCTCTTCCTCCTCTTCCTCCTCCTCCTCCTCTTCCTCCTCCTCCTCCTCCTCCTCTACCTCCTCCTCCTCCTCCTCCTCCTCCTCCTCCTCCTCCTCCTCCTCCTCCTCCTCCTCCTCCAGTTGGTGGGCACGTTCCAGGCAGAGACGCAGAGCAAGGCAGCTGAGTTGGAGGCGTGCAAGGCGAAGTTGCTCTCTCTCCGAAGACTCGTCGCCAAGCTCCTCAAGTCCATCAACGAGGTTCTTTTTATTTAAAAAATATATTTGAAATTGTAAAAAATTATTTCTGTTTTATTATTGCTTTTATTATAATTAAAAATGTATTTATTAGGTTGCTAATATTTTAGATAGAATAAAGTATTTTTAGTCGATTACTTGTTGTTTTGTGGAAAAGAATCAATAGTTAGACCTACGATCGATTCAAGCATAAAGTCTTTCCTGGCAGGACTTCGACATCAACCCTGAGTCGAAGATGGAGAGTGAGCAGGTGGACGAGTTGCTGGCGTTGTGCGTCAGACAGGCGTTGCAGGAGGACAACCATGAAGTCGCCGCTACTGCTGACGCTGCTGCCACTTAGGAAGTTGGCGTTCAAGTGATGGTGATGAAGCTGATATGCGAGATGTTTAAATGAGGAATATGGTTTGTTAATGGGGGGGGGGCGATGGTTTTGGATGGGCGTCTTTGAAGGATGAACAAGTTTATTTGTTTGGAGGGATTTTTTTCGATGTTAAAATACTAATATTTGTTTCCTGGATTTATTAGTAGGCTTTGTAAATGGTCTTAGTGTGTTTGTATATATACGTTGCTGTTAGCTTACTTTTATAGAAAAGTGGTTAGTTAATTTTCAGTTCAATAAATGTGAAATGTGTATGAAAATTCTAGTTTTTATCAGTATAGACATTTTGAAACTATCAAGAACATCATTTCTTATTTTAAGTTAGTTAAAGTATTTTCTCCGTTTGGTCTATTTTTTAACAAAATTCAAAGAGTATTTTATTATGATATTGTTTTGAAGACTATGGCAGGTCTCACTTTAGAATTATTTCAAGAACTCATTTGGATTAATGAGGATCATTGGGTTAGCTCTCTTCAAATCCTATTTATTTTCAATCTTTTTTAAAATTTTAAAATTTAAAGTAAACGACGCGATATTTAATTTTTTGTAATAAGAATTTATAAAATTAAATAGCTTCGAGGTGTTATGATATTTTAAGGTTATTTTCAATTCTGTCTTACCTTGACTGTTTAGTTATTATGTTAGTTATGTTTTGAATAAACTTTTCTGTATTTGTCTATTCCTGTGTATTTTCAATATTATTTTTTTCTTATTTAAAAATAGTGAATAAGTTTAATTAATAAAGTTGTTAAAAAATATTAGTTATAGGGGGAGGTTGCACAAGATGGAACGATTTTTACACGTATCCTCAAAGCTCAATTGCATAACCATAACTTAAAATAAAATTTATCCAGCAATTATATTGATTCTTTGTCTAACTATATCAGGTTTAACATAAGAAATAAAAGAAAAAGAAGTACGAGTTTATTAACCTCAAAAATGAACACTCAAAAATTCCATCTTGAGCAACTTGGTTCTCAAGTTGGAATGCTTAGTTACCTAAGATGAAATCCTATTGTAAGTCATAAAAATTGTATTTTAAACGTTTTACTTATCATAAGACTATAATAATTATGTAAAGAAATACTTTTTGCCGCTCACTTAATACCGAATTCCAAAAAATCTTAATTTCTTGTGGAATATGTAGAATTTCAGTTCTTTCTCAAAAGCGTCATCAAATGTCTTTAAAAATCGCTCCAAAAAAGTTTAAAATTTCATTTTTAAAGTAAACTCTGCAGAACAATGTTTCTTTGGAATAACATAAGTTAAAGTCGCTTTACCCAGAGAAATTTCTAAGAAAGTTTGATAAATTCCGAAAATATAAAAAATGGGAAAAAAATATGTGATAAAATTGTAAAGTTAATTTTTTAAAATTTCAAAATAAGAAAATAATACTCGAAAAGCATCTTTTTTTATACCGAAAAACTAAACAAGTGTGTCGCTTACAAAATATTAGAGCAGCTGTTTCAGTCAAAACGTATTTCAGAGGCGAGAAAAACGGTTAAAGTTGACTTTTTGGTTTTTTATAAAGGCAAGAAAAAAGCCTAAAACTGAATAAAAAAGACCTGATAACAAGTCAAAACGCATTAAAAGTAAAATATTTTAAATTATCTTTTTTCAAACTAGCAAAATGTCATTAAATATCGATTTTTGAGGTTCGTAAGAAAAACAAGCAATTTATTAAGCACATGTTTCAAGAACATAAAAAACGAATAAAATGCCTTAATTAAGTTGCAAGTGTTGTTTTACAAGCTACATCATGACAAAGAAGCCTAATCTTGTATAGGAAAAGTGTTTTTCATATTTAATTTCAACTTTATCAAGATTCTTCTCTATGTACCAGGGGCGGCAATCTGATGCAAATCTTGGAGAGGGTCTTACCCAGAATAGACAATCCTGAGGGGGTTCCTGGAGTCTGGAATCCCCCTCCCCCAATTAAAAAACATTTCAAAAGTTCTGTTTTGATACGAGGATCTCCGCCCATGCTATATACTCGAATCAGCAAGCTTGAAACTGTCTCTAGAGAGCAAGAAAGAATAAACCAATTTTAAATGCTTTCTCAGAGACCTTGGCACCAATTAAAATCTGATTTGAACATTTAAAGTTTTAGAAATAATTTATTGACTCGCAGAAAACTGAAATTCTGTATCGAAGCGCTTATGGAGAAGGAAAATCCCATTAGATTAAATTTAAAAATTAATTATAAATAAATTACTATATGTATATATAAAACTCACATACTTATATGCATATTTGCATATACGTATGTGAGTTTTATGAGGGATTTTGATTTTTAAACATATTTTATGTCTGTATGAAAGGTTTTTTGAAATAATTAAATTTTAAATGAATAGAAAGAAATGAAACACGATGATTATAGAAGAATGAAATTGTAAAAAGTCTTTTCGTACATGAAATCAGCAATTAAAAATGTTCAAACATTATTTACGGCAAGAAGTTTTTCTAAAGAATTCTGTAAATGAATGTAAATAAATGTCATGAATCAGAGCTCTGTTATCTTGGTGAGTGTTCTTTTAATGGTTCTTTTTTTAATGTTTTAAAAAGATTCTCGGTTTAGAAACTGTAACATGTCTTTATGATTTTGTGAAGAGAGTAGTTTTTTTATATAAATCGATTATTCACAGCACTATGTTTTATTCAGCAACTATTTCGATAAAATTGCATGTTGAATTTTGTTGAAAAAATATCCAGTCTATCACAAAGTAGAAGCATCTATATTAACCTAATAACCCCTATCTTGCCATTCTGTATGCAATTTCAGAGAAACACTAGCAACATTAAATAGAAAAGATCTTGAAAATGCCAAAGCAAAGGATTAATTCATCGAACTGAATGAATCCTATTGATACACCATATTAATATAGCACGATTCACGGAGTATGAATGTATCGAATATTAGTTGAATAGGTTTTACTGTTCTTTTTACAAAATTCGTGATTCATGCCGAAATTATGAACGCCAAGCAACACATAATCAAAGAATCTATGGAATAAAAAGCCGACTTAAACTCCATGGCTTTTATAAAGCACAGAGAAATAGGCCAAATAAAATACGAATGCCGTGAGTAAAGAAGGCGGTAAAATTGGACGAATGAATTTCGAGTAATGGAACGTAAACTTAACGACGCTTTTCATAGTCATTTTTATTGGTGATGCGAAAGCTGTTGAAGCATTTTTATTAAAATATTCTACAGAATTATTTCCCTCAATTACAGATAAATAGGAAGGTAGAATATAGAGAATCTATATCAAAGTTTGGATTCTTTCAAGCCTAGAAGGTTTGAGAGGGTCAAGCTGCAGTATTAACTCAAAAGACGAACTTTTTGGACGTGATAAATACTTTTAAAACCATTTTTTAATTTTTATTTTAAATAAACTTTTCCTAACTGATTACATAGCCGCTGCCTAAAAACTTTGTTTCTTGAGTCGAGTAGAAGCTCGAATTTACTCGATATTTTTTTGGAAATAAAGCAAAAATTGTTATGAAAATGATTTTTTTTCAATATATGAAAAAGGGTAAAACAGACCAACATTCAATATTGGGAACAACTTTTGGGCTGGTCAAGATAAACACCACTTGGTCTAAGGGTCCAACGACTCTTAAGACAATATGACTGCTAGCTACTTAGTTGCTTGGAAATATTCAGCCTGTGGGTGATACATTAGGGGCCGATTCAGCCTAAACAAAGATGCGGATGATACAACACAAGACGGTTTAGCCTGGGACCGCACAGCCGATTCAGGATGTGGACTATTCAGCTTATGAATTTTCATCTGGAATCAATTAAGGCAAATCAATGAAATTTTAAATAAAACTGAAATCAATGAAATACACTTTTTGGTCAGCTAACTACTAAAGATTCATAAAAGTAAACTTTATATAATTTTGTGGACAAATAAAAAATATAATTTCCTTACCTAGCTTGCTTAGAAATATTGAAATATCAGTTTTTATAAAAAAAGAGTTAAAGGTAAAGATTAAAAAATTAAAGATCTATCAAAAATTGTTAAAATATTATAGCGTCATATAGTAACATAGAAACATTTTACAAACATAAAAATACTTTTTTCCATACTTTTTTATTTTATACTTTGTGAATAATTTGCATTTAATACTGAAGACATTTCTAGCAGATTTTTTTCGGCTTCTTTGACTTGCTTTAGTGGAGGCTCTTTATATGCATTCTTGATTGTTTTATCTATTTTTATTTTTTCAAAAAAAAGTTTATAAGAAATATATATCATTTTTACATTTTATAGGTAATTTAATGGTGTAAAATAAATCCATAGTGCATATTTGTTATCTAATCTTTCAGCATATAAGAACAGTTGTATAGTCAACCGTGAAAAAGTCAGTTTAAGTTCTTGATTTGATTTTTTTTCCAAGATTTATTTTTTGAGTAAAGAACTAGCTTTTGAAACTGGCTGAGAAAAGTAAACTTTTTCATGAATTTTTATGAATAAAAATTAGTTGAGAAAAACATTGGTTTTGAAGGTAAGTGACATATATTTAAATTTACGTGTAAATACTGATGTGTAGTATATCATTAAAATTTGCATAAGAACTAAAAACAGAAATTAATGAAAGAAAACTGAAAAAAAGTTATTTGTTTAATTCAACTTGAAAATAGAGTTGTGAACATTTAAAAACAGGTTTCAAAAACAATAATAAAAAGTTTTTTTTTTAATATCGAAAAGATTTCAAGTGTTAATAGCAATGGTGGCCTAAGGCGATTTTAAGCCTGTCACCGGCCAGTAAAAAGAAATGGGTGCAGTAGTGCGATGGAGTCTTGACGATACTGATTGACGCAGAATTCTACAGTAAAATATTTATATGACAATGCCTTCCAGCTGAGAAAATAGGATGTAAGTCATTGCTGAAACAATATTTTGCTGGAAATATCATTAATGCCACAATGTGGCAATGCCACATACTGTATAATTTTGATTTTTCCAACTCTACCTTTTACCCTTTATTATTGAAAAAGACTATCCGCGATAGAAACACTGGCACTGCTTTTTAATTCTACTTTTTAATAAACTTTTTCAAACTCCATAATGATGTAACTTGAATAGAAAATAAAAAATATGATATCATCTGTAAATGAGAAACAACGTTTTGCAACTTTTTGTAATTTTTTCACGTTTTATGTATTTTCTCTTTCCCGTTAGAGAATGTTTAGGAATAGTTTTTCCGCCTATTTGTTCCTTTATTTTTATTTTTGACAGCAAGGTTGTCAATGTTCTACAGATAAAATTACGTGTTAAGGCTGTTTACTGCATTTGAGGTCCTACTGCCAGATGCCACCCTCCGTAAAATAACTTTTAGCTTATTAAAAGAATGTTTTGAAATGGACGATGATTAAGTTTTAAAACGCAAAATTTAAAGAAAATTTTGCCAGATGAGTTTAGTTTAACTGGCGTAAATATTTAATTCTATTTTCGTGTTAATTCAATATTCAGACCAGCAAAGCTTACTACTACATCATCTATGGAAAAGCTTTTGGGAGCCTTAACTGAGGTTTTTTTCCTAGATACCACTTAATCACTACGATGTGTCAGAGAAAATCATCAACGTCAAGGGAAAGTTGTATGAAAAATGACTTGCAGAATCATTCACTTCAGAGAAATCACGATGTTTTCGAAAAAAGAGCCCGAATGAAGCAAGAGTGCTCTTACAATTTCCATTTTCATGTGGTCATAAATTTAGTGATAGGACCCCGACTGAAGAGGAACAAAACGGAGTTTAAATTGAATTTAAAAGCAGTAACATGACTGACTTTGCTTACGAACACTTAAAAGTGACCCAAAAAATTCAAAGTGTTGAAGTAAATAAAAAGAGATTACAACTAACAAATACCTGGCATTAAAATCTGAATTTAGGCACTCAACAGACAGGCAAGACTTGAGAACAGCTCTAAAAACTCGCCTACTACCCAGATACCAGATACCTTAGATATTTTCTTTTAAAGTTTTTTTGAGATTTTTTACAAATGCTTTTCTACACTCAAAAATAATCAAAAAAAATCTATTTATGTAAATAATAAACACAATAGTAAAAAAAATATTGTTGATTCTTTCATTTTTCGTTAAAAGTTTTTTTAACACTGTTAATAGTTCATATCGGTTCTGGAGATGGTGGAGTGATGACGCTTCAATGAACTCCTTAACAGGCGCTTGCCGGAAAAGTGAGTGTTCCGGATTTATATCCTAAAATTGCTTTGTTCATAAGAAAACCTTTCTAAAAAAATAATAAAGTAAAATGTATTCTTCTTTTGTTTTTCATTTTAATTTTGCAAGTTGGTGTATTTAAATCATTTACATTTTGATAGACAATTAGAAGCCTTGACTAACGATGGTCAGAGAACCTAAGAAGCGTTATAAAGACTAAAAATTATGAACGAAAATAAAAGATAATGAAAAATTTAAAGAGTTTGTATCAAAAGGAAGATAATTATAGGTTTCCATTAAAATACTTTTATTAAGCTAAGAGGCACTAAGAAGCCAGTTATGACATTTCTTAACAAATTTATTCTAGTTGTTTCAATAATTAATAACACTTTAATTATGGATGAAGTTGAAATTAATGATTAATAGCTAAAGATAAAAGTTGTTTAAAAGAACATAAACGGAAAGAAAAGAAGACTTGAGATGTGGTAATTGCCATGGGAATTGATTCTCTAGAACTTTAAAAGGAGATTGATATTAAATGAGTATCTCTAACATTAGAATTATATTATTTCTATACTTTAGAATGCAATCGTTGCAAAGCAGTTCAGTTACTTCAAAAGACAATGCATCATTTCAAAAGACTTCATAGGAGCGTGACCCACAAGCTCTTAGGGTGAATTGAACAAAGTAGTTCTATACCGTTTTTATGACAACCTTTATAAAGAAATTATGAAAAATTCGAACTTTTTTTCCACTCCCTAACCGGTTATGGGAAACGTAATGACATAACATTGCTTTCTACTTGCTAGAGCGTGGAACGGGATGACAGCATAGGGTCAGTGAACAGGAAAATTATTGAATCTCTGACATTTTTTAAAATAAAAAATTTTCAAATTTTATTTTGTTTATGAATTTTCAACTATTTATTTATTTTCAAATATAAAAAGTATTTATTTATCTTTGCGTATAATTTTGCATAATTATTTTTGAATTAAGAATTATTGAAAATAAATCTATTAGTTTATCATTTTCTAGGTTGTTAACAATTGTTATGCAATAAAATTGTTTTCAATTCTATTCTGCTCTTCTAATTGTGTTCACTCTTTGTTTATAGCGCTCTAACAGCACTTTTAAAGATGCCAACTGTTTTGCGTGTGAGCTCCGTTAACAAGTCTTAGAAGTGTGAGGCAGCGTAAATAAGTATGCTTCAATGTTTTTCATAATGTATTAATGGTCGAATGTAGACACGTAATGCAGAGAAACATACGCGAACTGATCCTGCAACGATTCCACATTAGCATTAGTGCATTTGGGTTTACCTATTTTAGTAGTCCATAAAATAATTTTCAATAACTTTTAATGAATTAAATATTGAAAAATGTATTGTCGTAGAATTAGAGAGATTTGTAAAATTCTTTCGTTAAAATATGACCGTCACTGCAAACTGGCTTCAGAGAGTCAAACCTTGAAGATCTCTTTGAAATTCTTCAAACATAATAATTTGATTATTTAGAAAACTGATAAAAAACATAACAATTAAATTTAATTTAAAAGGTGAAACAAAATTCGTTTAGAATGAGACTATTTAAATGCTCCACAACTATAATTATTTATGAATTGACGGCCACTTTAGAAGGCACTCAGATTTCAAAACTTTGCTCAAAGAAAGCTGGTCTTCATTTGCGTTTTGAGACTGGAACACATGGCACATTCGGGATTTATTGACTGCAAGAGCTGAGGGTCAAAGTAGTGTAATGGTTTCACTCTCTTCGAAATTAATTGTACGGACCAACGCGAGACACCAATAAATAAATCTTCGACCCATAGGAGCAGACATTTATGTTGAGATATGTTCATTACGTATGTGTGGCGCATGTGCATTTATTTAGCCTAAGAAATCTATAAGAATTATTTTTTATAATTATTTATTAGTTGCATACTATAAATTTTTCTTTTAATTGTTCATAGCTTAAAAAAGTAATACAAAGACAAATCAAATTTTGTTAAGTTTAAAAAAAATTTTAAAAAGAATGTTAACTTTTTATGAGAGGTCATTTATAAAATTGTCTCCAAGACTTCTCATAAAAAGTTAACATAATTCTTTAAAAAATATTTTTTTCCAATTTTTAAATTAATTTTTATAAAAGATTAAAAAGTCAAATTTTAAAAACCTGGCCGAAATAGTCTACTTAAGACATTAATACACAAGCTGCAGAAAGTCATATGCAGTCAAAAGCAACAAATACCATCCGCAAGGTTTTTTAATCTTACGAACCAGCTTATTTTATTTTAAATTCTAATATTTACGTAAAGACATTCAAAGCGAAAATGTCAAGTCTCTGCTTGAGACTTTAAGTTCAACTGTTTCTCTTCTCAAATCATTTCACGTTTCTAGTATTGGTTTATGTGAAAGCTTTTCAAAGTTGTCTATGGATTGCTTATAATTAAATTATTATGATGGGACTGAGCTTATTTTGAAAATGGACATAAATTATGTATTTGTAAGTTTAAAAGTTGAAAGGGACTTCTGAAGATGGAGCATATATGACATTTCAGAAGTCTAGTTGATGTAAATAATATTTTTTATTTTCCAAAATAAGGGTGAATTTTGTTTCCAAACATTTTTCATTGTGTTAGTCTTTGTTTTACGTTTATTCTTTTTGATTCCTTTTTTACTTTCTATCTCTTATATTTCTCATTTCTATATAAGGCGCACATGCGTCTATCCTTATAAAGGTGCAGTACACCCAAATCTCTTATCCAAAACATCCAGTCATCTCCAAGACCGTCGTAAACTGAGTTCAAAGTATAAACATGATCAGCTAACAAAATAATTTATCAATACTCAACACTTATAAACGTTTTAAAATTTGTTTTATTCTTAAGTTTCTAAGAATTCTTATTTTAAAAAATTGAAGGTTTTTTGTGAATTATCATAAAGGGTTGAAACACCTTGAGGACTGGAACAACCCAGTTAAAAACGCTGTTTACAATATTCGGTTCGACCAAAGCTTTGATTGAAAGACCGAAATACATTTAACATAAAACACTTTTTAAGTTTAGACAGGATATGTCGAATGTTTAACAACTGCTTAATAAAATAACACTCATTATAAAAAATTAAAACTTAAATAATAACTTGAAATAACATAAAATGCCTTCTTGCGTTCGCTTACTAGTCATCTTGTCACCTGCTACTCTGCCGCTTCTCCTTCTCGTCATCCTACTCATCCTCAGCGCTCTACTCTGTGAGCTTTTATTTATAATTAGTTCTTAAAAGCATATGATTTCAAATTATTTTGTTAAAAACATCAAAACAAATTGTTATCACTCTTACAACATTTTTTAATGGCCTGTTTTGCGTAATGAGTTCCCTTTAAAAGTCTTGAAAGCGTGGCAAGAGTAAAAAAGGACGGTTTAATGCCTCTCAGAATAATGTGACAGCCAAACGTAGAAACTCAATGCAGGTTAACATGCAAGAGCTGAAGCTATGATGATTCTCAAAACACATGAATGCAATTGAACTTTAAAAATGATAAAAATTGAAGAAAAATTGTTTAATGTTTTTGAAAGAATGATTTAACATCATAAGACTGGTTTATGAATTCTATTTTGTAAATTCTGTGATCACCCAGTTGAACTATTATAACATTTTTTATGCTTTCAGTCGAACAACTGAAAGCAAATGCTTGACAACCTATCCATCTTTACAAAACGCAAAACCATTGACAAAATATATGGCCTTCTATGCAAAAAAAAAATATTACTAGATATTCAAAAAATGAAAATGTAGTTAAAAACTTGTTACATTGAGTCAAAAATGATCCCACTTTCATTGTTTTCTAGCTTAGTTTTTTAAAGATTTAAAATTATGAATTTTAGAAGCCAATAATCAAAACATAGCGGACTGAAATTTCAAGAGTATAAAGTTTTCAGCAGCAAAATTTAACGAAATTGAAAAAAATGAAGCTTCACAAGCTTTTGAAATCTTCATCAACTTCTACTTAGCAGTCATTTGGGCTTGATGTAACCATTTTGTCAAGAACTGAGACAAATGCCTGAGAAGAAATTGTTGAATTTAAAAATACAAAAGCAACTAATATATCTGTGATCAATAACCCTGTTGAATCTCCGATACTGGTTTCTGGTTAAGATGTGGTGAAATTTTTCGCTGCTCTTTAACTCCAAAATAAATAAATCTTATTCTATTCCTAATGGACTAATTAAAAAAACCTTTCACTCTCTGTTATTTGTTCATTACTTTTTTTAATTATTTTATTTACGACTAGTTTAAAGTTTTTTTTCTAACTTTTTTCTTCATCATAGCATTGTCTGACAACCGTTATTCGAGGCTCTTAATTGACTAAAAAACTGCAAGCAATAAATATGGCCTTCTGAATTCAAATGGAAGGCAAAATAAAACTCATTTGAATTCATTTGTTTTTTATATAAATTTCTCGAATAAATAAATCAAGTTTTTTTGAATCCGGAGCACACAACAAGCGCCCGTTATGGAGTGCGTTCAGGCGTTATCACTCCGCCATCCTCCCAAGCGCCATGGACTCATAAACTACCAACAGTGAAAAAAAATTACTAAAAAATAATAAGAATAAGAAAGTTAAATACTAAAAGAAAAAGTATTTGCATTTGTATTTTTCAATTATGAGTTTTTCTGAATTGATTGTTTAAGAAAAAAATGCATTTATGAGACAGAAATATCTGTAAATTAATATTCTCGTCTGTGGAACAAACTTATTACTTGATTTCTTTCAACTTTTACATTTTTTCAACTTTTTTTGTGATCGATTTTTTCTAACCGTCTCAACGTTTTTCTATCTTCCTGGCAACTGCATTCAGATCTTGGTCTGAATGTTTTTAATCAAAAAGAAAAAACGATTGCAAGATGTCTTTTATTATGCCGAAAGCATTAGTGATCTATTTTCTATGAAAGATTTTTTCGGATTTTCATTTATAAGACATTCTGATAATGGACACGATCTTTCTTGCCACTTCCTAATATTTATGTGTTCCATAGAAAAACTGGGTAGTCATTGTATTTGCCGCATATTTGACTTTCAATTTCTATTTTTATATCTAATGAAAGAGTTCAAAAAATGTTCAAATGACTAAATATAATGTTATATATAAATTATATATAATATTATATTTAGTCATTCGAAAATTATTATATTATATAGTATAATATTTTGATTTTTTTGCTCTTGATCGTTTTCTCGTTAGTGTTGTTTTCCACTGTTGATTCTAATTTTTCAACGCGTTTGTTATGTTGTGCTTTTTGTTTCGTTTTAATTAAAAAATAAAGTTTAATGAATACATTGTGGCGATTCCGATTTAAACCGAAAAAATGTTGATTAACGACATTTAACCCATTAACGCATACTGTCCTTTTTTAAGGACAGCAATAAAAAGTTTTTTTTATAATAGTTATTTTGATTATATTTATTATCTTTGCAACTAATTCAGTCCTATATAAACTGAAGTCTTTGTTTAAAAAAATTTTGTGATTTGAAATTGATAGATTATTTCGATATTCTGATTTTTCAAAGCGATAGCTAAATTTTTTGTGTTTTTGTCATGGCTCATGAAAAAAAGTTAGTTATAATTTTATTTAATGTCTACTATTCGTAATGTATAATATTATTTTATTGTTATTCATTCTTACATCTTATTTTAAAATAAATTTCATTTTACATGTAATATTATTTCCAAAAACTGTGTTTTATTGAGTGTCCTTTTTTAAGGACACTATGCAGTAATACTGATGGTAAAAACAATTATTTTTAGATTCGCTCTTCATGAAGTTCTTAGTATTTTGGAAGATGACAATGATTTCTCTTCAGCAGATACAGTTCTAATAGTTTAAACGACAAATCAAAATTTGAAAACATGTCTTCCTTCACATTGTTTAATTAATTTTGTTATGTAACAGTCATCAAGTTGATAACTATACAGTATAGCTAGTTTGTGTCCATGGTCGCTTTGTTCGCAGTAAATCCTGCGGTTTGCTAAAGGAGCAAACCTGAAAGCATAATTATAGCCTATACTCATTCTTTCAGGCAATCAATCAATCAATCAAATAACTTTCTATAGCGCTCCACCCTCAAATTCAAAAGGCTATGTTCCTTTGGCAAATCGCAGGATGTATTGCGAACAAAGCGACCTTGGACACAATCTAGCTGTAAGCAATGCTATAACTGTCAACAGATTTGAATAATTATTAAGATATTTTCATTGCAATGACAAAGAGAAAATTAATAAGTTAGGCAGAATGGCCAAAGTGCGTCCATTATTTGATGCTATGAATGAAAGATTTCACAAGTTTTAGCCCAAAGAATGTCATTTGGCAATTGATGAATCAATCGTGCCATATTATTGGAGGCATTCGTCAAAAGAACTTATCAGAGGGAAACCTATAAGGTTTGGGAATACAGTTTGGCGTCTAAATAATAGGCTTGGTTATTTGGTAAACCCATATCAAGGAGCATCAGAAGAGTGCAACAGCGATTTAGGCCTTGGTGGATCGGTGGTATCCAAACTAATAAGATCATTTTATTAGTCAAATTGGAGATGGGCAAAAAAGATGCAAGCAATGTGGAAAGAAAGTGCAAAAGAAATGCCCTAAATTTAATGTAGCTTTACATTTTGAGTGCTTCAGCATCTACCACGAATCGTGATTACCGTCAGTAGCAATGCATAGTGTCCTTTTTTAAGGACATTTTTTATTTTCATCATAACTTTTTTTGTATAAAATATTTCAGAATAATTTTTTGATTTTATTTTTTAGAATAAGTTTTTCAATAAAATGTAAAAAAATTATTTAATTCCTTTGAGTCATGCGTTAATGGGTTAATAATCGATTAAGTTCACAAAAACCGCAATTAATTTTTTAATGTATTATTTATTAATATCCTGAAAAAGAATTATATCATGACTGCAAACAACATCGAGTCATTTCCCATTTTCATAACTCTGCCACCTGTGCTGTAGGATGAGTGAGTGAATGGATGAGTGAACGGGTGGTAAAACCAGCAAGTCAAAAATCAATGGATGGAATGATGGAGAAGTTAATAAAAAATAAATAATTAATGAAAATTTTCAAATAAAAAGTTTAAAAAGAAAAAATGTGGAAAAGTTGTTTATACAGCACTCACTTACATCTCATGAGGGGATTAGATCATCAGACACATGAAGGAATTAAACTCAGTTTGTGTGTGCTCATGTCTGTGTATATTTTTATTAGATTAAATAAAATGTGTAAAATATATTTTTGAAAAAATGTAATTTTTAATATTTGATATTAATAAACTGAAAATGATGACAACTAAAATGTAAAATTCATAAAATTAAAAAGATGGTTCTCGAAAATAAGGCTCTAAAAGTGCCTTAGTAACATTAACGTTTTTCCTATTCGTTTTTTCTGTTCTTTTTTAAAGCTTGTAAGGTTCACTAAAGAGAAGAGTGAGTAAACGTTGTGAATGACAAGGGAGTTGCAGGAAGCTGTACTGGTGAAGAGAACTGTCGAAAGGGCGATGATAGAAGTTACATACGGATAAGCAGAGGGTTCTAAAAAATGTGATAGAAGAGATGGTATTAGGTTAAGTAGATGAGATATTAGTAAAAAGTGTTGTAGTAGTGATGTTAAAAACATAACTAGATTCCTCAAAACTATTTTTAAATGCCCTATTTTATCTGGGAAACATTGGCAGTTGGATAATACACACTGCAGCTTTTTTGTCCACTCGCATCAATGCCCGTCAGACATTTCAATCTCACCTTTCTCACTCCACTGCATCCCGTCAACTTTCAATGGTTGATGACAGGTTTTTAACTTTTACGTGATTATTATCACCAGCCCTAAGAATCTATGAAATTTTTTATAAAAGTACAAATCTTTTTTGTGATATTTGCACTTCTGACTATAATAAAATCTTGACTTTAAAAATGTAAATCAAAGTTTTAATTTTGAAATGATCTAAAAATCCCTTAGCTGTCTCACATTCTTGAGTGAACTTTTTAAGTGCATAATCATTTCCACCCACAACCAGCACCGACACTATTAACTTATTCACACCTCAGTTGAATCTAATAACTTTTCACAAATTATTCAACAAATTCTTTTTCCATTTTTCCAACGCTTTTATTTAAAATAAACTTTTCAATTAAATTTTTTATCAACTTTTTCCCCCTTTCTTTTGTCGTTTCGACTTTTTTCAGTTTGCTTAAACGTTTCCTTGCTCACCCTTTCTTGTTTTAATCTTTTCAGCATGCTATCCACTTTACACACAAATTAGCACCCGCGAATACAAACAAAAAGAGAAGAATAAAAGTTGTTATTTTCTAAATGACATTGGAGTAATTCCTATTCGAGCTAAAGTTGCTCACTTGGTTCAAAATGACAAAACACAATCAGCATTCATCACTACCTCTGCTTGCATTTTCTCATAAAACAAAATATAAAAAGTGGAGAAAATGAAAATATTGTTTGTAAGTATAATTTTTTTTGTTTTAAATTTAGATGATGAGTCTGGACACGACCGAAGAAAAACAAGTATCAACTTCCCATTCAAAGTCAAGAGTTATGCATAAGAAAAAAATGTGAAATCGAACAGCCCTGATAAATTAAATGGTTCAAGCATTCATTAAAAACAAGCCATTAAGTGTTAAAGTACGCAAGTTAGAGGTTGAGTATGCCCAAACATTGCAGGACGTCTGATACTTTCAGTAGCTGAAGCATTCTTGTTGCAGCTCTTTTCTGAGACTGCTTCTCATTTTGTTGAGAACTTAATGTCAGTATCATTAAATTAAAAGTGAAAACATGATCAATAGTACCTTCATCATCTTTCATATGTCCTCCATCCTCATCATAATCATTACTAAAGACAAAAGCTACAAAATCAATAGAATCAAAGTTTAAAAAGAGTTTTGATGAAAAAATCATTGCTATAATTAAGTTGAAATAATCTTTTGAACTGTGGGTTTTACAACAATTATTTAAAAGCTTTGGAAAAAACTAGAGTTCTAATATTTTTATTCTTATTTTTAATAGTTTAATTTTTTACAATTTTTAATTGAAATTATTATAACTGCAACTTTTTTTATAGTTATAACTGAGTTTTTGTCCTAAAATACTGAGAAAAGAGCTGGAAAAATGTTCTCATAGACTAGAAAGCAAAGGAATGTTACTGGTGGCACCATTAATCTTAATGTCTTGCTGCTAACACTGAAAACATAAATTTTAGACCTTCTACATACATAAATGTTGACTTATGGAGAAAACCCGAATAAAAATGGAGGCGGCGTGTAAAAGGAACTTTTCATGCTTTTAATCACGTCATTTTGGTAAACTATCAAATCTCTTCATACAAATTTCTAAGTGGTAAATTGAATATATTTCAGGGTTCAGCATGAGAAGGCAAGTGATGGAAATTTCAGGGCTTTGTACCAATAAAAAAGTTTTCCTAAATCAAAATTTTCTTTTTACTAAAATTTTTAGTTGTCAGCATAACAAAATAAATAAATATTCAAAAGTTTTGTTTTTAAAAAGTGTTGTTTTAAAGCATTAAAATATGGCGTGTTAAGTAGCGAAGCGAGCCGTATATTTAAAGCAAAATAAATCTGAAAGTTTTGGTTAAAAAAAAGGTATATGAAGTTTTAATTATTAAAAAAATGATAGTTTAAGAAGCTTTTCAAAACTCAAAAATGATTTTAAGGGGGCAAGTAATGGTGGAAGAAGAAAAAGGAATGAGAATCAAACATATAAATTGTGTATATGTGTTTTTGTTCTTAGAGCCACAAACACACATTTACAAAAGCTTTTAGTCCTAAAACCGTTTTAGCGCATTAGAATCACTTAGATGTCAGTAATGACTTGAAGCACGCTATGATGACTGTTGCAAACGAGAGGTCAGCTCGAGTACCCGATCCGACCGAGAATAAATTATCAGAAAGAAGTTTTAACAAAATCAACTTTCAAATTGGCAACGGGAAAAACTTGAACAAAAGTTATCGCCATTGAAAAGATTACTTACTTAGGGTTAGGGACGAGTCGAGACCGGCAATCGAGTTGCGGAAACGGGACGGGACTGGGAGCTGAAATTCTGATGACCAGCGAAAACTTTTGAAAACGGGACGGGACTGGGAATAATAAATGGTCTTGGTCCGACCTCTTTTGCAGACAGAGAAAGCAACAAAAGTGACCAAAAGTCATATTTCTTCGACTCTAGCACTTGAGGCAAGTTTATCTGAGCTTCACTATGAGCATGCGTACTAAATAATGTCCTATTACTTACGAATTGCATCTTTGAAACTTTCACTTTTTTTTGGAAAATAATTCTTTAAAATGTTTTTCAATGACAAGAAACTTAACGAAACTTATTGGAAGTTCATCGTGAAGGATTGAAGATGGGAATTTTTCTGCTCACCACTAGTCTTTGAATTTTAAGAAATTTCATAAAATAATCTCAAAGGTATATTATAGTAAATTTATTATATAATTTTCACTTCAATACGAAAAGAAATACATTGAAAAAGTATTGTTTATCTGCCGCTTAGGTTCTAAAATACTTTAAAAACTTAAAAGCAAGAGCAAGGGAGCCAGAAGAGTGATATAATTTGATTTATTCCATTTTCAAACCTTTATTTAATTATAGTCTATTTTTCTATCAAATAAAAATTGCCAACTGTTTATTCTTGCGTTAAAGGCATAGAACTTTTATTTTTACTTTATCGTTTGAATCGCGTCTTTAATCAAAATCCGAAATGTTCGCTTCTTCTAGATGGCTTCCTTGCGAATTTTCATTTAATACAATTTCACCTTTATGCATCTTCATTTCTATCGTAAGCCTGTCTCATCTGTATTCACAGCAGTCAAAAATATTACATCAGATACACATACATCTAAGGCATAATCACCAGCAGATATTTACATCACAAAATCTTAGTGTCTTTAAGTATTAAAACTACAATAGTTACGTGATAATGTATTTCTTACTCCTGTCACCGTTTCCATACTGAGTGATTAGGTCTTGTTGAAAAGTGTGTATAATATTTTTAATCAATCAAAAGTAGTCTAAAATATCTTTGTGAGACATTAAAAAGGATCGATAAATAGAATTTCATTTCAGCATGCATGGAATAAAAGAATGAGATTGCAATCCATAAATTTTGCTTGGGGAGCCATGCGGGCAGTGAAGCCATCTCCACAAATATAAACTATTCAGTCACCCTTCTGGACTCATTCTGAAATACTCTGAGCTATTTAAAGCTGTTGCGAGTTATTGTGGTCAGGTTGAGAGGGTGTGAGGTGACCATGGTCGGTGGTTGAAATAAAAAAGTTTTTTTTTCTTTTTCTATTTTTATACCCATGAATTTGACAATAGAAGTTTTCAGTTTTTTATAGAATTTCTAACTTATTTATGTTTTCTTTAAGTTTCAAAAATAATTTTAAATAACAAGAAATTGAAATTTACACTAAATCCAAGCTGGGAGCTAGCCGTGAAATTTATGAGGCATGAATTTATGGAAAGCTCGATAGTAGTAGATCAGGAGTTGGTCATCTCATGCGGCCCAGAAACACCCCTCACCTTGCCTTTCCACATGTTCCCCGTTACAGATTTCCCAATCTTGAAATATCCTTTTTATATATTCACTTATTTTTTCCAGTCTAGTCAAATGATAGCATTTATCAGCAAACTCTGATTAATTTGTTCAAACAGATTTTGTTTAAAAAAAACCAAGAAAAAAAGTTTATTATAAGTATTTTTCCTAATGGAAAACATTCTTCATTTTTAATGTTCATACCGCTTTCTTTATGTCTTTTATCAAAAGAAATTATGTGATTCAGAAACATCCAGAGTGCTTGAGGTTCGTGCCTTGAGTTTATACTGCAGCTCGACTCAGTCAGGCCTTGTAGGCTTGAATGTAATGAACATTCAAGCTAGTTTTTTATTTTCTATATTTATAATTAATGAAAAATACAACTTTAGCATTATGGTCAAAAGTAATTATTTAAGACGTAGTTCCGTTCTTTTTTTAACAATTCATTCAATCAATCAATCAATAAAATAAATTTCTATACCGCTCTTTCGTCAAATTCAAGAGCGTTCATCCTATTTAGTCATTTTTTAAAATCCATAGTTACAAGATGAGTTAGAAATCAGATATCAATAGAAGATCAATAGTGTATCATCAGATCAATGCTGTATTCTATCGTATAGGGAGTAAAAAGAATATTACAATTCATATATTTCATCAATGACTTCTATCTTTTTCAGTATTTTTATAATTCATTTTTCAGTGCTTCTATAAGATTGGGAACAGGATGCCAAGATACGGACTGATTTATCTTGCTTTCACAATCTATTACTGTGCAGATGATATTAATTTCAAAACCCACTTCCAGACAAAAGAATTGCTGAATGAAGCATTAGATAGGAAGTAATCGATTTTTAAAGCGTAAAACATTAATATCTGCTCACATTACCACAAAAATACCGAAAATTTGAAACATTTTTAACGTTACTTTATTTATCACTTCAATTAAATGTAACCACAGACTTACACCAAGCCAACAAAGCTTTGGTAGATAATGATGACTTATTTTCACATACAATATTCTTTGAAAAAAAGTTCTTAATAATTGTTTTTAAAATATTAATTAATAACATTTTTAATTTTTCTGATGGTTCTATTCTTTTATAATTTTTGTCTTTAAGCCCTTACCAATTATTCAAATTTCAAAATTGTAAAAAATATTTTTACGCAGTCATAAAATATTTTCTTTAAAAATCTTTACGATACTCACATGAGGTTCAATAAAATTTAACAAATAGACATTACGTATCAAAAAGGAACTTTGATGCGAAAATATTTTAATGATCTGCAAATCCAGATAAAATTAAAAGTTCAATTAAATTCAAAACATTTAATTGAGACTAGTTGTAGCGTCAAGAAATTCAATAAAGCCTTTTCATGCTTGTCTTTAATCTCCTGCTGACCATTTAGATTTTTCACTTTATAAACTAAACTTTTAAAAACAAACTTTTTGAAAAAAGCTTATTGAAAACTGAAGTAGATGACTAGAGCTCATGGTATCTGCAGACCTAAACGTCAAATAAATTGAATTAAATTTCGTTTATGCTACTCAAATAATTTCTATATAACTTTTGTTTAATTTAAAATTTAAATTGCCTTGCTAAATTTCGATAAACTTTTATATAAAATACTAAATAGAATTTTTGTTTGAATAAAATCATATAACTTAAAACAAACAAACAAATTGAATAAAAATAAAAATACCAAAGTTGTATGAACCACTATATAAAATGAACAAATCTAGCAAAATTCAATAGTATTTTTCAAAGAGTTAACATAATTTCAATTGGCATAATATTCATATTATGAATAATGAAAACTTAAATTGTGTTTTTGAGTAAATTCTTTAGCAATAATATTTAAATGTTTGTAGGTTTATTATTGTTTTTTTCAAATTTGATATACTTCAATGTTTTTGCTGAAAAATCATCTAGGGATTATATCCTTTGAAAATAGTTTTCTGAAGTTATATAGCTAATCTCCCTATGACCCCGAGAGTTTCATTGTGCTTAAACTACGTATTTCAATTTCAATTTTTAGAATAACAAATTTTGATGGAAAAATTAACTATTAAACCCTCAAAAATTAGTTATAAATTCAATTCCAAAGTTTTCATTGAAACAATTTTTTAGTGAACTTAGAAGATATGTGAAAGAAGAGTAAATCATGCTGGATAATGTAACTTCCTACGGAATATCCTTTTCCAGCCTAGAAATTTTAAATCAACTTTTTTTATATTAAAATATCCGAAAACTTCAGAAGAGATATGAAAAAAGACAATGGAAGCTGAAAGATTCTGACCTTTGGGATGCAATGGATTTTTATATCAAACATTGCAAAGAAGCCTTTATGAGAAGCGACAAGGGATGCTCATTTATTAAGTTTTTTTTCAAACTGAATAGTTTAGTATAGTGAATATTGAGAAGAGTCTGAAAACAATGGTGTTTTTTATGCTGCTTCAAGAGTTAAAACGTATGTTTTTTTACATTGTTAACTCAGAAGTCACTCTCAAAATAAAACATTTAAATAAAACAGGGATTATTATCATGACGCAGAAACATTGAATTTATAACATTATGTAACTACATCAGAAGGACTCACATACTCAAGTAGATTTCTTTTTTAATTATAGAATATTTTGGCAGAAAATGACAAGAAAAGTATAGAAAAATATGATGTGAAAGTTGATTGAGTTCAAATTAATGGTAGAAGGCAACCATGACAGATGATATTTTCCTTTTATGCAACCCAAACAATAATTCTTTAAACATGCTTTATTATTTTAATAATTTCCTTTAATACAATTTTTGAAGACTATCAACATCGAGATGGAATTAGAGGTTTTCAATCTAGTAACCGAAAATACAAATAAAAACCTTTTTAAATGCCAATTGAAACTCATAAGCATGCTCATTCAACGAATACAAACTTTCATCAGTCTTCTCATTGACATGTCTCTCATGTTAGGCTCTCTGGAAGATGACAGTTCATTAATGCTCCCAATTTCACCGAAGCCTCATCGATTTGCTCAATGAAGTACCAACAATAAACTTTAACCAACCCTTACGCCGCTCAAAACTATTCGCCCTATTGCAGAACTTGCTTATGTATCTGATTGTTTAGGATATATAAAAAATGAAACTTTAGAAAAATTGTCCTAATTATCTTTCTATTTTATTTTTATAACTACACAAAAATGATAAATTAAATGAAAATACTTAGAAATGATAATATACTGAATAAAAAGATATATAAATGGAAAACCAGGTTCCTTAGTCACCACTTACTGTCTCCACCAAACACTCCGTGCAGGCGAGAACAGTTTGGAGGACAAAAGTTCAAACGTCTACGACACGCAAAAAAATGAAAACCTCAAAGAATACCAGTCTGCAAAAGTTTGTGAGTTTGAAAAAGGTTGGTTGGGAGTGTGGAGTGAAGACCTGAACGACAGGAGCAGAGTGGTTGTGATCAATGCCAGCCACATAAGCTCCATGGGGTTGTGCTACAAGCGATACAAGGGGTACTATCTTATTGAAAACAAGTGCGTGGTGGTGCTGAAGAGATATAAAATTGTTTATTCCTTATTGTTAATAGACTTTTTTTTAACTTTTTTATTTCTATTTGAATAAAAAACCGTATGAGTATGACGTAAAAAGGTTTACTTTTGCTTCGCTATCTATAAATCAGAAAAAAACTATTCAATTATGATGAAAAGTCAGTTAAATCAAATTAAAAATGAATGGAAAAAGTTTCAGAACTTCTATAATGTACGATATTTTAAAAATTAAAAACAACTTTGATTATTTTTTATGTTGCTTGATTTAGTAAGTTTTAAATTCTTCCTTTTAAAAGGTATTGTAAGCGATATTTATGGATTTGTAGAATAGAATCTCAAAGATTCCCAATTTCAAAACCTTCAAATCTAAGTCAAATCATTTTAATAACCTGTTTTCATTAAATTTTAATAACTGGAAAATATCGGAAATTTATATTTGAGGTCCCTTTGAAGCGAACCGCTAATGTCAATAACTTTGAATGTCCACAGGGGGTGTTCAAGAGTACATCAGCAAGTGCGAACCTCAAAGCCTGACCTTCAGGCAAGCTTACTTGCAGCTTCCCTTTCAGACACTTTATTTTCTTGCAAAATTTGCCAATTAAACGGCCTAATCCTAGTTCTGCGTGTCTCATCTTTCCCCTAACTCATTTGCTGCCAAGCGCAAAATAAGTGCGACAGTGAGGAAAGGACTTTTCTTTCTTTTTGATAAATTTATATATGTGATTGTAAATAGAAAAATAAATTATAAACCAATTTTTGCAATGCAATTGGTCAAAAAGAGTTAATTTAATGTTGATTTAAAGTATATCACCGAAAGTCAAGTCAACAGTAATGAATGATGTACTTGAGTGAAAGGATGGGAGAAACCGCATGAAGTAATGGAAACTTTTACCATCCATCATTTTAATTTCATTTAAAAGACATTTTGAATTTAAATATTGAATGAAGCTCTTACTCACTTTAATTTAAATTAAGAAATACTTTTAAAAAAAGATTTGTGAGACGATTTGATGGTTGCACGAAGGAGGCTTCTTAGATATTTGTGTCGAAAAGTCTGACGTGGAAATCCCACAAAACAACATTTTTATAGTTTCAGACCTCTGTGATGTGTTTTGAACCCATTGTGATGCCTTAAACTAGTAATCTCGTAGTACATCACTCTCTTCCTCAATCAATTCAATTCCACTTGAAAAATCATAAGTAAACTTAACAAAATCTTATGAGGGTTTATTTTACGCAGAAAAAGTTTTAAAGTATTTAGAGTTTAGTATTTCAAAACTATTTAACGTACTAGATTTGTCGAGAAAACTTTGATTAATTGATCTGTTCTCTGCGAAAGCAATATTTTTTAATTAAATTTTTTGAAATAATATTTAGTTTTCTCGAAGGCATTAGATAGATTTTTGTTTATGAATGATATATGAATTTAAAGATTATTTATTCAAAAAAATATTAAACCTGCTTTCTCAATCTGAGTAAAGGTTTTTTTTCTTCTAGAATGTGGGCCTTCTCTTAAAAGTTCTATTATGGCAAATATTATAAAATAGTTCTATTTAAACTATTTTCAGTTCGAAGCATTTTATAAGTAAAGAAAAGTTTGAAATAAATGAAACTTAATTAACAATTAACTTAATTAAAGTATTCAATGGAATGCTCACAAAAACAGCCTTGAGTTGCATCTATTCTACATCCTATTTTTTTTTATTGAAGAAATTGTTTACTTTCATATCAAAATATACTTATTTTTTCAGCTATTGAACAGACCAAATAGATTCAAAGACCAATAAAACTTTTTTTTAAATACGAGTTATGAAAAAACCTCTTACACGAGTTCTCGGTGAAACGTCGCATTACAGAACTAGTAATTCACTCTTTCTCACTAACACTAGCATCGTTTGTCAGGTTATGGGGTCGTAAAGTGAAAATGGTCTCTAAGATGACAAATTCCCACAGATACTAAAGAATTTCGAAGGCCTGGGTGAACCATTAATCATTCAGAGAGTTATATATTTTACGTTACATGAAAAAATTATCTTATTCAAAAACACATGCAATGTGAATGATGGACATCCTGAATCCATAAATAATACTCAAAAGGTTATGAAGACCTTTGATCAATGCCTTTAAAACCCAGAACCAACATTGACACTTCACCGCCCACCCATAAAAGCAATAAAAACGCATCTCAAAGATTTAAAAACTCGCCCTTCATGCACACATCAAGCGTAATCATGTGCTTCGATCTGCAAGTCTATCATTCATCACCAGTTTTTTTGTCATGCACGCCACTAAAGCACGTTACTGTGCTTGTTGAGAGCTCTCAGTCGTTTCATCCCTTCTTTCATCTTGCTTTTTTATATTTTTTTCCATTAATTTCTTTTTTCTACTTTATTTTTTAAAACATTCCTTTGATCAAATCTAATTTAACCTAAATCGTAATAAAAAATTCATTTTAGTGTATTACTTTCCCTTTAAACACGCACTTCATTAGAATCCATTAATAATGCAAACCTCCATTAGTTCGCTGATAGTCTCAATCAATCATACTATCAGTTTTAGCACTTTCTCTTATCAATCTAATCCAATACATTCCCATTATATAATTCCATCCTACCAACCACACTCATCCAGATTGCAGCATTGCTACCAATGCCTGCACATCAACCAGCTTCACTCAAACGTTCTTCACTACGTTGAAAGTAGGTGCATTTTGACGAGGTTTTCCATAAAATTTGTGATTTTAAGTTTTTTGAAAACAACAGTTTTTTTTATTTTACCATTTCTTTCGTTTTTGAAAGTTATGCAAGAGGAGTTTTCACTTTTGTTCAGGCTTTTATGCTGCACAGGGAATAATTAAAAGGCGCAGATGTTTTCTCATAAAGGCTTTAAAAAGCAATTTTAAGCTAATTCTTTTTTTTTATATTCTACAAAATATTTAAAAATGAAGAGTTATTATGCTAATTCAATGATACATTATACATTTTTTTCTTTTTATTTACTAATTTTGTGTGTGTTTTGAATGTGTGTTTGAAACCATAAACATTCAGTAATTGCGAAAGATCGAAACATCAAAGCCACTTCTGCAGCTGCTTTATTATTTTGAAGATTTGAAACATTTCCTGTCACAAAATTGTTTTCTTTAAATAAATAATTAAAATCTCAAATCTTCTATACAGCCTTTAACGAACTGTTTTTTTTTCATTCTAGTGATAAGAATAGCTTCTCTTTTATTTATTCAAAGTAATCAATAATTCACATAACTCTTTTTTCTGCATTCACTTACTATTCACTGTCACATTTATCCATCTATGCATCATCCATCCATTACCTTTAACCTTCATCTATCCGACAATTTATGTCTGCCCTTATTCATGAACTAACCTTCAGGTTACTGTGTGGGACGCAGTTCGATACAGAGTATTTGTGCTCAAATCAATGTCAACACAAGTGATCATAGTCCTTTCAACCTGCTATTCCGAGGTATATAAAATTAAAAATTAAATGTACAAAAGTATTTTAACAAGTGTTTCTTTTTAAATCAACCAGTTACTTGCTTGTGGCTTATCAATGGGGATTTATGCGAGGCAAACAGGTTAAAGTAGCGTTTGGTAATAATCTTAAGACATCTAAATTGTATTCAAAGGTTTTTTGATGGCATGAAAGGGTAGAATTTACATAAATGTTTTTTTTTAATTATAAAATTCATGGACTTTTGAAGTTTGTCTCAATAATACCTTGTGTTCTTCTCAGAGATGTTTGCATGACTTATCATACAAGCTCAATCTAATAGATGCTGACACTTTAAATGAAAGGATAATCAATTAAATTGGAGGCCGGAACATTGGATTATTGATTTTCACATTTAGTGATACGTTTTGACAAAAAAATGAAAAAGAATAGAAAAATGGGTTGAGTCTTCCAGCAATCAATCTTCCGCTTTATCCGTTGCCATTCAATGATGGACATTTCGCCTAATACAATTAATTTCAAAATGAATAAATTCGGTAATAACACACCTACATTCTTTTTTTAAAGTTAATTGGCTACATTCGTCTTCTCTTCGATGCTTTTTTTGATCTTTTCAGCAAACAAACATATTTTAAAGTCAAGCAAGAAAAATATCTAGAAGTTAGCCATTTTGATGCATTGAAGAATGTCCTTGAAAATGAAATTTAATGAAAAGTGGTTGAAAGAAACTTTTCAATACTTTTAAATAATTACTGCAAGAACCTAAACTGGCTTTTGAAATCACACTTGATCAATAGACATTCTGGCTCTGAAAATCTGCCACGCGCAGTTAAAGAATTCAAAAAGCATGAAAACATGTTACGGCGAAACTCTAAAAATATAAAAGCTTAAGCAACCCGTATAAATTAAAAAAAATATTTCTAAAAAAACTTTAAGGAAGACGTTCTAAACTTCGAGTATGTAGCTGAAGACAAGACTTAAATTTCTTTTTTTGGCGTTTTCAGAGGCATATAAGTCAGCAGGCACACAAGAATCAATGTCGCAATCACTCCATGAAGGAAAGCATGCATGTTAAGGAGTCATCTTCCTTGCGTTTTGAGTCTTCAATTTCTTGCACGAATGAATAGTTTCATGACAAATTTTCCCAATGCTTTGACGCACAAGAATAATAAAACAATAAGCTAGCGAAGAGAGTTGAATTTGTTTTATATCTTCAAAAAATATAAAATATCCAATGACTTTGGTATTCTTTATAAAAAAACATGTGGTTCACAATTTAATTAAAAGACTGAAAAAGCTCTAAATCTAGTACGTGTTGACTGTCTTAATGGAGTGGTACAAAACTTTAGTCATCTGTATCGTTCTCTATCTAATGCAATAATCGCTGGAGTATCTAACAAAATTATTATTATTTATTAATTTTGTTATTTTAATAATAATTATTATTATTTTATAAAACCGTACTAAAATTTTTTTTTTTTATTTAAAAAAAATTATTTACAATTTTTTATTTAATATCCTAAAACTTGAATAAAGAGGTTTCAAAAACTGTTAAACTTAAATAATGCACTTAAACGCTTTAAATTTTATCTACAAAATACGAAAAATATCTTTTACATTTATTAATGAAAGTCTTTTCAAAATTTAATTAACTGTAAAAAAGTGAAAGAATAATTCGTGTTTTACTAAGAAGTGAAAATTAAATTAACTTAGAAAAGTATAATTTTTTACTAATACAAAAAACGCTTTTATTGAAAAATATGAAAAGCTATACATTTTTGCATTACATTCATAAAATAATAAAAATTCATCACTATTAACAACTCCTTTCGCTTTCAGCTGTATAGAAATTTTAAATTTTAAATCAAACAACCACCCCTAGTTAACCCCTTGTCCTCCAATTGTCCTCTCTTGGAAGCTTATCACGTTACGTACAGGAACCACAGCCTCTGCTTTTGCAGAAGTCCTACATCTTACGGCTACCCTTGCGCTTCGGCGAACAAATTCATGTTTTCTCTCATGAAGTGTAGGAGATGCACAGAGTCTCTGAACCAAAGTAAGTACAATAAGTTGACTTTGGTGACTGAACAACTGTTGTAGTTAATATTATAACACTTTTTTTAAACTTTAGTCGTTAGATGTTTTTATACAATTTGAAATGATCTTTAAGTTTTAAAAGTTTTAAATGAAAATATTTTCTGATTTAGTTTTATAACCATTCTTTTCCAAGAAAGATTTTTGAATTTTTCCTATTTTCATTATTTTCTGGCATAGCAGCAAACAATATTTTAAAACCAAAATAAATTTTAGAAAATGACTTTTTTAAAATTGAAACAAGACTTAATATGGCTGAAAAGAATTTAAATTCTATTCTAATCAAACTAAATGTAATTTGCACAAACAATAATTAATCACTGATTACACTAATCACTAATCCCAGCATACTTTAAAACTAAGAACAGCTCACGTCCACACTATTTTATGTCCGTGTCAATCTTAGGTTCCAAACTCAAAAAAGTTTAATTTGTCAAATAAATCTATAAAATAAAATAAAAGATTTTTCAAATACTTGTAATTTTATTGTATAATTAATTTTATATAATCTGTAATAAACTAATTTTTTTTATTTATTAAATATTTTATACTTTAAATAATACATTTGTGAAACCACTTTCCATCGTGGGTGTTTAAAAAAGTCGTCAGACTGAATATTCTGACACAACCGAAAGCTTAATGTCACAGTCTTTCAAAAAGATAATTTTATGATAGCTTGTGTCCCAATAACTGAAACAAGATATGATGCCTATTTTTTCGTCTCAAGGTCTACTTCAATGCTAAATGAAATTGTGAAATTTAATTTCAGCTATTCGAAAGTTGAATAATTCTGTCAAAACAATGTTTTTTCACTAAAACTTTTAAAATTAAATTTAGATTTTAAAAATCAGTTTTAAATAATTTCCATTACAACCATTTGGGCTGCCAGGTATTTGTTAATTATTTCTATATAAAGAGTTTAGGTGCAATGTTCGAACTGCTAAGTGCCAATTTGATGAAAATAAAAAATGTATAAAACCAAAGTCTGTCTTAAATAAAAAAATATTATTTTTCTGAAGCACCTAAAACTAATTCAGATGTTAATTTCTTTGTGTTTTTCTAGTTTATTTTAACTATTTTGAAACTCCGCCTTTAAGCACTCAAAACTTCGCAGGAATCCTACTCGAATGCAACTCTCATTGGAGCATCAACGGCAAAAACTACGGCATGGCCAAGGTGGACTATTACTCGGTGGAGGCAAAAAGTCCTTATGGAAGAGATGAAGAAAAGGATGACGAAGAGGACAAAATATCCTTCTACAACCAGACTCACAAATCTTTCAGATGTTTTGTGAGTTTTATCAAATATATATTTTAAAATTTTCATTTTTGTAAAAAACAAAAACGTAATTTTCAGTCGCTTAGTTTTTTCTAATCCTTTGGGATAACTTTCTACATGTAATCTTGTTTAGTGCTTTTTATATCATCATAAGTGTCTGTGCAAATTTGAGTTTTCTTTGCTCTCACATTCCATTCTGTCATATTTTAGGTCCATTTCTGTATCGCTGCATCCGTTCTCTAAAACATTTTTATCCGGCACTTACACGCTCAGAACATAACTCATCTCTGTTTTCAATATATTTTGATTGTTCAATAACCTTATTCATTAACTCTTCTTATCTTTATTGTTTTCTATTAAAACTCATTCAATCATACTAATCTAACGACAACGCTGAATCCGAAGAGAGTTCACTTTAACACAGAAAAAAATTCTGAGCTGAGTGCACAAAACTTTGTTTTTTGTGCCATTCAGCATTAAAATGTATTGTTCAAAAGATAATCGAAATAAAATAATATTTAGAATTTTTAAAACGGCTTCAAAGTTTAACAAAAATAGCATAACAGACCGAAAATATTTTAGATTTTATCTTATGTTCTGATTTGTAGAAAAAAAATTGATGTATTATTGTTCTTTATGAGCTGCTTTATCAAATAAAAATAACTTCTTTGGTCATGTAATAGAAAGTCTTGCACTGAACTGGCACAAGCAAGAGCAATATCAAAAGAAACCAACTTTTTATTGATAATATTTGTAAATGGAATTCTCAGAACCACTACTGAACCCACAGATGTACCAATTGCTGGGCACAGTGGCTTACTTTTCCATCTCTTCTTCTTCGTCGTGCGCTCAAATCGTTAGTGCCAGAAATGGACCTCTGTTACTGGAGCTTACACAAGGTTGGTGCTAGTGAAAGTTTGTGGTTGAATTAAAAAAACGTATTTTTTTATAATTTTATTTTCCTGCTTCCATCAAGATGCATTTAGAAAGTTTAAAAAACTATAATTTTAATTAAAATTAATAATAATTAATACATGAGAAGTTCTAAATTTAGTTTTATACTATTTTTTCAAATTCTAATACATACAAATGAATCCTAACTAAATTATAAACTTACTCTTCAATTTATCAAATGTCAAACAAAGGGCGTTTTACGTCACGAACCTTTTCACGCACACAGACATGAGGTCCTCTTTAGCAAGCACTTGTTCGTATCCCGATTGGTTGATTGAGAACAGTTGGACAGATGGTAGGTTGCTGTATGAAGTGGAGCAGAACCACACACTCTATTCTTATCTCAAAGTAAATAGAATCTTGAGCTTCCAGTGCCTTCAGATCCAAAAAGACCACTCTCACTACCACAACATCAATCTTCAGTCTCCAAGTCAATTCCTCATTACTACTCCTTCCACTTTCTCTTATACAAACCTTCACAATGACGTATTCAACTCACTGCAGTCTCATTATGAAATTTCCAAGCTTTCAAACAAAAAACCTTCACTTTCTTCAAACCACTCAAAATCCATCTACCCCATACTGCTTCTCAGTCCTCTCGCTTCTAAGAAAACAACCCGCTTCGTGACCTCTCCAACTCCTTCAACCTTTTTCGCTTCTCACCGCTCAGAAACCTTCATCTTATTGACCAAAGAATTAAACCAATGGTATGCGAAAAAACAACTTTATCGATTTATCCATTTTTATTTCTGAGAATACTAATTCTTCATTATCTCAAAAATCAGAAATTACTTCTTGGAATTTAATCTAGAATAACAGAGATCTTTTTTCAAACTCGACAATAAGAAGCAAGCATAGACATAGACATATCTCAATTCTTTGCCCCATCACCCTCTTACTCTTTCTTTTTTTCCTAATTCACTTTCAAACTTCTCTTTCCACAACAGCGAGTCAAGCTTCAAATGCTTGAGACTCACTCGGGAGCATCCATACGTCGTCTCAATAGAACTTGGTTGGTTGTTGTTTTTGTGTTTTCAAATTTTGTTTGAGAAGTTTATTTCGAATGTAGATTTTATTGATGAACCCAAATGACCATAGAATTCTGCTATTTGATTTGTCTTCCGAAAACTATCAGAAAAAAATAAATTATCAGAATAACTCTTAGATTTTAACATAATAAAATCAATAAAATTTTGAAAACCCAATTATATCTTATGACAGCGTGTATTACTGATTAAAACCTGAATTATTCATAAAATTTTCACTTTCTTTCCAATGGGATTGAAAGTAATAAAAAAAAATTAACTAATAATTTTAAAAGCTCATAGTTTTCAAAGCTAAACACAGAGGAGCTGAAAACAATAAATAAACTTGAAGACTTTTTTATGAATATCATAATGATCAAATTTCACGAAAGTTTCTCAAAAATTTCTTTTTTCTTAAAATTATTTATATTTTAAAACCTTTATTTCAGCTCAAAATGTTCAATAAATATTTTTTAATGACAAGAATAAGATTATAAAAATAATGACCACAAAACGAATTCTCTGAAGATTTTGATGACAAACAAGTAAGGATGACTCAACCGAGTCTTTTGCCTTCCAAACACAAGCATACGTCTGTCATTCCGGTTACAGCTTATCAAAGAGTCCATCGAGCATAACATCTGTCTGTCTTTTTGTCTAGTGGCATTCTCGGTATTCTCGCCTGAAATATGGTTTCATAGAAGGATAACTGGGCCTGAATTATAATTATAATGAATGATAATTATCATTCAAAGTTTTAAATACATGTATTCTACATTTTACATTTTTTTCTTATTAAATTTTAGTATTTTTAGTTTTTCAAGCTAAATCAAATACACAACTAAATTTCCAAAACTTAAAGGTATTTCATGGTAGTTTGAATGAATTAATGCAGGCAAATACATTAAATACCCAGTAAGTGAAAACGAAAACAAGCAGTAAAGGTGGTGGAGTCGAAGTGAACTGCATCGGAAGAGTGATTCTGCACTGATTGATGACGCAGCACTTATCGCTTGACTGCTCACCAATTCCTGTTTCATCATAAACCTAAGCATCAATCTATCAGTCAATCAATTCATTCATTCAACAAATCCATCAGTTATTTTTGCGTATTTCAACTTCCATTCATCATCATTCTCTTTGAATAAACTTTCTTAGCTTTTTGAATGTTTTCATATTCAATACAAGCGTTTTCTCTTGACAAAAACATTTCTACTGATAAGAAAGCGTCTTAAGTCTAGAGCTTAGTAAACCCTTTCATTGCTTTTCAATTGACAAAAAAGCTTATGGCAAATGGATCACAAAAACATGTGAACCAGGCTTTAAAGGGCGCCTTAAGAATCAAAATGTTGAAGTGAATGTGCAATTAAAGTTCTTATGCAGTCCGTGGAATCTTGAAAGAAACAGGAAGATTTTGAGACAGATTATGATCTTGGTCATCCAACGAGCTTGGTGCAATTCCCAGGCGAACATCAGGCTTACCCTCTGCTCCATGTAACAGAGAAATAACTGCAGTAGCTCCCGATAGTTATCGCTGGGCTGAAAATGTTTGAAACACATTTTCTAAACTTGATTAATGAAATAATTATACTTTTCATTATTTGTTTAACCTTGCGTTTGCTAGAGATTTATTTACTACATTCTAAAGCTCTCGCGACATTATCTTTTTGGAAAACATAATTTACATAACGAAATGTTAAAGTTTGTTAGCCTACCAGTTAATATAAATATATTTCAATGTAACTTGTCTGAGTTAGTTATAGTTATAAAAAACAAAATATAAAGGTAAGGCATAAAAACTACCACAAATATTAAATTTACGTATGGAGAAATTACCTTTTTCGTGTAAAATAAAAAATGCGTGTAATTTTGGTTTATGGAGATTTTTATACGGTTTATAAATTGCGTTAGCCTCTGTGAGACAATTAAATCAGACATCAATGCTCAAAGGTTTTGACCGATTTTTTTGCAAAAACTCTTCTATTCGAAAAATTAACGCTTGGTGGTGATCAAAGCAACTCGGTTAACAGTCATCCTTTCATGATTAAGTATTGCGAAGAAATGTAGAACTAGCATGGCTGCTGCTGAGGAGGATGCCAATAACATTTCTATTAAACATAAAGTAAAGCATAAAACGTATTTGTTCTAAATTGTCAAAATGCTATGAAAATCGGAAAAAAGTTATGCTTATTTAATTCAAAGAAATTGCTAATATCAAAATTTAGAAAAAGAATTTGAAAGTTTTCAATGCAAAAGCATGAACTTTTTTCAGACCTGAAAAGATTTTCTTTCAGAAAAATAAATACACTACAATAGATATGCCTTAGGGGAATAGCTTAAAATATACATTTCACATATAAATTTGTGAAAATGAGACCAGATAACTCGGTTTTAAAATGCTGAGAGTGCTTCAAATATTCGAAGAGCCACTTGCAGCCATAAATATGATTTCACAATAATCTCATGACCATGAAGGCAATTTCGATAATTTTCTACGGCAGAGACTCGGTGCAAGTCATTAAAGGCCTGCAAGCAGACTTTCATATGAGTAATAAAAATGGAACACGACCTTCCAACGTCTACTACATCTCTGCAAAGGCGATAAGGGCGTCTGGCATCCAGAAAACAAGCTATTTGGGAAAGGAGCTTTAATGGCATCTGCTATCGAGCTTATAAAAGAAGTCTCTCCATAGACAAATAAACATCCTTCATTTTTTGGTGAACTAATGATCAAGTTCTTAAAAATAAAATTTCTTTTTTTATTTTGAGATGCATCGATTTTAAACAAAATTTGAAAATTAATTTTACACAAGAATCCTTCTTATACAAATGCTTTCTTGAACAAGCTACAATAGCTACTGCAAAGCTTGGTTCGATCAGTCGTCACTTGCAATCCATGCAAGCACTAGACTTTCCAAATTTCATTTTTAGGAAATAAATGTTTTGAGATACTCAAGATCAGAATGTCATAAAATAGACACCACACTTGCTAGACTTTCTTCAAAATAGTGGCTTTTGTCATAGAAGGGTCTAACATATATTACTTCCTTGAACAGTTTTGCAAATATTTAGATTGTGAAAAAGTTTTAAAAATTTTTAGAGCAAGTGTCCGTTTGGCCGGTAAATAAGCAACTTAGTAAGGGGGAAATTCTTGCTAAACAAAATATAAAAATACTTATTGATTTGTTTGTATTTTAGAATAAAATAGTTTTCCAGTAAAGTAATGGTTTCAATTCCTCTGCAAAGTGATAGACCGTTTCATCGCTTCACGCTATCATCCTTGTTATAGGAACCTAGTGGCAAATTCGTTTATATCACACTGGATGCCAATGAATCAGAAACGGTAGGATTAGTTACATGCAATCTAATAAATTATATGTAGTGGTAAATAGGCTGAAACAGTTTTTGAAAAATTTCTAAATTTAATATAGAAAGATGTTTAAAAAATAAGTTTGCTCATTCTTTTCTAAAACATGAACCATAAAAATATTAAATGAACCAACCTGTTTTACTAAATTTAAACGTATCTTTTTTACCATTTCTTTACAAGCTCTCATGAAAGCTTCCAATCTGTGCTCATTAAACAGTGAAGGCAAAAAAATGGATGACTTTATAACTCTGCTGGTAAGAAAAATTTAAATTAAATGAAGGAAAAAGTGTAAAAACATAAATTTTTACGTTGCGACTGAAGAATTATTAGGGTGAAACGCGATGAGCACGTTTAGAAATCATAAAATGTCTATAGGTTAAAATAAAAATGAAAATAATGATATAAATGAAAATAGAAATGATGAAGAAAAGAATGGAAATGATCATGGTGCAGAGTAGTGTTTCCGTAAGTAAGAATCCTGATTCTTAAGGGTCCTCACGTTTTCGAACATGATATTGATCTTGAAAAGTTTTAAAATTATCATTTGTGTGGTTGGTGAGTGTGAAAAAGCAAGAAGAAAGTTGATTATGATTATGAATGTGTTTGTAATGAGAATGAATCTGAGGGTGATGATGACGTACGTTCATTGTGATTTTGATATATATAATTATAAAGAATATGAGGATAAATGTAGCTTTAGAAGGCTTAATGATGATAAAAAATATATAATGATAGTAATCTAAATAATTTTTTTAATGTCTGGATTATATCATACTTTGTTCTCAAGCTTTGAAAAACTGCGCTTAATCTCATAACCATTCGTAAACAAAAATTATATTTCACACACAAAACTTTGACAAATTAATATGTGGTACCGGACATACAATAGTACAACAAATTAAGGTGAGTTGTGAAAAATATTAAATTATAACTTAGTTATAATGGAATACACGTGAACCCTTTTCAGACTGATAGCAACTGTTCAGCCTAATAAGAATGTGAAAAACCACTACTCAGTACCGACGTGATTACGTAACAAATATTCGATACAGTTCTAATATCTCATCTTATATATGTGCCTGTTGTTTTCAGTCGCGTTCCTTTTCATGCCATAATATTCTATTCGGTGAAGAAAATGTATCTCATGAAAAACTCTCATTTTACAAAGTTGTTTTTATAACTTTTTATCACATTTAATCAATTAGTTCCGATTTATATGGCCAAGAAAAAATAGGACGAAAATAAAAAAAGGCAGAATGTTGAAAGAAAAAGTAAAAAACAAAAGAATGGAAGAGTTTTGTTAAATCGACTTAATGGAAGTGATAAAACAATCTCATTTTAAATTAATGGCATTCTGAGAAAGATATCTTAATGGCGTAATTTATTCGTGCGCCAAACCGAGTGAGTTATGAATTTTAAACGTCCATCCTTTCTTGGGTCGGTTCCTGCGTGACTGCCATAAAACAAGCTTCTTCTCTTATTTCTCATTCAACATTTATTTTTCCATTTATTCCAGCTTTTAAAGAAAGAACCTTAGTGCGAACCCTTCTTGAACATTACAACACTTTCTGAATCATTCTCGGCATTTCTAATAGATCTCTCTTCAGTTACTCCAATCATTAATTTTCAAGCATGAAAAATAAACTTGAACAATCCACCATATTCTCCAACCACAAATCATCACAAACATCTCCCAGGAACTTCTCAGCAGAAGCAGAAGAGCAGGTGTGATAGCTCAGATTTTATGATCGAATCTTCCTTTAAAAGAACTCACCTAGTTGGTAAGTTCCTATTTTAGTGTTTTGCACCGTGCCTTAAACAAAGTTTTTGGTGTTTTGTTCACAAAAGGTTTTGCAAAAATAATATGTTTTTTCAATACGGATAGGTGCGTCTTCAGACGATTCATTATTTGTTTATTCAAATGATACTCGTGCGAAAGAAATACACAAAATGGTTGAAGATATTGAAAAGCCGGTTATTGATGGATCCACAGCTATTTTCTAAAATGTCTTTTATTCTTTAATTAATTAATTTTTTCAGATGTTTTTTCTATTTTATTAGTTTTATTTATTTATCTTTTTTTCATGACATAAACGCCAGAAAATATATTCAAAGGGTTTCTCAGAACGGACGCTTATCAAGACTCATTGCTGTATTTAATCAATCCATCCATCAATCAATCAAATGAACTAGCGTTTTTTATCCAACTCAAAAGCGTTCTTTAATAAATTTGTTTAAAAAATCGGTTTATAAACCCCTTTAGAATATATAATATATATATATATTAAATCAGCTAGCCTCAATAGTTAGTTAAACCATCTCTCAAATCTAACCTCACCCACATCACCATCTTCATCATCGCCGCAGCATCACTACCATGGCCAATACATCATCCTCATCATTATTTTATGCAATTTGCTTCTGTTGTGAACGCGTTCAACTGTCAGCCAGTCGGTGATGGTTTCTGTCGGATAAGGGATAAGGGACATTTCAGGTAACTTCTTCGTCTTTCAGCGAGATGGACGCACTGGGCGCGTCAGACAGTCAGCTTGTTAAAGCAAGAGACACCTGCTTTGAGATATGAATCGCTATTACTTGTATACATTTATACTATTTTTGAATAATGAAAAAAATTATTACTCAGTTTAAATTTTACACAAAGGTTTTTGCTAATTTCACACTTTTTAAAGTTTCACTAGGCAAAGGTACTGAATATTTTTTTAATTAAAATAAATTCTGTGGAATCTCGTTTCTCATTCCTTTCTAAGTGAAATAGTGGAAAAAATTGAAAATCGATTAATATTTGGCAAAGTTATAGACAAATATACAGTGGAATGTTTTTTTGCCCACAGTGTTGTATTTTTTTACCGCAAATAATAAAATAATGATAAATACAATTAATATTTTTTACAGATTCTTATTAGTGAGTAGAAGCAAAAAAAGATTTTTTAATATCACTATTTCAATAGAAGATTACGCACTTTTCAATTCAATATTGGTTAGAAAACCTTTCTCCAAAGCCGAATAGATGAGCAATCTTCAACCTTCTAATACTATCGTAACTGTCAACCCTAGAAACTAATAGAACCATCCCTAAAGCTGCTTCCACCACCCCTTCAGCTACTCAACAGCCTCAGTCTGCTGTGTGTCCTTTCCAGGGTAAGTACTCAATTCTCTCTTACAAGAAAAAATATTCCACCAATTGTGTGGTGGCGGTTGAAGTGGGGTGTGTCCGTGGCCGCTTCATCGAAATGATCGATTCGTGCAAGCCCCATGCTGGTGAGTGCTTGTTGCTAGCTGAGTATTAATGCTAATAAATCAGTTAAAACTGAAGAAGTTATTTCTAACAAATAATTTCATGTAACTATTTAACAAATTGCGTTCTTAAATAAAACCAAACCCCATACGTATGGAAGTTTGTTTAGCTTTATGCCACTTTAACATTAGATTTAAAAAAATATCAATATAAAAACGAAATTGCACTTCAATCACTTCAGTTTCCGTTGAAAAGTGCACCACATGGTGGCACACTACAAAGACCACACAGCTGATCACTTACCGTGACTTTGACAACGCCATTGTCTGCTATGTTGGTCACATTTTTCTTCATTATTTAAAATGGTCATAATCGATTTTATAGAAAAACTTTACCAGAAAAACTCAAAAACACCAATCTAATTTCCACTTTAATTGCTTCAATCTTTTAAGCAATGGCTTTCAGGCTTTTGTTGAAGAAATGTTTAATGGCCAGAAAACATTTGAACGTCCCTAGCCACTACAAAAAATCTATTTCTCTAATGTACTCAATTAATCTCGGTCATTTAGAGCATATGTAAAATTAATTTTGTACATTCTTTTGTCAACGACGCAGTTACTTTGATTAAACATAATGAGATATTCACAGAAGTCAGAAAAATGTAGATTTGTAATCGAAAAAAAGAAAAACTTGAAAAGATTATTAAGATGTTTTTTAACAATGGTAAATATAATAAATATAGCAAACAATAGCTCGCTGAAATGCAAACATAAGTAGCTAACTAAAAAAAACTTTAAAATTGCCTACATCGTATTGCATACACAAACTTAATATTGACAAGTCCATGACACAAACACATAGATATTCAAGCAGCGGGACGGTTGGTTGGAAGTGAGAGTGGTGCATGGATGTGTGGATGACATGGGAGCATTTGAAGTTCTAGTGGCCAGCAGCAATGGTGGGGTGGTGGCGGGCAGTCTGAACAGAGGGAACTCTAGCCATTCAGACATCCTTCGTCTCGTCCCTTCTGGTATTATATATCTTGATGTTTTTATTTATTTATACATTTTAACAAAAATGCATATTGTGCCTAACAAAGATTTCATTTTTTAATTCGTTTATTCAATCTATATACAATATATATACAATCTGAATAAAAGTATTACTTTAGTTATTTATAACCAGTCATTTGGCTTTTCATCTATTCGCTAGGTTTTCTAGAGCTAGTATATCATTTTTCAGTTAAAGAATTAGATCTTCAAACTTTTTTATTTTAAAACTATCATTTAAACTTTTCATTTAAATAAAGGTCTTAATTGCTTTGAATATTTTAACTGCAAAATACATAACGGCGCAGCATACTTTTGAGATCCTCGAAAAACTGGAAACTATATTTTTCTGACGCGTTTGGGTAAATGATTGTTATCTTCGTAGAGGTGAAGAAGACAGGAAATTGTAATCAGAAATTACGGCTGGTATTGGACAACTTTTCATTAGATGGTGCTATTTAGAAAAAAAAAAATATATATATAACATATGCTGAAAAAATAAATTTACTAAATAGTTAAATTATTTGAAAAAACTTAAATAGGGAACAATAATTGTTGCATTCTAAACCATACATTACTGAAAATAGATAATAAATCATGTATATATTGTGATTTATTATGAAATGACGGGTGAATATTTAGTGGTGTAGTTTTTCTAGGAATGAACAATATATTTTGCCTGGTGAGTCTTTATGTGACACATCATCAAATAATGGGTTGTAAAAAAATATAATAATGAAACTTTTCAAAACTAAGGAGGAGAACAACCTAAGGGTTATAAAATTCTGAACGACCTGATGCTTGAGCAGGAACGTTATGTTTTTTAAAGACATTTTTTGTGGGCTTCTTGACGGCTTCAATTCCATTTTTTTAAACCATATTTTTGAATTACAACTTTTAAAGCGTTTTTTTTCGCTTTAACAAGGTTTGAACGTCTTTTCAGTACTCTTCATTTTGAAACGTAAAATTTTTTTTTAGAGTAAAATTAAAAGCGTTTCACTTCTGTTGGAAATTGCCATTGCTCTAAACCATTTCTATCTTTTCTTTAAGTCTGTTTTAAATTCTTCTATATAAAATAAATGCAAAATATATATATAAATATTTAAACCTTTCCGACAAAGGTGAGTGTGACAGCAAGCGACGCAAAGCCGACAACCAACACAAGGACCACACGTATGACAATGAAGAGGATTCGTCAATGCCGCAAAAGGACTCAAACAGACAACACCATAGCAGAAGACAACACCATCTCGGTCGATTCTCCCACTCTCGATCTATTCATTGTCCTTTAATCCTTCATCCGTTGCTCTGGACCGCATCCAGCTTCATTTTCTTCATTGTTCTTCTCAACACATATTTTTTGGCTCTTCACTCTTTTTATGCTTGCTTTTTATCTTATTTATTCGTTCCATTGTAAATTTGTTGATTTAGTTTTTTGTGCATTTCGTTATGTGTCCTTGTGTTTGTGTCTCTCGATACTTCTGCATGCACTTTTCATCCCATTCTTCAAGCTGATTCTAGCTTCATTGAGACAACCCTCTTCCAAATCAAGAAACTTTATAGATATATTTTCAGTGGCATTAATACATTCGTCTGTTTCATGTTACAAAGTAGCATTGTTGAAGCGAAATATCGTGATACATGCAAGTGTTGTTGTTGCTGCTCATTGGTTTCGAAGCTTTTTTTGAAATATTATTATTCCTACCACTTTTATTTATATAATTTTCAAATTTATTATTTAAAATTCCAAGCAAAGTACGAAAAACTTATATTTTATTTTATTTTTCAGGCTGCAGTTATTCCCTAGTTTTCTCATTTTGACTTTCATTCATAGTTGATTATGAATTTAAATTTTTAAATTTTTAAAACAAATAATTGTTTCATCTTCTATTATTAAAACGTTGCTTAATCAGCGAATTAAAATGAAAAAGAATCTAAGAAAATCAGTGCAAGTTAAATAGATTATGATTGTTATAAATTCTGTTCGACAAATCAACGAAATTGTGCTTTTTAGAAATGCATGGCTTCCAGAAAGCCAAAAGATATTTTAAGATCTTGAATTGATTAATTTGTAGCTGGGAGAACTTTTAGAAGTAATTTAACAATAGACATTTCTTTAAAATATGTCGAAATTTTTCAAACAAAAAGAGAAAAATATAAACAATGTAAAACATCCCATGGCATTTCGGAAAATTTTAAGATTTAAATATTCATAAATAATAAATATTAATAACTATTTAGAAAAATGTATTATTGGAAACGTCTTACTAGGAAAAAGTTGCGACGTCACAATGATTTCATTAATATAAAAACTTTTTTTGAATAATGTTTTGAAAACATCAGAAACTCACCCTCGAATAATCCTGCTCACTTCTATATGAACTCTAATGCTGCAGTTTTGTGAACCAATATTTTAAAGAGAGAACACATTTTTAACAAATTAAGCACTATAACGTGCTCATGCCAAACGGTTAACTTAAAAACTTAAACAAAACAACGAGCTGCTATTTATCGTATCGAATTCCGACAAGACAAAAGATAACTTTCAAAATCTGTTTTCTAAACTTTTTATTTACGGTACACTTAAATTTACATTTAAGGAAAAATTATATGATATCATGAGTATAATTAGTTTATAATCGCTTCTTGAAATTCTAATCAACTGAATCATTACTTTTTATTGGGGGTCCCCTTTGATGGTTTAATTGCGATTGATTCATATTATTTTGAAATTTTACTTTTTAATACTTTTTGATGGAGAATTCATTGGCTACTGATTGGCATAAATGAAAGAGACGATGGAAATAAAAAGGATGCTTTTAGAAAAAGAGTGTGACGGGGCGAGTTTTTACAAGATGTGGCGTTTCCAACGATAAAAACTTAGCTGCTCAAAAAAAGTCGGAGAATTTATTTTACATTTGTCAACATATTTTTTATTTAGCAATATTTAAATTTCACATCTTTTCAAAATTAATTTTTCCTATCGTGACGTTTTCATTGATTTTAATGTAATTCATTATAATTACCTTCTAAAAGGGATATTATATTTAATTTAAACTTTAATCGAACTATTCTATATTTTTTGATTATTCAAAATAAGAGCTCGAAGTACTTTTATTTAAGTATTTCAAATCATCAGTTCGAAATTCATTGTCCAAAAAAATTCAATTTTTAAAACTAACGAAAAAAGTGCGGTCTTTATATATCATTTTGCATACAAGCAAGAATCATCAGACATTCAACAAAACTATGATTTGATAACTTCGAACGATTTGTATGGGAAGGAAGAACTAAAAGCAAAACACAGGCAACAATTGACTCAAACATTGGCCAAATCAGCTCCGAACAACATGAAACCAATTAAATGTGACAAAGGCAAGCTTCAGCACGAAAGGTGTATCATACATAAGCTCATTCCTCTGGAAGTCAATGCTTCCAATGGTCTTTAAAACAGAAAATGTTCGTTCAAAGAATGTTTATCGAACAAGCATTCAGCTGGTGATAAATAATTAATACTGAATGCTCTTAATTACAATGTCCTCACCAGCAACTCACCAAGTTCTCTCTCGAATGTCTATATACATGTGTGTCTTTAATAGTAAAGTACAAAAATATACAAATTTAATGAAAAAGACTAATAAGATGATTTATTTTAAATGAAAAATATATTAGTGCAGTCAGTGGACGGGAGGTGAAAAAGTTGAATGATGATAAATGGATGGAGAAAGTAGACAAATATAATTGAGAGTAGAGATGAAATGAATTAAAGAATAATATGAAGACAAGTACACAAATGATAAATAAGAAACGAATGGCATCAAAGGTAATTAAATAATTGTCAAGTTGTGGAAGTGATTATGCAGATTTGCCTTATCTATAGTGTCAACAGTTCTATATTGTTTTGCAGAGTCACAAGAAATAGTCCCTTAGAAAAACCAATTGATATAAGCATTACTAATTGAGCTTAAATACATCATATGCTGTTGAATCATTCCATAATAACAGAACTAAGCCCTTAATTAATATCAGTTTATGACTATTTTATAGGTAAGGAGTTGGCTCTTGAATGGGAAAAGTCTGATATTATAATTAATGAAAGCTAATTAATTATTAAAGTGTTAAACACAATAAATTATAGAATAAAAAACACAAAAGACAATTAATGTAATGTTGATGAATACTTCACCTGCAGCATAGTCTATTTAATTTAATTAATAGTCTTTATCTTTTCAAAAGTATTTAAACAAAAAAATATATCAAATAATGTTAGAATTTAAAAATATGAAAATCTAAATTTATAATAAACAATTAATATTGATAATAAAAAATAAAAGTTTAACTTAAAGTCTATGAAGTGGCGATGTATGAATTGAGAAAGAAGCTTGAAAACTACCAAGCTATTAGTCCCTCTGGTCGAAGCTCTATTTTAAATATATCATGATTCATTTTCACAAATTATATAACATGAAACACAATAAATATTAAATGGAAATAATATGTATATAAATTTTTTATTTTTTAATTAGACGTAAAATTACTCATTTTGGTGATTCTCAACTAATATCAACTAAGCAATTATTAAAAAAGTTAAACGAATTTTTCCAAATATTAAAAACAAAAATCCAGGAAACCTGCATAGTTTTGTACTAGTACATAATAATACATGATGTCAAAAAGTATAATAAAGTTAAATGAAAAAAATGAAAGCGGAAATTAAGATGAAAAGCTGCAAAAAAACAAAATACTGAAAAAAAACGCAAAGTGAAAGTTTCTGAAAAACGTACAGAAGGTTGTTATGTTCAATGCTAAATGCGTTGAGAATCAAAGAATTGCTTGTTCGTGCAGACACAATCAGTCATACGAATATAACACAAACACTTATAACCACTGATTCGGAAGAGCTTAAAAAACCAAACCGACGAATAAAAATGTAATGCTAATATAAAAAAATTATTGAATAAATATAGACGAAGACATAGAAAAATATAGATAAAAAACAGAGATAAAAAAACAAAGATGACGACAAAGAAAGACAGACAGACAAACGAACACACACAAACATGAAAAGAATAAAAGAAACACACCTACAAAAACGTAAATAGACGGACAGATAAGAATACATACAGAGACGGATAGATGGATGGTTGAAGGTACACAACGCATGGATATATCACAATCTAAGTAGCTTGGTTGTCAGGTCATCTGTGGTGATGGTAGTGAGTAATGGAGATAGTGGTGCATTTATTGAAAAATAATGTATCTTTAAATATAATATATATGAAAATTGTCATTTTAATTTAAACTGTGAAGTAAGTTGGTGAGCATCCAAATATACAAAAAGAAAATAGCCCTTAGAAAATAAAGAAAATATAAATATTTAAATAATTTTGATATTAAGAATTTAAAAAAAAATTAAAATAATAATGCTTCAACATTCAATTATGAAACGAAGTCTTTCACTGGGTTGAAGATTTTTTTCTACAAATTGTGGATCTAACCGCTTTAAAGCGAAGCTTATTAACTGAGCGTATGCCGCCATAAAGGCAATAGCACAACTAATAAGATAGAAAGAAAGTAGGAGTTCATTCCTGTTCAAACTAATTCATTTTTTAAAAATTTAAGAGCGCTAAATGAGTATTTTTTAGAACCAAACTTATAATAATATAGCATTTTTAACCGTTTGGTGCATCAGTGCGTGTACCCTGGCAACTATTTAGGAATGCACTCTAACGGGCATCCTTGAGATGATAATTATTAAAGAATGATTTACAATTATATTGTTCGCTTTTACTTTTCATGGTGTTGTCACGTTTAAAGAGAATCTTTTATATACTTGACCGTCATCTTAAATGGTTTAGGTGATTGTGATTCCTTTGAAGGCATTTATGCAGACAAGCAATGATGGGAGGTCTGAAGGGGAATGACAAAACGCTGCAGTGTGTCCTGAGACAGATCGACAATTCAATGCAAGAGTGCCGTTGAAAACGATGAATTATCTGAGTACGTGGAAGAACAATTTCACGTGAGGAAGGCTCTTGTACTCGCTCAAAATAAACTTTTATTGAATCACGATTGATTTATGAATAGTCTAATTAACTTGATGTTTAGGAAGTTTAATATTTGAAAGCTTATTTATAAATCTTTCATACTTTTGTGAGATTACTTGAGATGATTAGCAGCAAATATTCTCATGTGATACGAAATCGATTTAGCAGCAATTACAAATTTAATTGAGGGTAGTGAGGAGCATGATCGACCGGTATGCAAATGGTGGGGCCTAATTACGAACATTATTATATTGGCGTACAACCCGAGCGGGCTCCAGTCCACTTAATCTACTAAATTATCATATTCCTATTCTATGGGCTACTAGGGCATCGGTTGCACTCGAACCTAAGACCATTAACCGTTGGTCAAGCCGAGAGTCGTTACACTCTGGCTACCCGTTCACCCATGATTATGTGAATGATAATACATTTAGTCACTATTATAAACCAATAAAGAAATGAAAGTAAAGATTAGCCAGAAAAACAAAGAATAACTATTATTGAAAATAAAATTGAACTCATGGAACTCATTTCATAATATTTTGAGGAAATGTCTTTCTACTTGCGATAACCATTTAAAATCATTAGAAAGATAGTTGAAAAACTTGCGAGAAATATAATCTCCTATTTTTTAATAACTTATGATCCAAGACAATAGGACAAGAACATGAACATAAACAAAAATGAAAGAAACAAGTTTATAAAGAAATATTATAACAAACATGAAGCTTAAACACTTAATATTTTATGTCTCGGCTTTTGGACGGAAAACATCTGTTCTTAATTGACGTGACTCAATTATCAAAACTACTGTGACCGATTCAGCTTCTCTCTCTTATTCTTTTTTGTCAACTTCACTGATTCCTTATCAGCTTGCCGAAGCTAGAAATTCCAGATTTTCAAAGTATCTGTGAACGTCTGCTGGCTCTAGAACTGCGAGACATGAGTAGATTAATGAAAATGGACAAAAAGATTATAGTCTGTCGTTTTAAAATCCACGTTCCATTTGTAAATCAGTGAGATATGTCTATTCTTCGTCAAAATCATCTTCATGACTTGGAATATATTGAATTAAAACCTATTTTAAAATTTCTCATCAAAAATAATTTTTTCCTACACTAACACTTTGGATGCAAGATGATCAGGGGTCTTTTGTCACACCCATAAAAAGTATTAGTTGGACATGACCAAATGCATGTTCTATTTGATTTATGAGATCTGCTTTGCAAAATGGAAGCTGAAATTTATTTTGGTTGCTAAACAACGAAATTAAATAGATACTTTCTTAAAGTTTTTAACTAAAAGTCCTTTGAACCACACTTGACTAGTTCTGAGAAAATCAAAGAATTCCAAAAACACATTCTTGTTTAGGATGATATATGGTTGTAAAACAAGATAATTTTCGAGAAAACTTGGCAAAACTATATAATTTTCAGACATCCGTTACTTGCGCCTACCAAAGGCAATCACTTATTTACGCACCTCAGAGGTACGACAATGAGTCAAGCTCATAAATAGAGGCGTTATTGCTTAGTCATTAATGGAGAGGCACTGCTTTAGACTAATACACAAACAAAACGCCAGTGTAAACAGAAGGGCATTTCATGGTGCTGATACTTTATTTACTTTGGAATCTCCAGAAAATTGTAAATGTTTGTTCAAGAGAATCTCAAAGTCGATTTGATGATTCCCACAAAAGAATCTTGATCACTTTAAAACGCTCTAGAGCCGTTTCTATTGTGAACAGAGTTCATTGAGCACATATAATTTATATGATATAAATAAAGAAATTTTAAATAAGAAGAGAAATAGCAATGCTAGAAAAAGGATAGGTTAAAAAATAAATATTTAAAGATATAAACAGATCCAAGAAAGCGCCTTGGAAGATAACTAGAACAAGGAAGATGTATGCATCTCCATTGTCATTCTATTGAGGTTTCATTTAAAGCCTCTGAAGTGAAGAGTGTTTGCCTGATTGTCAAGACATTCATAAAAGATTAAACTTGGCGAGCTTGCTGGAATGTTTTAATCGCTAGTAAGCATGATCAATTAATGCAGTCGTTGTTTAAGCTAAACTCTTTTTAATAAAAAGTATCACCAATATATTTTTAATATTTGAAATACCATTAAGAAATGATTTTTTATATCGTTTTTTAATTTCATAAAAAAATAATGCACATATGATACGATGTCTAACCCACACCACCATTTAACTACTGCCCCTTCTCCAACAACCTGCCTTCCTTAGCTGCCGCCGCCAACAAGACCACCTCATAAGCGCCCACTCCAGCACCACAAACCCCTCAAGAGATGGAACAGCAGGATGAAGACTTGCCCGTGGAGGCCAACATTTCCTTGACGACCGCGATAAAGATGCTAAAAATAAATTGAATAGGAAAAATATATTTCTTTTTTTTAAACTTGAAATATCAGTTTTAAAATGTTATACAATTTGTTAACATTGTTATTAATAGTATCATTTAAAGCTAATTCTCATTGTTTTTTTACACATAAACCAAGGGTAAAAATTTGTTAAGTATTTTTGTATAATAAGAATAAAAGACTATACAATTGTAAGTTTAATCACAGCCTCTCATTAAATATTTTGTATCTGCTTTAAGCCCTTTAAATCTCCCCTTTTTAAGAATCCTTATACAATCATTTTTAAATTAATCAATGTTTTAAGAGTTAAATGTCTTAAATCAAGAACAGCATTAATCTTATCATGAAGCCAGCTACTCTTCCACAACTACAAGTTCAGTCACTTAGGTGTTTTAATTCTATTTATTATTGTCTGATCATCATCCTTATCCTAATAAAACTCTTGAAAAAATTATTTGGTAGTTGGCCCCTAATCAGATTAATCTCTTGCTGAAAAACATCTTCAAAACTAAAAACACTTGCAATGCAACTAATACAATACTCTTTCATTGAAAATATCCATGATTCACGGAACCACTTCATTTATCCAAATTCCCCATCATTCTCCTTGCTTCTTTCTTGAATGGTTTCCCTATTTAAAAGCCTATTTTTTAATGCTCTCATCCAACAATTGAACATGCTACCCTTCTCAGACTCATTTAATTTATAATCTTATAATTTATAATAATATTATAATCATTTAATTCTCAACAAATCTTCCAATATGTCTTGATTATTAGTATTGCTGCATGTGGGATTCTACATTCAGGAAACTTTCACCCTCTCATTTCTCAAATAACTTAAGTTTTCTTTTTACCTTCCAATATACCAATATCCCTTAATCCTGAATTTGTGATTTCTCAGTTTATAGCTTTTATATTGCTTTTTCTTATGCATCCATTTGCTTATCCATAACAAATAAGCTCATATTTACATATATATTCGAAATTATTTGAAAAGCAAAACTGTTTAATCATCTATTTGACATCCACTTTATTTAAACATACCATTTAAACATTCATCTTCAGATATTTAATGAATATATAATTTAATGAAACTTGAATATTCATGAAATTCACCTATTGACGTCTTCGGTGTTCTTGGCAGACGACTCGATGAAGGGACAGCCCCATTGGTGTGCGAGGCCTTGCCCATCCTTGTATAAAACCTGCCATTGGTGGTGGTCATGGTGGTAATTTAGTGGGGGTGATAGTGAATAAAACAGAAAGTGTTGGTGGGTGTGGAATAGTGAATGAGTTTGGAGGGTATAGTGCTTATTCAAGACTCTGATAAGTATTCATATATTCAAGAATATAAAAAGTAAGTTTAAGAAGTGGAAATGTAATGTTAAAAAGATTGCTTAAGTCAAATAAAGTTGAATAAATAAAGATTTTGAAGAAATGATAATAAAATAAACATGAGGTAATAGTGAGTTCAAATGGGTAGAATGATGAAGGCCCTGAAAGAAGAAAATTTAATTATTTTTAAGAAAAGACTGAGTTAGTAGAAAAGAGATAGAAATAAAATGTGGAAATATGATAGCAGTATGACTTTCCATTTTAAATGACTTACCAGATTTTCGAAAAAACTCACACAGATTAATTACAAAATTAAAAGATCTTTGAATATTTATATATTATGAATTAATAAATTAGGAAAAAATCTATTTAAAAAAATAAATTAGTTAACAATAATAATAAATTTTAAGATCATAATTAATATATATTCAATATAACATATTATTACAATTAATTTTAAATATTATGAAGATCTAAATTGAAATTTTAATAGGATGAAAGTGATAACCTTAAATAAATAAGACCTATGCAATGTAATGACTGCAATAAAAAGTCCCCAACCTCTCGGTCACTCTCTACATCTCTCTTGTTGCCAACCAGCACAATGGGAACCTTCAGTTTATGCTTCACCCTGGTGATTTGATCTTTCATCGTTCTGATGTCGTAGAATGTCTGCAGACTGGTGATGCTGTAGACGATGACGAAACCCTGGCCATTTTTTATGTACAAGTCCCTCATTGAAGCGAACTGTTCAGTTCCGGCAGTATCCAAAATCTCTAAGACAGAAGGTTCGCCATCCACCTCGATCTCTTTCCTGTAGAAATCCTCAACGGTGGGGTCGTAGCGTTCGATGTACCTTCCGGACACGAATTTTACCGTCAAGGCACTCTTTCCAACCCCTCCACTCCCCAACACCACAGCCTTCAGTTCTCTCATAACTTATAATGAACTAGATTTATATTTTTAGTAATTTTTATACCGTGTAAAAGTTTAAAAATAAATAATTAAATTTCGTATGTATTTAACTGAGCGATGAAATATTTAATTTATTGAAACGAATAAAAATATTTTTATTTCTTAAATTTAATATACTACCTAAAGATAAAAACAGATTTTTCAAGCAAAACTGAAAATTTAATAGAACTAACCAGGTTAGCTTAATGGGCGGAGCTTAAGTATTACAAGGTGCAGAAATGTGAATAGCAGTTTCAAGCGACAGCTAGTTTATATCTTTTGTCTTTTTTTAATATCACAAGAATTTTTGATTACGTCATATAATTAGTCTAAAACCGGAAATAATGAGTCAATTTTTATTTGTTATAGTATAGTTTTGTTTCATGTTTCTTAAAAATATAATTGGACTGGAATTATTTTAAAAGCTTTTTATTTTAAAACTATAATTATAAATACTGGACTTTTTAAATAGAAATCTAAAATTAACCATAAGTTAAGGGCAGGATAGGACATAATACAGGAGATACTGGGTGTTTTAAATTCTGCTCTGACCTGATGTATAATACCTCAAGTCATTAATCAGTAATTAATTTAAAATCATCTAAATAATATCATTTTTTTTATTTCTTCGATTAAAATTTAAAAATCGTTTAAGATCAGTGAATATATAACGCTATAAAAGCTTGGTTTAGGTTTACTTTTAGAAAAGTTAACTTCTTGTGTGCAGCTGTCATTCGTAATTTATTTCTAATTAAGATTTAAATGATCCACGAAAATATTAGTTTAATCATAAACTCAGCTTTACTTATTTAACTTTTAAAATGATTGAAGATTTTCCAACAGAAAAGAGATTACACAATCAAGTTGAAAATGGTGGCCGTGCTGAAGAATCACAATGTGAAACCAAAAAAAGAAAATTTAATGAGGAAAAATGTTCATTTTGGATCGATAAAAAATTTAGGAATTGTTTAACAAACCCGGTGGAAGGTTACACCCTGTGTGAAGTACACTTGAGTAAGACACCAGATCCTGAAGCAAGAAAAATCAAAGAATCTTCAGATCTTTTGATCTCGAAAAGTGAAGAACCCTATTTAGAGAGTAAAACTGACAGAAAGAGATGTGGCTTTTGGGTGGCTAGGAAGAAGAGATACTGCAAGTGCATTCCTCCACAAGGGAATACCTTTTGCATTGAACATGCCCCTAACAATGTGATTGTGCTTGATTTTTATTCAACTGTTAATTCAGAACTTTTTTACATTTAATGAATAACATTAATCATTATAGAATATTACTTTTTGGAACATAAAACACATAGATTTCTTACATGTTATTATTCAGAAGTGAGCAAAAACATAAAAATATTAATACTTATATAGAAAATAATCTAATAAATTATTTTTCAAATCTCATCAAGACCGATGATGGCAAGAAGAGAATTCCATGTCCATATGACTCTAAACAGTTTGAACTATTTTTATTCATATTACTTATTTCATAAATATGTCTTCTATTTGTCCAAATAAATTATTTTTATTTATTAACAAAATATTTACAAAAAATTAATTATAGACTGATTGATATATTTATTAACAAGGTGATACTATAATTATAAAATTCATTAAAAATGTTGACTGAATCAATAAATTCAATAATATAATAATTTAATGACTATATTAATCCCCCTAATTTTATTCATTGTGTATTCATGAAATTATCATTGATTCCTGGTGCACAGTTCGTGCTATGAGAGTCAATTACAAAGCCACCTCAACAAATGCAACAGTCGACCTTCCCTCAATCCCGTTGGTCCTTGTGTCATTGTCGTTGTTGAAAGTGGTAGGCTAGTTGTAGCAGACGTTGTATCATTAGTACTCGTTTCATTAGAATCTGTACAATAGACTATAATACAATACAATAAAAGCATCTGTAATATTTATAGAATTTTTAAATTTTAAATTATTATAAACATTTCAAAAAGTTAAAGAGCTAATTTAATGTACTACTTTAACTTCAACATCCACTTCACTGTACATTCTCAACACCACTAGGTTTTCTTCCACAAGAATCTTAATGCTGGAGAGATGGCTGCGTGCAATGGTGATGAGGTGCGTTACAAAATTATTACAAAATACTTGTTTTCCAATTTAAATATTAAAATTTCATTTTAAATAAATTAATAAAAATATTAAATTCTATTTCTTCGGTTCAATAACTAACCACAGCAGTTACAACAGACCAGACTTCACGATGTTGAGATGCCAGTTCTTATGCAAACCATCAAGCAAGTCACCAGTCTGTGTCAAGGTAACTAGTTTTATACGGTTTTTTAAACATTTAGAAAGTTTAATAATTATAAAATATGTGTAAGGATATTTTTTATTAATTAAACCACTTATCCACACTATCCATCTATCCCACCTAACCACTCATCCACATTATTCATCCAAAGCATCCATCAATCCCTTTCCAGACCACCAAGCCCTGATTGAGGAGAGTGTCAAGAGTCATGCATCGATGCATGCAAGCCTCAACGACGCATGCAATGGCAACCAGGCCCTCAAGCATTTGAAGCAAATTGTCCGTGTGTTGTTGCTGTTGTTGTTATACTTTGGTGTGTTGTTGCTGTTGTTGTTATACTTTGGTGTGTTGTTGTTGCTGTTGTTGTTGTCCTTTGGTGTGTTGTTGCTGTTGTTGTTATACTTTGGTGTGTTGTTGCTGTTGTTGTTGTCCTTTGGTGTGTTGTTGCTGTTGTTGTTATACTTTGGTGTGTTGTTGCTGTTGTTGTTGTCCTTTGGTGTGTTGTTGCTGTTGTTGTTATACTTTGGTGTGTTGTTGCTGTTGTTGTTGTCCTTTGGTGTGTTGTTGCTGTTGTGGTTATACTTTGGTGTGTTGTTGCTGTTGTTGTTATACTTTGGTGTGTTGTTGCTGTTGTTGTTATACTTTGGTGTGTTGTTGCTGTTGTTGTTGTCCTTTGGTGTGTTGTTGCTGTTGTTGTCCTTTGGTGTGTTGTTGCTGTTGTTGTTGTCCTTTGGTGTGTTGTTGCTGTTGTTGTTATACTTTGGTGTGTTGTTGCTGTTGTTGTTGTCCTTTGGTGTGTTGTTGCTGTTGTTGTCCTTTGGTGTGTTGTTGCTGTTGTTGTTGTCCTTTGGTGTGTTGTTGCTGTTGTTGTCCTTTGGTGTGTTGTTGCTGTTGTTGTTGTCCTTTGGTGTGTTGTTGCTGTTGTTGTTATACTTTGGTGTGTTGTTGCTGTTGTTGTCCTTTGGTGTGTTGTTGCTGTTGTTGTCCTTTGGTGTGTTGTTGCTGTTGTTGTTGTCCTTTGGTGTGTTGTTGCTGTTGTTGTCTTTTGGTGTGTTGTTGCTGTTGTTGTTGTCCTTTGGTGTGTTGTTGCTGTTGTTGTTATACTTTGGTGTGTTGTTGCTGTTGTTGTCCTTTGGTGTGTTGTTGCTGTTGTTGTCCTTTGGTGTGTTGTTGCTGTTGTTGTTATACTTTGGTGTGTTGTTGCTGTTGTTGTCCTTTGGTGTGTTGTTGCTGTTGTTGTCCTTTGGTGTGTTGTTGCTGTTGTTGTTATACTTTGGTGTGTTGTTGCTGTTGTTGTTATACTTTGGTGTTTTGTTGCTGTTGTTGTTGTCCTTTGGTGTGTTGTTGCTGTTGTTGTCCTTTGGTGTGTTGTTGCTGTTGTTGTTGTCCTTTGGTGTGTTGTTGCTGTTGTTGTTGTCCTTTGGTGTGTTGTTGCTGTTGTTGTTATACTTTGGTGTGTTGTTGCTGTTGTTGTTATACTTTGGTGTTTTGTTGCTGTTGTTGTTGTCCTTTGGTGTGTTGTTGCTGTTGTTGTCCTTTGGTGTGTTGTTGCTGTTGTTGTTGTCCTTTGGTGTGTTGTTGCTGTTGTTGTTGTCCTTTGGTGTGTTGTTGCTGTTGTTGTCCTTTGGTGTGTTGTTGCTGTTGTTGTTGTCCTTTGGTGTGTTGCTGTTGTTGTTGTCCTTTGGTGTGTTGTTGCTGTTGTTGTTATACTTTGGTGTGTTGTTGCTGTTGTTGTCCTTTGGTGTGTTGTTGCTGTTGTTGTCCTTTGGTGTGTTGTAGCTGTTGTTGTTGTCCTTTGGTGTGTTGTTGCTGTTGTTGTCCTTTGGTGTGTTGTTGCTGTTGTTGTTGTCCTTTGGTGTGTTGTTGCTGTTGTTGTTATACTTTGGTGTGTTGTTGCTGTTGTTGTCCTTTGGTGTGTTGTTGCTGTTGTTGTCCTTTGGTGTGTTGTTGCTGTTGTTGTTATACTTTGGTGTGTTGTTGCTGTTGTTGTCCTTTGGTGTGTTGTTGCTGTTGTTGTCCTTTGGTGTGTTGTTGCTGTTGTTGTTATACTTTGGTGTGTTGTTGCTGTTGTTGTTATACTTTGGTGTGTTGTTGCTGTTGTTGTTGTCCTTTGGTGTGTTGTTGCTGTTGTTGTTATACTTTGGTGTGTTGTTGCTGTTGTTGTTATACTTTGGTGTGTTGTTGCTGTTGTTGTTGTCCTTTGGTGTGTTGTTGCTGTTGTTGTTATACTTTGGTGTGTTGTTGCTGTTGTTGTCCTTTGGTGTGTTGTTGCTGTTATTGTTATACTTTGGTGTGTTGTTGCTGTTGTTGTTGTCCTTTGGTGTGTTGTTGCTGTTGTTGTTATACTTTGGTGTGTTGTTGCTGTTGTTGTCCTTTGGTGTGTTGTTGCTGTTGTTGTTATACTTTGGTGTGTTGTTGCTGTTGTTGTCCTTTGGTGTGTTGTTGCTGTTGTTGTTGTCCTTTGGTGTGTTGTTGCTGTTGTTGTTATACTTTGGTGTGTTGTTGCTGTTGTTGTTATACTTTGGTGTGGTGTTGCTGTTGTTGTTGTCCTTTGGTGTGTTGTTGCTGTTGTTGTTATACTTTGGTGTGTTGTTGCTGTTGTTGTCCTTTGGTGTGTTGTTGCTGTTGTTGTCCTTTGGTGTGTTGTTGCTGTTGTTGTTATACTTTGGTGTGTTGTTGCTGTTGTTGTTGTCCTTTGGTGTGTTGTTGCTGTTGTTGTTATACTTTGGTGTGTTGTTGCTGTTGTTGTTATACTTTGGTGTGGTGTTGCTGTTGTTGTTGTCCTTTGGTGTGGTGTTGCTGTTGTTGTTATACTTTGGTGTGTTGTTGCTGTTGTTGTCCTTTGGTGTGTTGTTGCTGTTGTTGTTATACTTTGGTGTGTTGTTGCTGTTGTTGTTATACTTTGGTGTGTTGTTGCTGTTGTTGTTGTCCTTTGGTGTGTTGTTGCTGTTGTTGTTATACTTTGGTGTGTTGTTGCTGTTGTTGTTGTCCTTTGGTGTGTTGTTGCTGTTGTTGTTATACTTTGGTGTGTTGTTGCTGTTGTTGTTATACTTTGGTGTGTTGTTGCTGTTGTTGTTGTCCTTTGGTGTGTTGTTGCTGTTGTTGTTATACTTTGGTGTGTTGTTGCTGTTGTTGTTATACTTTGGTGTGGTGTGGTGGGATTTGATGTGATGGGACATGGTGGGGTTGCAGATGCATGTTTGGGTGGATGGATAGTATAGATGAGTAGTTTGTAGCAGAGGCGCTGTATGCTGTTGCAATACTAAAGCAACACTCACCACCGACGCAATCGACAACAAACAAACTAACAACAACAACAAAAATACAACCAACGACAAAACAGGCTTCCCTGGTCGGAAACTTGGAAGCTCTCTCACTCTTGCAACCCAATACAACATATGTCGAGTTTGGAGCTGGGAGAGGTTATACAACAACAACTACTACTACTACTACTACTACTACTACTACTACTACTACTACTACTACTACTACTACTACTACTACTACTACCACTACTACTACTACTACTACTACTACTACTACTACTACTACTACTACTACTACTACTACTACTACTACTTATACTACTACTACTACTACTACTACTACTACTACTACTACTACTACTACTACTACTACTACTACTACTACTACTACTACTACTACTACTACCACTACTACTACTACTACTACTACTACCACTACCACTACTACTACTATTACTACTACTACTACACAGGGGGACTGTCTCACTGGATACAACTAGCCAACACGTCAGATACTTGTCGCTTTGTGCTCGTTGACCGGCAAAGCGTTAGATACAAGGTATTAGTAGTGGTGGCATTAGTAGTTTATACGAATAAAAACCCACAACAACAATAACACTTACAGAAACAACTTTTACAACATAAATAAAACTTACAACAACAACTGCAACACCAACAACAACTGCAACACCAACAACAACTGCAACACCTTCAACAACAACACCTGCAGAAGGACAACTACCACAAGAGAGAGGAGCAAGGACCCAGCTTTGAGAGGCTCAGAATCGACATTCAACACCTCTGTCTGAGTTAGTTCTAACAAGCGCTCATGCATTTTATAAGAGCCTCAATAACGCTCTATTGATAGGTGATTCAATCAAATCAATCTAATTAATTTCTATAGTTCTCTTTCCTCAAATTCAAGAGCGCTAACCAACTAAAGTGATTAGTGTTAATAAGCATTTATGGGTATTAATAGGTTAGTATTAATTAATTAGGTATTAATTAATTAGTATGAAGTGTTTTCAGGAATGTTCTTAAAGACCCCTTCAGACATACTTTTTGTATTAAAAAAACATTTAAGAAGATATAAAAGTGATTAAATGGTTAGAATAGACGCATTGTCACACGCAGGCAAGGTGGAGAGTTTGTTGGGGAGCAGTAACGAGGTGGTAAGTGTTGGCAAGCATCTGTGTGGAGCTGCTACTGGTGTGTTGGTTGTGGTAGTAGTGATGGTTGTTGTGGTAGTAGTGCTTGCTGTTCAATTTGTTGTGGTAGTTGTAGTGGATGCTGTTTTGAATTGTTGTGGTCGTTGTAGTAGTGGGTGTTGTTTAATTGTTGTGGTCGTTGTAGTAGTGGGTGTTGTTTAATTGTTGTGGTATTTATAGTCGAAGCTGTTTCCAAGGGATCTGTCATCACACAGACTTCATGCTGCGCTGTCTTGCCAATGCTGGAGACGCATTGTAAGTGAGTTTGCATGAAGATACTTCATTTGATTTGGCTTCCTTTTATTATTATTACAACATCTTTGACTTACCGCTTTCTTCTTCTATTCGTACATCTAACTGGCACCATTCACCTTCCGATCAACTCATTATATTATTATTATTTTATTTATGTTTTTATTAACTCCTTATCCACCCATAATCTAATCAACATTCATCTACCACCAATTCACCATGCATTCAACGACCCTTCCAGCATACATCTACATCCTAATCAAGCAACCTCACCGCAATGCAAACCACCATCGCAATGTAATCACCACCACAGGCGACTGAAAGGAATTGTGCTAGCGCTCTGCTGCCACCACCGCTGCACATGGGACTCTTACGTGGGCAGGCAGTGGATGGAGGGGCAGGGACTGGCGAGGAGGGAGTTCGAACTGATGGTCGGCATGGCGGCATGGGCTACGTGCGGGAGCAAGCATGTTGAAGGTGGGTCGGAGAGGTAGGGGGGGTTGTTTGTTGCTGTAGTTTTGGAGGGTGGGTTATTGCGTGGTGCTGTGGCGTTTTATGGAGGGGGTTCTTGTTTGGTGCCCCCTGGTGATTAAATATTATTTTATTATTTTTTCTTATTTATTTATTTTAAAATTAATTTCATTTCTTTATATATTCTACATGTGTTCTATCAATCATATCACATATTTCTTTTTTCAACCGCACAGAAACAACAGAAGATGATGACCACGACGCTGTTCCAATCACCTACTCACATCCCAGGTGTCACTTATTAATATTGTTTTTATTATTATTACTATATTCATTTTTTATATATTCTTATTCTTATTATTCGGTACAGCACTAATTTCGGAAATATAAAAAATAATAAGCAATATTGGTGCGGCGATACGAAAGCTCCCAGACGACTGTCTCGAGCGTCGAAATTAATATCTTCACAATATTCATTGGCCCAACATCTCGACTAGCGATCAAACCAATCGAGCCTACGATGGATTCTTTAAAGGCCGTTTTGTCTTTTCAGTTTTTTAAGGAATGATAGAGAATGGGCTTCGCAGTTCAGTTGGACGATCGCCTCGAATAAGTCCGAAAAGTCGAGATGATTGTTTTCTTCAATTTGCGAAATACAAAATACAAGCCTGAGTGACCTTGGCTGTAAGAGTATATAGTGCGCAAGTTGTATTGCAGTATATATATAAACAGCTGTGTGTTAGGAGTGTTGGAAAACACATTTTTAAGGCAATGAATGTGTGAGTAGAGTAGGCAGTAGTCTCAAATAACATTTTTGGTTTTCAACGAATTGAAGAAGCGTTACTTTGATGGGAACGGGTTAGCTCTTAACTGGTAACGGAGTCAAAGCTTATGTCCAAAAAAATCACGTCAGTGTTGAAATGTTGGAAAGATTAGCAAGTATTTAAACACTCAAAAAACAAGACATTCTTGAGTACTGACTGCCCTAAATAATAGATAATAGTTCTAGTTAAGTTTTGAGTTACAGTTTTTTTAATAATTACTAATTTCTTTAAAGATGGGTAATTCTATTATTTTGTAAATCTAATTTTTAGATAATGTAGTTATAATGTAAATGAGATTTTATTTAGAGAGTTTATTTTTAAATAGCTAATTTAAAAGCCAGTAAATTCAATAAAGTTTTGCTCTACTTCTAACATAACTATAACACAGAAATAACGAGTTAAATTACGTAAACACAAAAGTAAACGCTAGAACTCGAGATGAAGCTGATTTAAAAGAACATTCTTGTTGGATGAAAATTCAGCGACCTTTCAACCGAAGTAACAGAATGCAAAGCGGTATATATAAAAAGAAAAGAATAATGCATAGAAATGTATAGAGATTAGTTTCTATCACGCTTAGGCAGTCACATATGAGGTTAGAAACATTCCCGAACAAGAAACTGCACTCAAGCGTATCATGCAAAACCTCAACTGGAATTGTTTGTAGGTAGATAGGTGGGTATAATTGCAAAAAAGATAATTCAACGAAGGCGCAAATAACGAGTAACAAAATGTAACTTTAAAAAGTTTTAGAAGAATTAAAATGTAAAGAGTTAAATGGAAAATTCCTTCGAATAAAGTTTGAACATCATGAACATCTATCTCCTGCATAATCCTAGGGTGGTTAAGGCGCAAATGTGAGTGTGGTTGAGCATACCGTGGGTGAGAGTTGGCCCTTCAGCAAGCACTGCTCTCCGATTCTGTGAAGTGGTTGCTAATTAGGCGATTAGTTACAAATACTCTCCATATATAAGTATAATTTAATGAGTGAGATCAATATAATGGAGATGTAATAATTTTTATGTAAAGTCGTTATAGTTTTTATCATATTTTTACATTGTATGTGTATGAAAGAACTACTATAAAATATAATTAAAAATTGTAAAAAAATAAAAATAACTGTAATTTCAGTATAAAAACTGTTAAAATAGAAAAAAAGAAATATTTGCATTCAAACGAAAGGCTTTTTCACACACCTAGTTAGATGGTAGTTCAGTAAAGGAAATGCATGCGTCAAAACATAAAAAAACAATTAATGTTAGAATATCTGGGAAGAGAACGTACACGAAGTTATGATCAGGAAAGAAGTAACAAGAAATTATTGGGCTTATAGTTAGTTGTATAAGAAGCATATTTAAAAATAGGTCTTTAAATAGAATTTATACAAAAATAACTCATTGAAATATGAGAGCATGAACAGCCAGGTCACTCGAATTTCTTGAACATGATCTTTTTCAAAGAAAATGCTGGTCTTAGTAGTAATTCCATTATTAAATCCGAAAAGCGTCCGTTGCACGCGACACATAAACCAAGCAGAGCTTCAAGTACTTTTCTTAAATGACGAGTATACATTAAGAATTTATTTCATTCAAATGGTAGTACGTTCATAAGAACCACTAAAAATCGTTGTTTGTCCAAGAATACTTGATAAAAGCCATCAAAATATATATACTCATAACTTTTCTGCAGCTAACTCCATTGAGACAAATGCGCTTGCATTGTGAATAATGAATAAATCTGCTAAGGCAATGCATCATCATGCAAGAAAGCATATGCCCCTCTCATTAACGGCACCATCACCACTGAGGTACGGATCCTTGCTGCCTCAGGAGCGCCAGCAGATCGGCTTCCAGTGCAAGCGCCTCATCGACGTCGGCCGACTCAAGTACTTGCAGGCCAACCATTATGAGTGCAGGCTGATCCAGTACGTGCCTTCCCTAATTACCCTCGAAAACTACGCCCTTTCTGCCATTCGAAAAAATAAATGAATTCCGTCTTGCTTGTTCGCATGCTGATTGTTTCGTGCTATGGTATTGGGTATTGTGGTGTGTAATACAATATTCTAAGCTTATGCAGAAAATGTCTTTTGAACAACAATCACAAGCTTTGGAATACGTTAATATGTGCAAAATAAATGCTGAAATGATGTACAAATAGTCCATCGTGGAACTTTACAAAAATATAAGCGGATGCGAGATCAGAACCTTCTCCTGGCGGTGGTTTTGAGGGAGGATTTCTGAAAGTTGTTTGCTTCGGGGGAAATAGGACTTGTGGGTGTCTTGTCAGCTTCCTTTTTCCTGCCCGCCCATGACTTCTTTTTTGGTTCTTCTTTCGGCGGAGGCGTTGGTTCTTTTGGAGGAGGCGGGGGTGGAGGTGTTCTTTCTCTCTTTACTCTTAACTCAGGCTTTTTTGAGTTTTGCTCTTTCTCTAATTCGCTTTTTTCGAACTGGCACCACATCTTCTTGAGATTCCTCGTGTGCTTTACGTGGATCACGTCTGGTTGTTCTTCTCCAGCTCTCGCCACGTCATTCCTTACCTCGGGTTCGTTTTCGTACACTCCAAACTCTGAAGCGGCATCTAGCTGAATCCTTTCTCGGACTCTCTCGCCATCCTCCGAGCCTGCTTGGCTGTTCTTCCATCGCTGAGACACGGTCCTAGTTGTAGGTCCTTTCTCTCTTTCTACGTCTTGGCTTTCATCTTGCGCGAGACTAACAAAGCCTTTTGCGAGGCTCTTGATACGACCTCTTTGGCTGGTTGGTTCTTCCTGCTTCTCTGAACTCCTGCAAGCATGTTAGGAAAAAGCGTGTTTAAAACTTTGATCAAACATTTAATAAGAATAAATATTTTTACAAATCAATTTTATGATTGAAAACTAGAACGTGACAGAATTTAAAGTTTTACGTTTAAAACATCTTTTATTATATTATATAATGTAGTTCAATTTGAAAATATTATTTAAATTTTGTTAAAAAGTTTCGCTTGAAACTAAAAACTCTGAAAATAAAAACCCACCTCACGACTCCCTCAAGCACCACTGGCTCATTCTCCAAAACAATTGACTCAGCGTTCTCGTCGAGGTCCATCTTGAAGGGCTTCTTCTTCACTTGCGAAACTTCCATTGTCTTGTTCAGGAACTGCGAGGCGAGGTTTCTGGTGGCTCCTCGTTGCACATCTATCGGCTTCTGCCACTCTGACGGATCGGCCGCTCTGGCGACTCCTTCGCTCTGCTCCACTGGTGTGCTTTCGAGCACTATTTCGCTCTCGTTTTCATCCAAATCCATCTTGAAAGGCTGTCTCGAGGGCGGTTCTTTGAGTTCGGTGATGCTCTGGAACATGTGCGCTAGGTTCTTGATAGTGCCCTGCTCCAAGTCCAGCGTGGGTTTTTTCTCGTTCTGTTGGGACGCTCTGATCACGCCAACAGGCTCATCTTCGGCATCTTCTTCTGCTTCATCCGCCACCAACTCAAACTTTTTCTTACGCTGGCTTTTTTCTTCTGTGGAAGGCATAGTGAAAGTTTTAGGAGCTTCAGGCTGTTCATCCTCCAAGGATGAGTTTTCAGAAGAGCTTTCTACTTTTTTCGCAATGCGTCCTTGTCTTGGCAGTGGCATTTCAAGAAATGAAAACGTTCAAAACATTAATTTGAAAACAATATTAAAAATATATAATTTAAAAGATTTTAATAGTTGTTACTTGTGTTCAAAATATCAGTAAATAAGATGATTATTTATTTAAAAGCATTAAAATATTGATTATCGGAGTTTCCAACGCTTGCAACGGCTTCTAAACTTTTATTTTGGCAATCGTGCAGCCTTACTGCTCCACAAATATGCAAGATGCACACACACACACACACACACACGCGCGCATGCACACACACACACACACACACACACGCATGCACACACACATCCATCTATAGCTCTTTTCTCCATATGCCACTATGGTATGTATGGGTTAGTATTAGAATGAATCTTATGATTGGTTCATAATTATAAGAACAATATATGCGTATAAGTTCGATTCATCCCGATCATTTTCACCATTCCATTCACGGGCCTTGCCGGTACTTTTTAATTAGAATTCCTGGAATGCTGGAATTCAATTCAAATAGCTTATTAATCCCGTTGCAAGGCTTTAAGAATTGATTGACGATAAATTGTTTTATTCCAATTGATGAAAAGAGTGCAAAAATGGTATTGAATAAATACAAATGTTGTAAACGAAGTTATTGGTAGAGTAGCTTCAAGCACCAGCAGACGAAGATAAATGTTCAAAAGGTGGTTGAAGTGTAGCGATTAAGGAACTAATAATTGTAAAAGCATGGAAATAAATTTTATAAAATCTGGAACAACTTAATTAAAAGCCAGTTTCTCATCACCATCTAACCAGTTGTTTCACTATTTTTTTTGCGAATTTTGAAGTAGAGAATAAAAACACTGAACAAACGAAAATCAAAAACGTCATCATCATAGAGGACAGTAACAAAATAGCGCGATTAAGCATTCAAAATAATATTCGAAGACTTTCAAAAGTTTAAGTTCTAAAAAAAGCAGAAGCTTGTGCGTTTATGAAAATAGCCGTTAAGGCAAGTGTGTGTATGTGTGTTTGTATGTCTGTTTGTGTGTGTGTTTGTGTGTGACCAGATTTAAGAGCCCAACAGACGCCTTTAGCGCCCCCTTGAAGAACATTATCTTCTTCGAAATCGAGGTAAATGGCAGGCGATCGGTTAAGTCTTGATTAACGGGAAATGAAAAAACTAATAGAAATTAAATGCCTGAGGCTGTTACTTCTCGACTACTTCCGGTGTTATATATTACTTCTGCAAATTATAAAAGCTCTATTTTCTGTAAATAAAAAATACTTAAATGAAAGAATATATAATATATTGAAAATGCACCTCTAAAAGGCTTACTAAATTATAAAATTAATTAATAAACTTAGTTGCTGCTTGTTTTACGGTTTAGAATATTCTAATTTCCGAATTTTCTATTATTTCCATAAAAACTTATATTTTACATACGGTTCTAAAGACTATATAAAATGATCAGATAACCGAGTAAAGAAAAAATAAATTATAATAAAATGTATATAAAATAGAGTTTAAAATAAATAGTAATAAAAATGACATTAAAAACATTGAAAAAGAAACCTAAAGAATAGGAGTACAAACGAAGATGGAGAAGAAACAAACAAACGATTAGGGAAAGTCAGGTGTTACAGGGCGGTAGCGTGCTTGGCCCGAGTAAATCTTATTAGTATTATTAGTAGTATAACCCAGTGCACAATGCGCAAGAAATTATATAACATAAATAATTACTGCTTTTAATTAAATTATTATTATCATTAATTAGGTTATTATTATTTATTAAGAGCAGAATTGGTAATCACTTTTGATTATTAAAATTATTGCTATGATTATTATTATCCAATCATTATGATTAATTATATTATCAAGATTATTATATTATTATGATTAGTGTTAATATTTTAATTCTCATAATCATCATCATCCTATATATTCCTTATTCATTAAGGAAAAGTATTCATTGTATGCATTGTATGCCATTGTATGCCTTATTCAATTGGAGACGTTCTTGTACTTGGTGTAGATGTTGTAGAGCACTCTGAGTGTGCACTTGCTGTCCTTGTTGACGACGTCTGTTTAGTCGTTGTTGTAGTTGTTGTTAAATCATAAAATAATAAAAATAAAGCTGATGATGATGGTGATGGAAGTGATGATGATAATGATGGTGATGGAAGTGGTGATGATGAGGATGGAAGTGATGATGATGATGGAAGTGATGATGATGATGCTGATGAAAGTGATGATGATGATGCTGATGGAAGTGATGATGATGGAAGTGATGATGAGGATTGAAGTGATGATGATGATTCTGACCTTCAGGCCTGGCCTTGGGAGTGGGCAAATTACAGTCCTCCATCAACTCGAAGGCAAAAGTCACGTTGTGAACCTGAGAAGAAAAAAAATAATAGTATTATTAATATAAAAAAGAAAAAACAAAATAATAATAAAAAATTGGTTAACATAGCCATAAAAATTTGTAAAATATTAAATTATATGAAGTAAAACCGCTAGGCTAAAAAAATAGATTAAACGAACACACTGTTAGAATATTAAAAAACTTATGTTAAAACACTAAAAAATTTATAAAACCGCAGCAAGAATATTTGAAAACTTACATTATATTATAAAAACTTTATAAAAAGTGAGAGCAGCAAGAAGAAGTGGCAGAATAATAAGAACGGAATTGATTCGACAGCACCTTGTTTTCGAAGGTGTTGGGCGTCAGGTGGTAGAAGTGGAGCGGAACGAAGAAGCCTTCGAGGAGTCCCAGCAGCAGGATGAGGTAGACGCCGTCGTGGAACTGTCGAGGTGGTTGCGGTTGCTGAGATTGCTTTGGTTGTGGTTGCTGAGATTGCTTTGGTTGTGGAAGTGTAGTGGTGTGCGGTTGGTGAGGATGATGTGTGGTTGTGGTTGAAATTTTAATGGAAGTGATGAGTGATTATGTTGGTAAGGAGGAGGAAGAAGAAAAAGAAGACTGACCTGGTTGTCGATGTCACTCACGTCCAAGTTCAACTTCATCAGATGCTTCCTCGCAAAGTTCACCAACGACTGATGATGATGATGATGATTATAGTGATGGAGATGGCCTTGGTTATAATGATGATAATGGTTGTAAAGATGATGATGATTTCATACGCTAATGCAAGATAAACAGATAAGAATTAATAATAAGAATTTCCTAGTTTTCTTTTATAAATGTAGAATAATCAACATCATCCTCATCATCATCATGAAAGATTACTAATGACATAACAACCGTCTTGACAAGGTTCAGTTTGTCAGGAGCATGGTCAAATAGTGTGTCAAATGCGTCCCTTTCTGAAGTGTGTGTGTGTGTGTGTATGTGTGTGTGTATGTGTGTATGTATGTGTGTATGTATGTGTGTGTATGTGTGTGTGTGTGTGTGTGTGTGTGTGTGTGTGTGTGTGTGTGTGTGTGTGTGTGTGTGTGTGTGTGTGAATTAATTTATAAATTACTCAATAAAGAATGCTACACCAACCCTGTCTTGAGCCAAACTCCCTGTGTAATTATACGTTAATCCATCATTTATTCATATATTATAAATAAATATTAACATATAATTTATTCCATTTATTACAATATTTCATTAACAGCAAATAGTAAATAATTAAATTTGTGTAACTATTTTTAAAAATTAGTTTTCTTGCTAATTCTGCTTATTTTGGCGCTTGGTGACTCACTCTGAAGGGTGGGTGATGTGGATGTGTCTCTTGCTCGTCTGCAAGGTGCCCTCCTTCTTCTGTCGTGGCGATGCAGTGGTGTGAAATCAGTGGATGGAGTGATGGAGTGGCGTGAAATCAGTGGACGGAGTGATGGAGTGGAGTGCTAGTGGAGTGGTTTGAATGGATGGAGTGCTAGTGGATTGAGTAGAGGATATAGTGGTGTGGATGGAGTGGTGAGGATGGAGTGATGGCGAGATGGAGTGGAATGGAGGCAATTAGCGAAATGAATTGCATTGATACCTATTCCACCTACAATGTAGGTAATGCATAAGGCAAAACAAATATCAGTTCAAGCAATCCATGATGATGATGATGATGATGATAACAATAGTTTAAATAAGCATCATCATCGTCATCACCAAGGCACCTGGATGATGATGATGCTGATTAAAAGCGTTTAAATAAATATTATCATCATCACCACCATTTTCATCATCCTCATCATTATCATTATCCTCCTTCTCCTCATCATCATCCTCATCATTATCCTTATCCTCCTTCTTTTCATCATCATCATCATCATTATCCTCCTTCTCCTCCTCATCATCATCATCATTATCCTCCTTCTCCTCATCATCATCATCATCATCATTATCCTCCTTCTCCTCATCATCATCATCCTCACGGCACCTGGATGATGATGAGGGTGACGACGACGTTGCTAGGCAGTCTGATGGGAGGGTTGAAGGAGCGCACCATCTCGACCAGCAGGTGCAGCATTGAGGCGAGGTTCTTGCTGTGGATGGCTGTGTGTTGTTGGTGTTGGTTTTGTGAATGGCTGTGTGTTGTTGGTGTTGTGAATGGCTGTGTGTTGTTGGTGTTGGTGCTGTGAATGGCTGTGTGTTGTTGGTGGTGGTGTTGTGGATGAGTGGTTGTTGGTGTTGGTGGTGGATGGGTGATTGTTGGTGTTGGTAGATGGGTGGTTTTGTTGGTGTTGAATGGGTGGTTGTTGGTGTTGGTGTTGTGGATGGGTGGTTGTTGGTGTTGGTGTTGTGGATGGGTGGTTGTTGGTGTTGGTGTTGGATGGATGTGTGTTGTTGATGGTGGTGGTGGATGGGTGGTTGTTGGTGTTGGTAGTGGATGGGTGGTTGTTGGTGTTGGTGGTGGAGGTGTGGTTGTTGGTGTTGGTGGTGGATGGGTGGTGTTGGATGCTGTGGATGGTTGTATGTGGTTGGTTGTTGGTGTTGTAGATGTCTGATTGTTGGTGTTGTTGCTGTTGCATCACGCACTGAAAGACAACTAAGACAACAGCACGCAACTTACACTCGACACTCCATTGAGGCCTCGACACCTGCATTGCCTGGTTGATCGTCCTCAGCACCTCCTTCAAACATCATCATCATCATCATCATCGTTGTCGTCATTACAATAATAAAAATAATAACCATCATAATCAATATAATTTTATTATTCTTTTTAATGAGTTATAGAAACCACTTATCTCCCACCCCGCAACCATTCCTTCCGTCTAACGCATCCCACTTCTCCCTAGACAACGCCACCTCTCCCTTTCCATATCCCATCCCATCCCAACACTCCACTCAACACTCCACTCAGCACTCCCATCCCATCCCAAATGCAACCTTGAGCTTCTGCTTCTGACCGACCTCGGACTGGGTCACCTCGGGCACCTCGACCCGGATGTTCGCCAGTTTCTCTGTGGTGGAGATGGTGGTAGTGGCAGTTGTGGTCAGAGTGATAATGGTGGTTGTGGTGGTGTGTTGGAATTTAAAGAAAAAATTGTAAAATTGGTTTCAAAGGCGGTTATCGTTTCATTTGAATGTCTATATCCCTAACTCATTAGCCCCACCATTGCCATCATTGTCATTCTAACCACCACAACCACCATCATCATCATCATCACCACCTATGAGCTTCTGGAGGATCTGCCCATCGAAGAGATCCTCCTCCAAGTCCTTCACGAGGATGCGGAAGACCGCCAACTCGTCATTTATCCACTCGATCAGCACCTTTGAGTTGGTTGAGTTTATTCAATGAGTTTTTTATATTAATTTTATATTAAATAAATCAATAAGAACTGTTTATTAAATAAATAAATAGCAAATTAATTTTAAATAAATCAATAGCAAATTAATTTTAAATAAATCAATAGCAAATTAATTTTAAATAAATATAGTATGAAATCAATTAATTAATTAGATAAAAATGATGATTAGAAAATTGAGACCTTGATAAGTTCCTTGAGTTTGGGATCCTGTCTTGACTTTGGATCAACCATGAACCTCTCTTCATTATCCTCTGCGTTTTGTGGGTAAATGTTGATCATTTGTGGATAAATGTTATTCATTGTGGAAAGTTTACCATCTAGAACACTTTTTCAATTAATAATTATTAATTATATAGGATTGATGTGTTAGTGGTGCATAATAGATTATTAGATGTAAGTAAAGCTTTTAGCTTTCCTAACTGAAATTTATACAATGCATCTATTATTGCAAAAAATGGAAAAACTTTTATATTTATAAAACAACTTTGAGAACCCAGTAAGTAGAATGATGGATCAAGGTTTGATTCGACAGGACTTGCAGGCAGTTCTATGGCATTGCGTCCTTCTTCCGTTATATCTTGTGCTTTCAAATGAGTGGATATATTATTTGAAAATGAATTAAATGAAATTTTATTTTTATATTTACCATTCTCAATATAGTGACTATATTATAGTCTCATACCAAAAATATCAGTGTAATTAATAGCTATGATATTTACCTTCCTTCTTCTTTCTTCTTCCTAATGTTCCAATTTTATCAAACAGGGTTTCTTCCTTTTTTTCCTTAGATCCGTGAGGGTTAGTTAGAGTAGACATTTTAAAGAGTTTCGATAGGCTTTCAAAAGATGACTACAGACCGAAAATATTTAAAAGAAATATTTAATACTTAAATAGTGATAATTCCAAATATTTATGAACTATTTTTGAAAGTACTTCTATTTATATTTTTTTATTTCAGTTAAAGATATTTAATTATTAATTTAGCTAAAAAAACTAATTTGTATTTAAAATCATAAATAGTATTATAATAAAATATTCTAAAAATTTGACGCTACTCAATTTAAAAGATTAGAGTAGATAAAATTCATTTATCAATTTTTTTCTAGTTTATTTAAGATTCTTTCATTAATACAATTCAAAACTTGGAATAAAATTTCAAAGTATGGTAATAAGTTTAAAAACCACTGGTTAACACGTAGAAAGTTGTTTACTAACAATATTATATCTTTATTGTCTTAAAAGTTTTAAATTTAAATTTGAAGAAGCGAAAATATCAGCCAGTTTCAACTTTAATTTAATATAATTTTTAATTTTGTTTTTAAATAAGAAATATGCAAAAGTAGAAGTTCCAAACCGTTTGGCCCAAACGTCTGAGAAAATGTCTTGGCTGGGTTCGTTAGCTGCCAAGACGGAAACACTCTTGAACAAGGTTGACCAGGCAGCAGGACAGGCTTTGCAAACGTCAGAAAAGAATTCCCAATATGAAAAATCCAACCTACCACAAGCTAGCTTTCTCTCAACCCAACCATTTCACGAGGATTCCAGACCCTTGCCACAGAATCAGACATATAATGTTCTAGATGTGAAACAAAATACCTCCATGAGTAAATTGTCAAAGGTGGACTCGAAAAAAGATCTTGACTTGGAACTTATAGAGTACTTGAACGACAATCAGACCCCAGGATCAAGTTCTTCTCAGCCAGCACCAGCCACAAGTGCCAGCACAGGTAATATAGCTTTGATATGAATATATTCATATTTGGAATGGTTTAGAATTAACACAATTTGTTAATCAAATCAACTTTGAAATGAACTAAAATAATTTACATTTTGTCAATTAAGAAAGGAAAAGTAATGAAAACAACAAATCTGATGCTGTTTTAAAAGCGTTACCCATGATGAACACCCCTACAAACAATATGGACTCTTCTATCTTGAGAGAAAACCAGCTGTTAAAGGATGAAATACAGTCCCTCAATAGAGAACTCCAGTCCATTGCCTCCAGAGGAAAGTCTACTCAAGAAGGTTAGGGAGTTGTGTGTAAAGCTCAGTATTTGTCATATAATTTCAAGAGTTTAAAATATTAAAACAAAAGTTATCAAGGGCCCGCGCTGGGTCAAAATTTTTTGGGGCAAATTTTTTTTTTCAAGTCCCATGTATAAGGCGCACTTATTCATTTTTAAACTCACCCTCAATAAGCTCCTAGTCGGCTTCAAATCAATAAACCCCCCACATAGAAAGTGTCTCCTTTGTTTTATAATTATTCTAATTTTTAGTTTTATTTGTATAAAGTGAGCGTTAAGTATTTTTTAAGACAATGAAGAAAACATTAAATTTATTTATTACAAGTTAACACGGATTATAGCTATAATTTATAGAGAATCTTTTAGACAAATATAAATGTAATGTTAAAAAAATTGGTTTATGCATATTCAAACTGATATAATATATATATTTATAATATTTATCAAGTCAAATTTTATTAAGTTTTGTCTACTGAATCCTCTTTCACACTCTACTGTTGATACTGGCGATAGTAACAATCGTTTGGCAGCTTCCGCTGATGCTGGATAAGAATTAGAGTTTTTAATGGCCAAATTAGTTGTAGATTTTATGTCAGTGGCTGGCTCGAGTGAAGTTGGCGAAGCTGAGTAGTTCATGTTGTGAGCTCTCGATACACACAGCCTCTAGGTACTCAGATACTCTTTCTATGTCTGAGTGTATTTCGGAAACTGAAATACTAAGATCAAAAAAATTGTTCATTGCTGTTAATACAGACCCATCCTCGTTGTCTGAAAACCAACTATTGAGGCTTTTTATCATGCTTTCAACAAACTTCCCGCATACGGGCTCAGCTTCAGTCCTCGTTTCACAGTGTCTCAAATAGTGTGACCTTCATAATCAAAAAGACACAGACCAAATTCATAAGGCTTTAGAATGTCAGATATAAGCTTTAAAAACTTCTGCATCATGGGGCCTTAGTTTTTTTTACATGTACTCCAAAGTCTGAATAGTTGCTGTTAAAAGGGGTGCAATCTCAGAATAAGCCAAGTCTTTCTTTTGGTAAATTTTGGACAATATAGAAATAGGCTTGAGCACATCACACAAAAAGTGAGCAATGTACAAAAACTTGAAGGTTGTTATTGGTTTATAAAGACTTAAAGATTTTCCTGACTTTTCTTCAAAAGTCAACCCTTATACATGCTAGGGATGTGAAACCCTGTTCTATGCAATGAGCATTTAAAGCAGGAATCCCAGAACTAGCGAGATTCTGCTTAGCAGCAAAGTATTCATCTTTGAGTGCTGCAGTTATCGCTGCTTCATTCTTGCCAAAAGCCACTTCACAGGCAGAAACCATGAACACTGATTGCTTGCTGGCGCCGACAGCATTAGTGTGATCTAGGATTATTAAAAAAGTGAACGCAGGTAATATTCATTTTAAATACTTATAATGAAGAAATAATTTAGCTAAATTATGCAATTTTATTAACAGTTACCTTTAGAACTCGCATGTCTCAACACTGAGTTTTTATTAATATTACTACATCCAAAAGTAAAAGAGTTTTTATTTTGCACCTTCATACATAGATCACAGTACATTACATTTTTCATATTGTCAAAGCGGAGCCAATTGTTATTAATTTTCCATGTCTGTTGGAATGCTCTGTTTTTTTCTTTTTGGTTTGACTCTTTTCTATCCTGAGAACCACTTGAGGAAGACATTTGACAGATTTCTTAGTAATAGCTTTTTTAATATCTCTTTAATTTCACGCGACTTTAATGACCTAACGGTATTACAAAGTATGCTATACAACAAGTATTATATAGATTGACAGAAGCTTATATAGATTGATACAGTCTGCACCTGAATGACCGGATTTAAAACACGAGGCTAATTTTGATTGGCTCAACTTTTCAATAACAACTTCTTCCCGCGACATTCTATTAGACAAAGAAACATCTAAAAAAAATTCACAATAAAAAAAACGAAAATAAAATTTTGGGAAAAAAATCATTGGGGCCAATCAGGGTTCTTTCGGGCCAATTTTGAAAAAGTGGGGCCATTGGCCCCGGTGGCCCTCGACAGCGCGAGCCCTGGTTAAATTTTTCCCAGCTTTACTTAATTTGATTATTATTTTTTTTTTTTTTTAATGGTTGATCTATGTAAACTTATTCAAACTTCTCTGTCACATCTAACACACCACACTACACTACAATGCACCTTTGAATCACCTCCACACAACATCCATCACCCATCACTCGACCTTTCATCAACATCAATCGCCCAACACCCAACAAAACCCCTTCCTCCACAACCACACCACAGAGTACAACAAACCACTTCCTCCACAACCACACCACAGAGTACAACAAACCACTTCCTCCACAACCACACCACAGAGTACAACAAACCACTTCCTCCACAACCACACCACAGAGTACAACAAACCACACCACAGAGTACAACAAACCACACCACAGAGTACAACAAACCACTTCCTCCACAACCACACCACAGAGTACAACAAACCACTTCCTCCACAACCACACCACAGAGTACAACAAACCACTTCCTCCACAACCACACCACAGAGTACAACAAACCACTTCCTCCACAACCACACCACAGAGTACAACAAACCACTTCCTCCACAACCACACCACAGAGTACAACAAACCACTTCCTCCACAACCACACCACAGAGTACAACAAACCACTTCCTCCACAACCACACCACAGAGTACAACAAACCACACCACAGAGTACAACAAACCACACCACAGAGTACAACAAACCACACCACAGAGTACAACAAACCACACCACAGAGTACAACAAACCACACCACAGAGTACAACAAACCACACCACAGAGTACAACAAACCACACCACAGAGTACAACAAACCACACCACAGAGTACAACAAACCACACTACAGAGTACAACAAACCACTTCCTCCACAACCACACCACAGAGTACAACAAACCACTTCCTCCACAACCACACCACAGAGTACAACAAACCACTTCCTCCACAACCACACCACAGAGTACAACAAACCACACTACAGAGTACAACAAGGCAGCGAGCAGACTCGAGGCGGAACGGAGGCAATTGACGAAGCGAGAGGCGACCATCCGCGAACTGCGCGAGAGAGAAAGCGACTTGATGAACGCACTGCAGGCGAAGGACGCGCAGTTGAGCGTGTTGAGGGTTCGTCTCGATGAGGCCGATGCGGCTGTAAAGGAGAAGGAGAAGAAGATCAGGCAGTTCCAAGAGGAGAAGGACAGGTTGTGGAGGTGTGGTGTACTGTGGTGTACTGTGGTGTACTGTGGTATGGTTGTTAGTGTGATGAGGTGTGGTATGGTTGTCAGTGTGATGAGGTATGGTATGGTGTGCTTGGGGTGTGCTATCGTGCTGTTGGTGTGCTTGGGGTTGTGCTATTCTAGTAGCTTGACTCTTGTGTGAGGTTTAATTGAAGCGTGCTGTTTGCCACATAAAATATTCGTCTGGATTATCATTACTTTAGTTTCATCATCATCATCCTCCTTCTTCTTCATCATTCTCCTTCTCTTCTTTATCATTCTCCTTCTCTTCTTCATCATCCTCCTCTTCTTCATCATTCTCCTCCTCATCCTCCTTCTCATCATCTTCACCATCAAATCGATTCAACTCCACAGCATCCTGGAGGACCACAGCGTCTCGACAGGGGCGCAGAGTCAGGCGCTGGACAGTCTGCAGGAGAGGCTGAAGGCGCTCGAGGAGGTCCTCAAGAGTGAACGAGACAAGAACCACAAGCTTGAGGTGTGTGTGAGAGGCGTGGTGATTGCCGTGGTGGTGATTGCCGTGGTGGTGTTAAAGGGGTGGTGTTAAAGGGGTGGTTTTACATCTGCATATCACTGCTTTTTATAAAGCATACACCAATAAGCTTATAACACATCAATGTACAATTTGCACCAAACTTTTCTTCACTCCGTGTACTAGACACTCTCACACCGCTTTCCACCACACACGCATACAATGACTGACTGACTAACTGACTGACCAACTGACTGACCCACTGACCGACTGACTGACTGACCAACTGACTGACTGACCAACTGACTGACCAACTGACCAACAGGCGGACACAAGGGCGCTGATGGCGAGCAGCGAACAGCACAAGGACCACAGCGCCTCTGAGCTGGTCGCCCTCCAGAAGAAACTCAGTAACGAAAAAGGTAGAAGTTTTAATTGTATCATTATTATCATTACTATTATTTATATTATTAATGTTATTGTTTTTACTATTATTAATAGTAATAAAAACCACCACCATCACTATCACCTTCATCATCATCACCACCACCACCATCATCATCATCATCATCATCATCACCACAACAGCCAGGGCGGCAGAACTGAGCAGTCAGTTGAAGCTGTCGCGTTCGCAGGTGGACATGAGCCGACAGGAGTTGAACCAGTACAAGGAGAAGGCCACACGTATCCTACAGGTGGTGGTGGTGATCATGATGGTTGTGGTGATGATGGTGCTGGTGGTGATGGTGGTGATGATGATGGTTTTGGTGATGATGATTATGATGAGGGTAGTGGGGGTGATGATGATGATGGTTGTGGTGATGATGATGATGGTGGTGATTTTGATGATGGTGGTGGGAGGAGTGGTGTAATGATTGGTAATTTAAAAAGATTCACATCAAGAAAATCCTTCTCTAACCACCGAACCTATTCCATCCAAGCCCATTCCTTAATCATCCTCCTTCTTGAACACACCGACAGAGCAAGGAAAAACTCATCAGTAAACTCAAGGAAACCTCACTGAGCGGGGCTGTGGGAGCGGATGGCAGTGGTGCGAGTGAGCCGGTAATTCATTCGACCGAGCTGGAGAGCCTTAGGAGCGAGCGGGACATGTTGAGGGAGGAGTTGTCGTCGGTGCAGCTGTCCCTCGAGACCGCCAAGGCCGAGTACGCTGTTAGTGCTTGTGGCGTGGAATAGTTGCTGCAACATCGAATTTCTTCATCTCGTCTTCATTCTCCATCAAACTCTCCACCAATCCCGCTCTCTTCTTCATTATCTCACCCCCTTCTCCACCATCACACTCCCTCAACCACCATCACACTCTCTCCACCACCATCTCACTTCTTTCACCACCATCCCACTCCCTCCACCACCATACCATCCCGACACCCTCTTCTACTACCACCCCTCCAAAGGACCTAGAAATGCACAGCGAACAAGAGGCAGCGGAGGGCAGGGAGCAGGTGATGATTCTGGAGGATGCACTGCGGAGTGAGAGGAGGAGGAGGGATGAGTTGGAGGCGGAGGTTGCCAGTAAGACGCAGGTTGGGAGGGCGTTGGCCTGCATTGCGTGGGATTGACTGTGTTGGATTTGATTAGACCTTTGTGATTATGATTAGTAACTGTGTCATGCTCATTGTTTTTATACACAACTGCCCACATGAAATATCATTCCCACCTCACAAGCACCACTTTACAAGGAACTTGTTTCCATAAAGAATCTCACCAAGACCACATAACCATCGCATAAACACTATTCCACACAACCACTCTACACCACTTCAACATCATTCTACTTTACAACCATTACACCACACAACCATAATCACTACACCATCCCTCCGCACAAAACCACTCAACAACCAACACACCACCACAACAACCAACCACACCACCACAACCACCAACACACCACAACAACCAACACTCCACAACAACCAACACACCACAACAACCAACACACCACAACAACCAACACTCCACAACAACTAACACACCACAACAACCAACACACCACAATAACCACTTCACCACAACAACCACACCAATAAAACAATCAACACACCACCACAACAACCAACCACACCACCACAACCACCAACACACCACAACAACCAACACTATACAACAACCAACACACCACAATAACCAACACACCACAACAACCACTTCACCACAACAACCACACCACCAAAACAATCAACACACCACAACAACAACCAACACACCACCACAACAACCAACACACCACCACAACAACCAACACACCATCACCACAACCAACCACACCACCACAACAACCAACCACACCACAACAACCAACACACCACAACCAACCACACCACCACAACAACCAACCACACCACAAAAGCAACCAACCACCACCACAACAACCACACCACCACAACAACCACACCACAACAACCACACCACAACAACCACACCACCACAACAACCAACCACACCATCACGACAACCAACACGCCACCACAACAATCAACACACCACCACAACAACCAACACACCACAACCAACCACACCACCACAACAACCAACCAAACCATCACCACAACCAACACACCATCACAACCAACCACACCACCACAACAACCAACACACCATCACGACAACCAACACGCCACAACAACCACACCACAACAACCACACCACCACAGGAGCTGACGTACGCTCATGAGGAGGTGTTGGCACAGAGGAAGCAACTGCAAGGCAGGCTGGCAGAGAGGGAGGCTGAGATACAGAAGCTACGAAACCAGGTGCAGTGGGTGGTTGGTGGGTGGTTGGTGGGTGGTTGGTGGGTGGTTGTGTGGTTGGTTGGCCGGTTGGTGGATGGGTGAATGGAGGGTTGACAGGTGAATTGGTGGTTGGTTTTATAGATGGGTGGGTGGTTTGCAGGTGTTGGATAGATAGGTAGATAGGCTGAATAAACGAATGGTAGATATATGGAAGGCTAAGAGTAGAAGATGACTACCTACATAAGGTCATTCAACCCCCTCCTTTACTATCTCCCAAATCCGCTTTCACCCATCCTTCACCCATCCTTCACCCAGCTGACGACCAGAACACTGAACGCCTCAAGCAACGAGGAGTTGGAGGGCAGACTTCACGCCTTGACCGAGAACCTCATTCAGAAGCAGACGCACCTGGAAGCACTGTCCTCCGAGAGGAACTCACTCTCTCTCCAGTTGGAACGCATGGAGGTGTGTGGGGAGTTGGTTGGTTAGCTGGTTGCGTTTTGTTGGTTTTTGTGTGTGTTAGTTGTGGTTTGGTTTCTGGGTGCTTTTTAGGTGTGTGACTTTGGGTGGTTTGGTTTGTGGTGGTTATGTGGTGTTTATCAACGATTATTTATCACCATCACACTAGTTACTTCGCTACCTCCACCACAACCAACCAAGCACCACCATTATTATCACCACACTAATTTACCTAGCACCCTCACTACAACCAAGCAGCCAACCACTGCAGAAGCACTTCAAGGAGGCTGAGATGGTGGCTGTGAGGCACTCCTCCTCCACCATCAGCATGAACAACGACGATGACGACGGTTTTTATTTGATGTTTTCGTTTATAAATATTTTTCATGGATTTAGTTTTTTTCAGTTATTTTTTTTCTATTTATACCAAACTCTGGGGGTAAAATGCAAGCACCTAGTTGTCTCAACCTTCCAATATACCCTTCTAAACCGCCACTCTCTACGCCTACACCTTTCTCGCTACTATTCATTCTCTACCTCCTCACCGCCTCATCCCTTCCCACACCCACTCATCCCTTCCCACACCCACTCATCCCTTCCCACACTCACCCACCCACCCAGTGAGGGCCAGGTACAACAACCTCATGCACGAGTCTCCCTTTGACGGAAGCGTCGCCAGGAATGTCAAGAAGGCCGCCAACTCGATCGATCGATTTGGGTGACTTTTTGTTGGTTTTGTAGTTGTTGGGATATTAGTTGTTGTGATTGTAGTTGTTGTCGTTATTATAGTTGTAGTTGTTGGTGTTTTATTTTTTCTAGGTGCCTTGCAAGATTTTTTTTCAAATACCAAAAATCATAAAAATATAAATTTTATTCTGTTTTGACTTGATAACAATGACGATGATAAGAATTGCACCACTCCAGCATGAGACTTGGCTTGTTCCTCCGGAGGTACCCCATCGTGCGAGTCTTCATCATCATCTACATGGTGACTATCATCATCGTCATTATCATCATCATCATCATCATCATCGTCATCATCTTCATCGTCGTCGTCATCATCGCTCTTTTACGAATTATTTTACGAATAAACGCACACACACACGCCACAGTTCCTGCTGCACGCGTGGGTGATGGTGGTGCTTCTGACGTACAAACCTGAGGTTCATGCTTCCGACTTTGCCTTCCCGCAAGCTCCTTCACCCTGACCTCTTGCCCGCCATTCGTATGCTTATGTTCATGTTTATCCTTTGCTTTTCAAGGGACATTCTTCAACTGATGATAACATCTATTGTGGCTTTTTAAACTAAATAATTTCAGAAAATATCCTTGATAAAATTTTATTTTTTTATTTTATTTAACAAATTCATCTCCTCTGCAGGCATTCGTCTAATTCCAACTCCATAGTGACTCATATAACGTATTCCCAACGGAATTTCAATGACAAAGTTATAAATATGATTAACAACTTCAGTTCTTTAGTAAATTTATATTGTTTTAATTTATTTCTGAATATTTATTTTTGAACAAGAATTATAACTTTCAGTTTTATTAACCACTTTGGCAAAAATTATCTTGCGGCATTTCACATGAAACTGTAAATAAATTCACGAATATAATTTTACCTACTATTTATTCGTTACTTATAAACTGCTCTATTGAAAATAAAGGGAAAATCGATCGAATATAAACATTAAAAACACTGAAATTATACAAAGAATTAACGTGTACCGCCACCTCACAAGATTCTAAAAGACATTAAGCGCGGAATTGAAGGCTCTTCTTAATCTTTCACGAAGTATCATAATGAACGAAATAACGAAACTAGGAGAGTAAGTTGGTCCGAAAAAGTGCGTGTTGTTTTAATTTAATGAGTGTGAAAGAAATGTCTCAGTGTGACTTGTAGAAGAAAGGAACACAAACGTTAAAAAATGAAACGTATCAATTAAGAAAACTCGAAGCTAGCGGTCGAATAAAGATAGACTGAAAATGTTTTCTCCATCTCAGCTTCAAACTCGCCATTCTACCACGGCTTAACTAGTTTCCGCTTCAGTTGCTTCTGCTTCCGTTTCCGCCGCTGCTTCCTCTTCGAAGTCTCCCGCGTCTTCGACCGTCGCCTCCTGGTACTGCTGGTACTCCGACACCAGGTCGTTCATGTTCGACTCTGCCTCGGTGAACTCCATCTCGTCCATGCCCTCGCCAGTGTACCAATGCAGGAAAGCCTTGCGACGGAACATCGCTGTGAACTGCTCCGAGATGCGCTTGAAGAGCTCCTGAGAGGCGACGAGTGGGTGTGAAGATAGATTTAATAAGAGATTGACTGAGATTCGGTTTTGGCGCCAAAACTCAATTTTTTAGTTTTGGTCGTAATTTCGCTTTCGGCCGAAACAAAAAATAACTTTCGGTCGGGCTCTAGTTGTAAGATCTTAAGTTTCGATATGAAATTATTTTATTACAGAAATACATGCATACTATTCTTTGATTTTCTATTTTACAATTTAATTTGTCCCGTATAAATCATTTTCCTTAATCAAGCCATCTCACCTGGATGGCAGTTGAGTTTCCAATGAAGGTTCCAGACATCTTGAGGCCTCTGGGAGGGATGTCACAAACGGCGGTTTTGACGTTATTCGGAATCCACTCGACGAAGTAGCTGCTGTTCTTGTTCTGCACGTTCAGCATCTGCTCGTCCACCTCCTTCATCGACATCTTGCCTCGGAAGATCGCCGCTACTGTGAGGTACCTGTCGTTCGATTAAAAAACTCTACTTTCAGCCATTCATTTTTTTCAATGAATTTTAAAAAAAAGTATTTTAGTAACTTAAAATATAACTGGGAGCCCACGGTATGAATGAAAAAACTTCATACCTGCCGTGTCGAGGGTCGCAAGCGGCCATCATGTTTTTGGAGTCGAACATCTGCTGAGTCAGCTCGGGCACAGTGAGGGCCCTGTATTGCTGGCAGCCCCTGGAGGTGAGGGGAGCGAAGCCTGGCATGAAGAAGTGCAGACGGGGAAAGGGAACCATGTTGACGGCAAGCTTGCGCAAGTCTGCGTTCAATTGCCCTGGAAATCTAGAATTTTTTTAATAAATGATTTTAACGAAATATTGAATCTAAGCAAAATATGGAGTTTTGGACTTGGTTCAGTGTAAACAAACGTATAACTTCGATTTTTCTAGAAAAAAAAATTTATAAATATTTTTATAGATATTTTAATTCGGCGCTTTTGTTTTTTTGGATAGTTACAGTTCATATAAGGTTCATATATTAATAGGATTAAATTATAAATAAACATTTTAAAAGCTCTGAATTTAAAGATGTTAAAATAAAATAACTGCATTAAAAAAAAATAACTCTAAAAACTCATCCATCAAAGCACCTGAGACAAGTGGTGACTCCGCTCATGGTGGCAGAGACGAGATGGTTAAGGTCTCCGTACGTGGGGGTGGTCAGTTTGAGGGTTCGGAAGCAGATGTCGTAGAGGGCTTCGTTGTCGATGCAGTACGTCTCGTCTGTGTTTTCGACCAGTTGGTGCACTGAGAGAGTGGCGTTGTAGGGCTCGACCACGGTGTCTGACACCTGATTGAGGGTGAATATAATTTTGTGTGTTGGATAGTTATGAGAGTGCAAAAGATGCTTGGAGGTCCATTTATCCTTTATTCATATGCTCGTGTTTTATGTCATCTATTTTCATATATAAAATTAAATTAATTTTATGATACTCATAATAATTGTAAAAAAATTATTAATTAAATATTTTTAATATTTATATTAAAAATAAATTAGCATTAAAATACAAAATCTCATTTTAAAACATAAAAAACTAACTTTTGGAGAAGGAACGACGGAGAAAGTGTTAATAATTCGATCGGGATATTCTTCTCTGATCTTGCTCATTAGGAGAGTTCCCATGCCAGAGCCCGTTCCTCCTCCGAGTGAGTGGGTCAGCTGGAAGCCCTGCAGACAGTCACACCCCTCCGACTCCCTCCTTACCACGTCCATCACCTGGTCCACCAGTTCGGCTCCTTCGGTGTAGTGGCCTTTTGCCCAGTTGTTGCCAGCGCCGCTGTGTCCAAAAACGAAATTGTCTGGTCTAAAGATTGGTCCGAATGGACCGGCTCTCACCGAATCCATCGTTCCAGGCTCCAAGTCAACCAGGATAGCTCTTGGAACGTACTTGCTGGCTGAGAGATTTCATAGTGGAATTTTCTTTATTAGTATTGAGAAATAATCGTAAATAAGTTAAAAAGGAAAATAAATCGATAAAAACCCAATAGTTAATCTACTTTGTGTGAAATACTATTTTTAAGTGAGTATATCTTTCACATTAAAACTTTCCATTACTTTAATAAACGATTTTGACCAAAAAAGACTCTAAACAATCAACACCAAAAACAACGCTAAACAATCACCACCGGAAACAAAGGCAGACTTACAAGATACTTCGTTGTAGTAGACATTGATCCTTTCGAGCTGCAGGTCCTGGTCACCCCGGTAGACTCCTGAAGGGTCGATGCCGTGCTCATCCGAGATCACCTCCCAGAACTGAAAAGAACCGAGGTTTAGGATGCAATTAGGTTGCAATTAATTATTTTTGATTTTTGGGTTTATCTTAGATTAGAAAATTATTAATCGCGATGGCTATGTGTTTTTTTAGGAAATACTCTGTATTTCTGATTTCGACGCAACAGTTTATTTTATAACTTACCAAAAAGATATGAAAACAATTTTTATCAGACAATATTTAACTGTGCAATAAATAATTGTGTAGACAGAGATGAATGAATTACGATTTGTAATCTTACTTTAGATCCAATTTGGTTTCCACACTGACCCGCTTGTAGGTGTACAATTTCTCTCATTTTGGCGTTGAAAGCGCTAACTAAAACCTCAAAAGATGTGAATTAACCTGAAATAATTGCTTTTGGCTGAAGAGTTGCAAATTTCTACCTAATGTATAGTGAGTAACCCCAGCTGTTGGCGTGATCGATTCTATACACGTGTAACCTACCTCTATAGCACCGCTCATCAGTCTGCCCATGATGATATGTGTAGTTGTTGGGCCGATGTGAGCCTGAATTATATGTGTCATAGATATTGTTGTGATGCGATACTTTATTAGTCTAATATGGATTTGTTAGAAAAACTTTTATCGCTGAAATTAATGCCTTAATTTGTGCCTTCATAATGCGTATTTTTTAGTTTTTAAAGATGCAAGGGATCTTATTAATTACTAAGTCAGGCTGTTTTCCAAGATAAAGCTGAAAAACGTGTGTTGTAAAAAAAATTTCTATAAGATAAAAAAAATCATTTAAAATTGTATAAATAAAAATTCAGTATTTGAATAAATTTACTCTAAGTATATATTCTTAAGAAGTAAATTAGATTTTTTCAAATATTCTTGAGTTATTCTCAATCAATAAAAGCGTACGAGATCGTCTACGCAATGAGTTAAGGACCAATATAGTAACATTGTCGTGTACATCATATGCAACTTGTTGCTTTCTATCTTCCCGTATGAATCATCCAGTGTCCTTCTAGACAAGTGGATGCTCAGCGGGAATTCAATAGCGATTCGTCTGCATCTTCCCACAACATGTGTTCAATTGTGTGTATTCATTAGTCATGCCCTGTTACTAATTCGCTATTAGTGATAGGTAATAGTAGAAGTAGTCTCGTGTTTTAAAATGTATTTTTCCATTTGAAATTTCAATTTGAAAAATATTTATTTAAGTAGTAAACATTTTTTTTTAAATAAATTTATTTCCGATAAGAATGCAATCTGAAGTAAATTAATTTATAAAGTAAAGGAAATTGGTGGCTATCGATCAGTCAGCTCATTTATGACTCCTGGCGCTAGCAAAATAAAAATGGAAAAAATTATAAAAACTTTTAAAATACTTTATTCCCGATATATTCGAAATCAAATTTAATGCAAAAATTTAATAAATAGTATTTTTTGCAGATTTTTAATATTTTTAGTATTAAACCTTTAAAAAGACTTCCAATATGAAAAATAAATTGTGTTTCACTTGACAAATTGAGTGTATAGCGTATGGTAATGGGGAAGACATCTGCCTTGAATTGTCAATAAATGAAAACTAAATTTTCTATTTTTAGAAATTACTCAGCAACATTCAGCGCCTTATTGGGAAAATTTTTATTGAAAAAAGAAAAAATAATATTTTTATATTTTAAGTATTGAATTCTGGTAAGTTTTAGTTTGAATATCTTTAAAGGATACTACTTTTTCAAAAAGCCAAAAACTTCAAAGCTTTCCCTGAACGAGAAACATTCCTGTGAGAGATCAAAACATCAATTTTGTGACAAATTATTTCCAATAAATTTTTTGCAGACAATTTAATAGTTATATTATCATCAGTTTTGGGGAGCGGGGATGGGTTAGATGGTAGACGTCGGACTTGCAACTTAAAGGTTGCCAGTTCGAATCCCTGACAAGCAACCATGAACTATCATATACCTAGTGTATATGATGCGGTGTTTGCGACGTATCCATTGAGTGTACGTCGTGTGGAGTTGCGCCTCTAGCGCATAAGAACCATGGTTCCTAGAACCATTGTAACATGGCCTGCGTCTGTCAGGCTGTGAATAATACAGACTATGAAAAAAAAGTTATAAGACTAATTCATAAACCTTAAAAATTCATTTTATTGATTTTTAACTTTCGTTTTCAAAACTTTCAGCTCTCACTCAAATGTCAAGTCAATTTTACAAAATAACAAAAATCAGTTGGTTTTATAAATTATATTTGTTTATTTAGATGAAGATTATAAATACAAAGTTAAGAATAATTTTATTTTTATTAAATCAATCATGAACTGGAAAAATCATTTTTATTAAATATTTTTAAAAATAAAAGTAAAATAATTTCTATCAATGTTTTTTGCCATTTAAGCAAGTTTGTCAACTAGATGTTCCCACAAAAGACGACTTTGGTCATACACTAGAGTAATGGCGTCTTTTTTGTACGCCAAATAACACGTTCCAGTCAAAAAGCACACTGTTAAAACTTTTCCTGCTCTTGAAATTATCTGTGTAGAAAGAATAAAAGTATATTTGTAAAATTTGTTAGAATTAGAGTTTCAATCATAACTTACCTAGTAAGAAAATAAGTTTAAAATTAAAAATTAACTTTAATGTAAAGCGCAATATAAATGAATTTTATTTATTTATTGATTGATTTGAATTTGTGATAACTCACCGTATCTTGCCATTTTCTGTTCTTCAGACATTCATGGTAGCGGATTCTAGTAAAAGACACCTGAGTCAAGATAAATATTCAATTAATTTTCCAATGTAAATACAATGTACTAATATAAGATAAAAAAGAAAATTCTTTTTTATTAAATATTATTTTCCACTTCAATGCTTTAAAACGATTTCAAATTTTATCGCACAGTGAATTGGATCTATAATTGTATCCTATTTTCATAGAAATAATCTTTTTTATATAAAACTACCGTGGTGTAGAGTGGTATCCAGGTCTTAGGGAAAAGAAAATGCAAAAAGTTGTCCAGCATTTTGCGTGCGAGAAACATCTTTGAGTTTACGTGGTCTCTCATCTTGAGATTGAGTCATCAAATAGGAAACGTTATACAAAATTATTTATAAGATTCAAAGTTAATGATGATCAATCCAGAACGTTTTCTAAAATAAATTAACAGAATTGTGTCCCTCTAAAACCAATTCAAGCAGTTCATTACAGCCACAACACCATTCACCTCTAGATAATTCAACATTGCCAAATCATTCATAGTCTGAGCGTCAATTGATCGGTAGGCAGAAAACTCTGGAAGAACTTTTTCTGAGAATTTGAAAAAATATGTTTTATAAAGTTTATTGCATTTTTGGTTCTCTATAAATGTATCTCAACCATCAATTTCAAACACTCGCCAAAGTCATCGGAGTACTTGTCCATGAACTCGTCGAAGACTTTCAAGTCCTCGAATCCCTGGAGGGTCGTATTTTATTTTATTTATTTACTTTTTGTTCACTTCCAGTTTTTAAGTTTGAGAATCCGAAAGTGTATATGGGTTACAGAATTTGAAGAATGGAGAAAAAACTTGGTTGTGTTACATTTTCTTCTTCTGATAAAAACCATTAACCTTACTACATATCCTTTACATATTCTTTACAGACATATCAAGTATTTTTATCTTCCATGAATTTCCAGTTAATTGAAGATTTTCACATGAGTCTGCTTGCTTATCAATTGATCATCACGAAGGCGATCCTTACGCAGTTGAGTCCTTGGCCGTAGAAGGGCACCATAGCATGAGCTGCATCTCCCAGGAGCAAGCCACAGCCCTTGTAGTTGTATGGAGAACACTGTGGTGGTTAGATGAATTAATAAATGCCTGGATGAATGAATGGAAGAATAAACGAATGCTAGTAAATGAAATAGATATTTTCGATTAATGAAGTGATAACTGAAAATTTTATTTTATTTAGCTTAATTTTTTTATCGTCTGTTTTTGTTTGCTAGCGTAGTACGTGACCAGGATTCCTCATAGGAATTCATTAAGTTTTTTTGACTTTTTGAGTGATCGACAGTTGGCAGAGAGCCCATCATGAATCTGATCCATTACACTGGTGGCAATGGTGTAAATTGAAACCACGTTGTTGGGACAAACGTCATCTATATCCCCGTTGAGGAGCGAATATGGTCGCATAAAGGAATGCATGGATAAATGCATGATTATATAATGGATGAATGCATGGATAAATGCATGATTATATAAATGGATTAATGCATGGATAAATGCATGATTAGATAAATGTATGAATGCATGGATAAATGCATGATTATATAAATGGATTAATGCATGGATAAATGCATGATTAGATAAATGTATGAATGCATGGATAAATGGATGATTAGATAAATGGATGAATGCATGGATACATAGAGAACTGAAACCATTGAGTGTACTCAACCTTGATTGAAACAAGAGGAAGGGGTGTTAGTTTCTGGAAGGTTTCAAGCACGGCTTTTCTGGAGAATTTCATCAAGATCAAACATTTCATAACCAACAAATCTTACATAATTAAATAAAATCTGAGCTATTTTAGACGATGTTATATAATCTAAAAAATTCCTTTCATTTTGTAAAATAACAAAAATACAATTCTCTAAACATAAAGTTGAAACTATGCAGGCATTTGTGACGCAAATCAGGCAAATATTGATAAAAATAGAGAGAAATATAAAATGTTCATCAAATAGACAGACTTAAAAAAATTCATGAGTCAATAAATAATTTTTATATTCTCATCGCTGTTTCAATAGAACGTCCGTTAATTAGTTACACGACCCCAACCTACTCAGTGATTAGGTCAAGAGCGTCGCTGAAGTATTTTCTGAAGAAGTCGATAATCTCCGTGTCGGTCTGGAGTTCGTCGAAGATCTTGAAGGGCATGAAGAGAGTCATGACGAAAGTGTGGTCTTCCACGTTGGGCAGACCAATCATCATGAAGTTTCCGCGTGGCCAGATGTGCAAAGAGTGCTTGTCCAGTGCGAACTGCAATGGAATTCACGAGAGATATGTACTTATCCCTTAAATTATGGGTTGTTTGAAAAGTTAATATTTTTATAAATAATTTTTCAATTGTTTTTAATATCAATTTTTGAATAATCCAATTAGGCTAAAGCGGGAAAGTTGATTGGAATTTTTTTTATCTGAAAAGTAAAATGAGCGTGACCAAAAACCAAGTCCAAAAGTATGATTTCACAAATGTGTGTGCGTGCATGCTTGCTTGCTTGCGTGTGCGTGTGTTTGTTTTTCTGTTTGATTTTTTTTTTGTTTCAGCGTTATAGTAAATATGTATTTTTTAAATTTTAAAAGTAAAAATCAAGTTTCAGAGTCTTTAGAAATCAAGTTTCGGAGCCTTTAAAATTCAAGTTTCTTTCAGATCGGTAACAAAAACACTTGAAATTCTCAAGATAGTCAAACACCTTTCAAGAATTGAAAACTTGTTGAAATATATTCTTCTAGATTTTTTTGTTTTTTATAAATCATAACTTATGTTATGGCTCTTTGGACTTAAGCAAAAATTTTAAATGTGAGAAAATCATATTTTTAAATCAATATTTATTTGGAAAAAAATGGTAATTTTCATATAAATTATTCTATGTAAAAGATAAATCACTTATAAATATAAAAGTTGAATTATAAATGGGAAAATAAATTAACACTTAATTTAAACAATTATTTTATGAAAAATTTAAAAACACTTCAAAAAGAACTTTGATTGTTTTCAAAATTACTTTGACAAAAATAATCGTGAATACTCTTTAAATTTGTATAAAAACCTTTTTAAAGTCAATATTTTGAATATATAATCTTTTATTATTATTATTATTCCAATAAAGTTATTTTGCTACTAATATTTAACTACCGATTACATCAAGAACATTTAAAACAGCTAACCATGTTTCAACACTAGACCATCCCTCCACAACCCCTACAGTCAAAGATGGGCACCAAACCATTAATCCGTTAAAACCTTATTAAACAAAAAATATATATTCGCGCATAAGCACCAAATGCTACGAAATGAGCTTTTTCCATTGTCCCAGCACAACGGGAAGTTATAGAAAAGTTGATTTTGTTAATCACACTGTAGTTCTAATCTATATAAACAATAAACAGGTTTTCACAACTAAAGTCTAAAAAGAACCTCTTTGATGTATCAAAAATTTCGATACATCAGCGAGAAAAATATTTCAAATAAATGTTCCACCTCTCCATCAGGCTTGGCGGGTATTCTCAACTCCATGTAGGCGTCAGGTATGAACTCTTGGCTGAAGTTGAACCTTCAAGAATGTACAAATTAGTCGTATTTAAAATTTATTATTATTTTGCTTTTATAATAACGTTTTCGAGTTTTTTATTAATACTTTTTAAGTTTAAGTTGTATCATTATTCATAGCTTGAAGCTCGTTCGCGTTTACGCCAGGTTCATAATATTCTTCGTTGTATTGTATTGCATAAGAAAGACACGATGATACCCTGTAAATATATTTTAGTCTACAAAACATTCAAATAAAAGTATAAATTAAGATAGGAACCGGGTTCACCTGCAGTTCTTCATCATCTGCGTTCGAAGCGATGAATAAGCTCCATCACATCCCATCACCACATCAAACTTCAGTTTTGACACCATTTGCTCATTTTTTAAACTGGAAAAAATATGTTACTTTTTTTTAAAATTCATTATTCCATTAACACAAAAAATGTCCGAAAAAATGGGCTTTTCAAGATAATAAAAAGTAAATGTATGAAGAAATGTGAGCTTTAGAGAGATAATCATCTAACTTTTGAAAAGATAGTGTCTTTCCTTCTATGTCACAACTGCGCAGCTTGAACTGAAAGTTGACATTCACTCCTTTGCGCTGTTCTGCCGCTGTGAGTGTTATATATCGTAAGATAACCAATGATGGAGTGCACTAGATAAACGTTTCACATTTAATGATACAGGTACACGTTTTTTTTGCTAGTTAGTACTAGATACCTAGGACTTGATAAAAATTTCTGAAAACTTAAAATTGGCATGCTCTGTTTCGATGAACTTTTGTAGAAAAATAATAAAGAAAAAGTTCATACGTGTGCAAAAGATCAGCCACAAATAGAATTTTATTTGGCATAATATGCATAAAATTAGTTACAAAAATTAAATTGGCACACCAAAGGTTGATTAACTGTTATATAAAAATAATAATCGACAAGTCGCTTACTATTCAATATGTTCACAAACACAATTTTAGTTTTCCTTTTATGAATATTGTGCAGAATTGTGTTTGGGGGTGAACTTTTTCAATAGAAATAATATTAATAAACTTTTTATATTTTTTTCTTTTCATCTAAAATTTCATCAACTTTTTTTATATAAAATCTTTTGTTAATTAAAATTATGTTTTTAATAGTTGTTTATACTTTTTTTCTAGGAATTTAATATGATTTTGTTTATTTTTTTTTCAAGTGATGACATGCTCTAGAAATATATTTTTGAAGATAGTACTTCTTGAAATTCTATCGAATCGAGTATTCTACTGGAACCTAAAGTGTAATAAGTTGAACACATAGATATAGTATATATATATTACTTGTTGTTTGTAGGATATCTATGGTTGAACACTTACATACAATGTTATACAAGTGTTCGACAAAGAAAATATTATAAAAAGTTATTATCAAAATAGGGATGTCTTATTACTGAATGATTCTATTTAAATGAATGGAACTTACCAGTTATTAAAATCTCATTCAGTTTTCTGCGGTCTATTGACATGATGTGCTGTTGAGTTTAGAAAAGATTTCAATTGGAATGTGAACTCTGTAGTATTCACATCAAATTATTTCTCACAACTCTCGTCGAAAAATGGTTCGCATTTTTCAAAACACAATGTTATTTATCGCTCTTCCACCTCCAAAATACTAAAAACTCACCTGATCTTTACTTCCATAAAAGATGAACTTGGTAGAACCATCTAGTCCATGGATCATCCTTCCGTACATCTCGATTCCATTCTTCGTCACCATCTCTTCCATCCCTATCATCTTCAGTGCCGTTCTTCCTCTCACCGACAACGCTAAGTTTATACTGCGACCAAAAATTTTTGAAGAATTTCTTATGTCTGTAAAGTTTTTACATTTTAATAGAGATAACTGAAGATTTTATTAATAATAATAATAAATTATGAAAATAATAAAATATTTAATTAATGCAAAATAATTTCCAAGAAACTGAATAAAAGTAAATTAACCGCAAAGGCAACCACTATGGCACCTAGCCAATGACTTGCACTCACCATCTCTCATTTCGTAAAGGTCAACCTTGTAACCTCGATCAGCCAGAATACATGCCTGCAAAGCACCCACCTGAGAATGGCAAGCGTGCTGAACTAAAAGCTTTTTGACTTAACCCTTTTGTTTAGTACATATAAATTTTCGAAAAATGTTTTGTGTGTTTTACCCTTTACTTCTGACAATTTTTTCAGTCATTTGGTTTACAAATTCAATTAAAAGATTTTCGGAATTTGAAAAAAAAAGATTTTTAATACTGAAGGTTTTGGAAATATGAGAGATCAATTATAAAAAAGTTTAAAGTTTGCGAAGACATCTTTAAAGTATTTAAAACTTATATAACTATAGTTATAGATTGAAGGGTCCAATTTGACTTTGAAACTTATTGTTATTCATAAGTTTGAGATCATACTTATGTAATTCGTCTTGAACCTTTCAATTAATAAAATAATTATTATCTCTCGTAACTTTATGTTTAAGTATCTAAAGTTCTTCATCTAAACCTATATACAAAAATTAGAGTTATTAAATCATAATTATCTTCATCTGGCGGGTGCAGTCAGAAGGTGTTTGTCTCGCGACATGAAATGCAATGCTTCTCAGCTTTGTTAACTGCCCATGCCTTTTACTGGTTGACTTCATACATTGTCTTTTATGGACTCTTATGAAACGTGAAAAAAATGGGGAACATGGACAGTAATGAAACTTAAGTGCATAGTGCTGGTGTTTGTGTGGAGAAAGTTGATGACCTGGATTTCAGTGAAGGTGCCAGTTTTCTAAGAAACTTTTGAGAAAAAAAAACAAATAAAATGAAGTCTGGAAGTATTTCGTTCTGTTTGCATTTTCAAATACTTGTGTGCAGCTTGTTAACAACCTCCAAACCACAAAAATTAAAATAAGGACGAGAAAAGATTATATCATTAAGAGGAGATCATGCGATGTGAATTCGCGTCATGGACATGTTTTAAATCTTAAAAGCTTTTTTTCTGCGAATATGAAATGTCTAAATCATAAAGACGCTAAATAATTGAGACAGTTTTAAAACTTTAAAACAATATTTATTCTAATTTATAATTAACTATTTTTATAAAGTTTAATATATTTATATTCTGAAACTATAGATCTTTTTAACGTGTAGAAATGTTATCTTTACAGTTATTTTTTATGCTTTAGATTTTAAAATGATTCTATTACTCACAGGTCCAGCGCCAATTATAGCAACAGTCTTGTTCTTGTCTATCATTTTCGCTTCAAATAAAGCAACAATTATAAAGTATCACTTTGGAAATATTCTATTGCAACAATTTCGATTTGAATACTACCAAAGAAGGCTTTTATATCCTAAGGTATATACAAGCATAGATATGAGCTGCATAACTTTGTATGCGTGCATTAAATGACACATTCTTAAAGTCTAAAGAGTAACATTTCTTGAAAGGAACAAATTACTTCACATTTCAGTAAAATTATTTATTTTTATTTGATACGTTTGAAGCTTCCTGCTTTAAAACGTTATTAAAATAATATTTAAATAATATCAAAGAGAAACTATATAATATGTAAAGGCTAGAAACCACGTTTAGGTGGAAATTAACTTCCAAAGAAATATTTTCAACAACTATTAGTAAAGTCTTTTTAAATTCCAATGCAACAAAATTCAGTCTTTTATTTATGTTTTGATTTCATTAAAATGCTTTCAAAATTTGAGAATAATTCATTACACTGAGTCAGCTGAAAACACACCTTCGCAAAAACATCGAATCATGCGAAGTGTCCCAACAACTCTTGTTCTTCAACCTCTGAACTTTGAACATTTAAACCTTTTTATGAACTTTTATTTGTCTTTGCAACTTTATGTAATACTTATAAATGATTGATTGGCTGTGCATAAAGTTTCAATTAAGTAAATAATAGTGTCAAAACAATTTTGTTATTTTTGTTAACGATTTGAACATATAATCTAGAAAAAATAATAAAATGAACATCTGAAAGTCTGATTGAATAACTAAAATTTCATTTAGAAACTTATGATTGAAATGTAACTTTTTAAAAATTGAAATAAAAACATATTATAATATAATTATTATAATAATTATTATCAGAAAAAATTTAATTTCATTAACTACGGGTATACTCTCAAAAGCTTAGCAATAATAACAATTTGAAGATTTTGACATGGTGGATTTTATTAACATTTATTTAACAAAATTATTGAATTCTTGATTTTTTAAAATTTGCACGTCTTATAAATGATTTTTTTACGGAATTCCAAGTCTAAACGAATCAGATTTATTCATCAAGGCTTTCTTATGAACTTTCATGCCAGGAAAAAGATCTGTCTACTTGAAATATTCAATCTTCAAATCAAAAATAAAACAAAAGAAATAAATCAAGAGAAAACTACTAAATAGCTACGTGTTTTTTTATTCAAAAGATAATTCCAAAAAGCGTGTATAAAATATATTTCAAAACGAAATGGTGAAATTGTTACAGAAAGATCACATCTTCGTTTTCTTTCGCCACTTGGTTCGTCTGTTCTGGAACCACACCTGCCGAGGAGAAGTTGAATCAAAATTAGAAATACGATGAAGCCTAAGAAACTTTTCATAGGAGAGATGGTAGAGATTGCTAATCCTTCTTATTGTGAGAATATTTATACTAGCTCATTTTTAATTAAAGACATATCACAAATATCATTTAAGTTGCAATAAGAATTCAGAACATTCAAATTTGATTTCCAGCAATATTTTCAAACTCTAATTTAAGTATTTAACAAAATATTTTTCTTAATTAAGCAAAAGGGTAAATCTTCATTTTTTAAGTAGCTTTAATAATTGAAACCACAAATAATTACAAATATTCAACAATTACGTTGACATAGACAATTTGTAAGTTCATCAATGTCAAGTAGGTTTTTCATGGAAAGGTTCCTAGAAAAATATCTTTTCGCTCCGATTAATCTATTCCTGCAGTTGTGTGAAGCAATATTGTATGAGTTCGCGGATCTCAGTATGTGATTTGGGGGAGGATGGCTGTTTTGATAGGTTTACAAATCGGCTCAAGCCTCTACCATCAGGTTATGTCAAGGTTTTCTATCAATAACTTCATTTTTCCATATAGATAAAAAAAATTAATTAAAAATATTAATTTATCTTTTTTAAATGATTATCATAAAAAGTATAGTATCAAAAAAGTAATTTAATATTCGAAAGAGATTTTCATGATAAATTTAAAGAGATTTTATTTTTAAGATCTCGCATTGAATTTTCTCAGAAACAAAACTTGAATATCTTCAATTTCTATATTATTTATTGCTTACATCAAGATTAGATTATAATATTCAATGTAAAATGTTGGAAACTTTTTTTATTATAATTTCATTAATTCTATTTACAACTTGACAATAATTTTGTGACTTGGAATAAAATATGCTCTTCTATTAAAGTCCATCAACTTTTTCATCACATTTTTCATTGCATTCTTTCTTACTACCGCTCTATCTTAATTCCGCGTATATTCTTCTTCTGCCCTCTACCAAAGCTCCATTTTTTGTGAAGTCACAATTTAAATGTAGGTTAAGTTGCGTGAATGACAAAATGTATAAAAAATGAAAATGCAACTATAATTTTCTTCCAAGCCATATTTATAGCATCTTTTGCATTAACGATTACATTTTTATGAGCCCATACTCATTTAGGTTCAACGCTGCGTTGCACTGAACCACCTAATATACACCTGTATCTGAAAATATTAGAAAACCAGTAATACACAAGACGCTCCAACATAACTTAAACGAGAAATCAATCGGTATGAAAGGCAAGCGGCTCTTGTTCAAAGTGATAACAACCTTGCTTGATGTCCGGTTAAAAACCCGAGAATTCACACAAGGAGCTGTAAGAACCGACAAATGAAGCTAAAAGACGGACTATGGAAGAGGCACCCATCCAGATAAAAGTAAGCGAACCCCCCTTTCCCATCACATCCCTTACCGATGCTACCATCTGCCAAGATTAGTTTCACTCAAAATGCAAGTGAAAGTTTAACAATTAAGGAGATGCTTTTTAAGTAAACGTAGGTTTTCACGATATGAACTCAGGAATCTGCGAAAATCCATAATTTTAACCTAGCGATTTATTTTACATCATTTACTCAAATTTTAAAAACATTCGCATTAACTAAATTTATATCATTAAATTATTTTTTATATAACTATAAAATATTTAAACTTTGTATTTTTTCGTATTTTTTCTTCCTTCAATTCTCCGAAAAATCTCAAGGCTCCATTTATTTTACAACTTTATACATTAACTTTTGCACTAATAAAAACGACCAGATTGACTGCGATAGAATTCCATTTCCCACATATCAAAGGCAATTTTCTTGTTGAAAGATTGTAATTACAGGTAAATTTATATCAAAATGGAAGAGCAAAGACAAGATTGTCAGCGGGGTGGAATCAAGTGTTGAACAATTAACTGTACATATTTCTAGAAGAATCAATGAGGTCCCCTTCGAGCAATGCGCGATGACATAAGAGCTCCAGCTGGGATTCTTGTTACGTGATCTTTCTTATATTAGCGGCCGTGGCTTACTGTGTGAGAATGTCTTAATTGGCTTAATCATGGCAGCTTAGAAATGAATGCCCAGGAAAATAACTTGTCGAAAATATTTACGATGATTTTAAATCATTATGTTTTATGTGAAAATAGATTATCTTTTTTTGAAAGGCTTCCAATCAAATAAATTTTTTACTAAAAACATATCTGACTATCAAACAGGTTTAAAAATCTAATTTTATGTTTTTTAAAATTTTTTTCACAAATTATTATTTTTCTTTAAAAAAACTATTATCAGCCTACAATTGCTCTTTTGAATACTTAAAACGCTAAATTTTAGCGACTAAACTCTTTAACTCAATTTACTGACTTACTCTATTCCAGTTTAAAGTAGCCCACATTCACCCCACTACCCCCCTATGACTTCCATCCAACCACGCTTACCCCATCCAACCACGCTTACCCCATCCAACCTCTTTTAACCCGCTTTCATCCAAACATGCCCTCCAATCTTAACTTTTCCAATCAAATTCGACCTACCCACTCCAACCTACCGACTCCTACCTTAACTTGCCCATCGGTCATGCCAAGATGGTAGGCGAGATTATTCCTCTCTGGCCCGGTCAAGTACTTGCTCTCTTCGAACACCTTCTCGAGCATGAAGATCTGCGTCCCGTTGAAAGTGGGCCTGCTGTGGTGTGAGCGCTTCAAAGACCCGCCAGAGTCGCTGGGTGTTGGAAGAGGGTCTTTGAGGTTGTCGGATTGATCGGCAGAAGTTTGTGGTGTGTGGGAAGTGTTGAAAGCTTGTGGACTGTGTGTGTACTTGAAGGGGGTAGTTTGAGGATTGTATGAGTAGAGTTTTTGCGGATATGCCTGATGTTGTGAGGGGGATATCATCGGGTGTTCTGTGACATTGTTGAGGCCTGCATGGCTTTGATCAAAGTTTCTAGAACGTCCAAAAAACGGGAAATGTTGTCTGAAGTAATTTGCTTGAGGTGGCGTGTGTGGATTGATGTGTTCATTGTAGTATTGGTTGTATGGCGGTGAAAGTTTAGAAGCCAGGTTGTGTTGCATGTAGTTGTAGTAAAGGCTGTGCAGGCGGTCAGAGTAACAACTAACAGTGCTAGAAGCGTCATAAGCGTTGTGGTTGGTGGTGTTGTTGCAAGAGTTGCTGTAGTTTGCAATTTTCGATTGGTCTGTTCTGTTGAATTGTTTCATGTCATTTTGAAAATTCGGTGGGAGGTTTTTGCAAGGACTGAACGAATTAGGATTAGGAAGCTTGCTATTGTTGGTGAAAAATTGTTGGTTTCTGTCGCTGTTGTGGTTGTTGTTGTGGCTGTTGTTTTCTTCTACAACATTTTCGGCCTCTCCGTTATACATTGCGCATGCGAAACCGACTTTGTTCGTCATGTTGAATTCATCTGCTCCCCTTGCCTTGTAGTCATCGCTGAAACCAGGCGAATAACCGAATGCCTTATCATCATCATAACCATCACGATTCTCCAGGTGCTGTTCATCGAAATACTGACCCGAGTCCCCATCAACTCTCAGCCAATTAGGGGACAGCATTTGGTTGCCAATGGATACGTCAATTGGTTCCTTAGTAACGCTTGCCATGACAACCACAATTATTAACAATAAATTATAATTTCTTTTATTCTTATTTTTATAGTATACTTTTTTTAACCAAAAATTATATTAATCTTTCTTAAAGTTTATTTAATATAATTTTATAGATATTTTTTAAGTTTTATATGGAATTTATTATAGATATAAGATCACTTTGAAAATTCGATAAATTCACATGAAGTTAAAATGGGAGTAGATTCCTATATATTTAAATTAAAACTTTTTAATATTTTAGAAGTTTTTTTTACAATTAACAGATCTAACGTCTTGGGGCTTAAAAACATATACTCTTGGACATTCAATTTTATTCTATATTCATCTTTTTATTTAATTTATTTTATGTTTTCCACAAAAATCAATTCTCGCTGAATTCAATCATTTGAGTATTATCTTAGCCTTTTACAATTCTATTTTATTTTAAAAATAATTAAACCTCTTTTTCAATTCGAATACTCAAACGAATTTTTCTTTTTAAATAATGTCATCAAAACTACCACTGCCTCAAAGGGGCCAAGACCTTGCCATCCTTCAGGCAGTTTTATAGTCTTGAGGTGTCGCTTAGAGGTGAGAAAATCAATTGTGGGAGGAGCCAGGTAGATGATTGATGGCTTCTTATGCACTGCTGATCGCTCTAATCCGTAATTAATGGCTAGAAATGACGGATGTACGATAAAGACACATGCCATATACCACATATATAACTATATAGTTAATGTGTTATATTAAAACACTTACATTTATATTAGCCTCTAAGAATGTTTCAGCATTTTTCTTGAGCCTGTTGCTTGTTTCATGCAGTGAAGATGGGACGAATGTGAGGGAGAGAGTGACGAAGAAGCTGATTGGAATGCGCTGAAACATCAAAGCGCTTTGAAGGGTGATGAATGGCCATCCGATGGATTGATAGGTGGGTGGTGCATGGATTGGTGATGAATTTGTGGACAGTGAATGAGTCGGTGGTGAATGGGGGGTACAGTAGATGAATGAAGAAATATGGATAAACACTGGATGAATAAATATATTATTATTAACAATTTATACACTTTTTCAAGTGTTCCGATGGGAAAAGGCACAAATGTATGCAATTGAGTAGTGTCAAAGAGGATGTGTAGGCTGGAAATACTCTGCTTTGATGTGTCAATTACCGCATAGGAAGGGGTGTTGGATGAGGTCGTTCTTGATGAAAAGAAAATCGCATTTTAAAACTTTTTTATACATTTTTTTACAATGATTTGTTTTAAATATATTTTTTTAAATTAAAATTTTAGATTTACAAGTTGAAGCTTTACACGTACCATACTTCAAGGTTAAACGCTAAAGAATTCATAGAAAATAATAATTCTCATCAAACTGGTCCAAACAATAATCAATCGTAGATCCACACTGAACAAATAAATGGTTTACAGCATAAAAGAACAAAGGGAACAATTAATGGTCGAGACAATGCCCTAATGAGAGTGCAAACACACAGACACTTGCTCGGAATAGCCTTGTTTTCCGTACCTCAAAGACCCCACCCGCCCATGCAGCCAAATATGCCTTCCTCATTCCTTTCTTTTTTTTCAATTAAAAATGTATGAACACACGCACATACAAATACATAAGTATAGAAATCTATTTGTATGTGTATTTTTATTTGTTTAATAAATAGAAATTTTAAAAATTTGACACCATAATGCTTTTATACACACAGCAACTCTAGCCAATAATATTTTTAACCTTATAATATATTTCTTCATTTTCAATTACTAGCTAAATTTTTATTAGCAAAATTTTATTTTTAATGTTTTTTACGAATAATTCTTAACCACTAGTAATAACGGTATTATAAACTAATTGTCCAAAATATTACTCTTTTGAATTGATTAACACTCTGAAATTGAAGATAATTGTTCCTTCAAAGTCATTTAACAAATAATTCCCTAAAATATAAATCTTTTGAGATTGATGATGAAGCAGCTAACGTGCTCAAGATAACCACTGCGTCCATCCCTTCTATCCAGCAATCTGTTCACTCACCCATCCCGACCAATCAATCATTTAAATCTGTCATCCACCCATCCATCTATTCTGGCTTACACACATGCTGAGTTAAAATCCTCAAATCGTGACGCACGCTTGAATAAATTATTCATTTCTATAAAGAATAATTTTATAACTAATATAATTAAATATATTATTTTGGATTAATAATATATTTTTTTATGTAATAAAATTTTTGATATTTCAGAAACCGATATCATGAAGACATTTTGAAGGTGTTATATAGACTAGAAGGAAAATTACATTACAGTAAGATAAAAATATACTTGTAAACTTTTAAATACCGTAAATCACCAGATTGTTCGGACACCCATAATGTTCAGACAAAATCCTTTTTCGTTTAAATAATTGTTTATATGGCCTTTATTTCGAAAATAAACTTCAAAAGCTAGACTCTATCTGCTAGAGTGTTACAGACATATACCTATAGTAATATATACTATATATATATATACTAAACTATATATATATGTATCCTATATATATATATGGTTACAGACTACAGTATCAATCAATCAATCAATCACTAATAATTTGTATAGCGCCCTTTACTAAGTGAACAAAAGCGCTCAGCCATCACGTCCCAAACAAGTACGTCTTCAGGCCTCGACGGAAAGTTATGAGTGACTTAGTTGAAGTTAAAGAAGAAGGTAAAGAATTCCATAAAAGAGGACCGCAGTAAGAAAAAGAACGTTTAGCAAAAGAGTGTTTAACTGGAAAACGAAAAGAACGATTAAACTTTAATCATTAAAGGTAGATGATCTTAGACCAGATTTAGGGGGTTGTTTAATTAGATTTTTAAGATAGATTGGAGCATTACAGTTATGAATTTTAAACATATTTAGGCATATTTTAAAAGTCACTCTAGATCTCAAAGGTAGCCAATGTAACAAACGAAGATAAGGAGAAATGTGAGAAAACTTAGGAGCACGAGCAACAAGACGAGCAGCACAATTGAAGGTTTTATTTAGAGGAGCCAAAGTAGTATTAGGGAGACCATAGTAAAGAGAGTTGCAATAATCAATCCTGGACAGAACTAGAGAAGATACAAGAAGTTGTAGGGTAGGATCATCGAGAAAAGGAAGAAGCTGTTTAATACGACGAATGTGGAAGTAGCAAGATTTAGAGACAGATAGAATTTGAGGAGCTAAAGACAAGTTAGAATCAAAAATAAAACCAAGGCTACGAATAGAAGATGAAGGGTTTAGAGAAAGTGAAGAGGGGGGAGGCAAAACTAAAGAAGGAAGAGATAGTAAAGACTTTGATTTTTTATTGAAATATATGAGTTCAAATTTGTCCGGATTAAGTTTGAGAAACATAGAAGAAGCCCAAGAGATTATAGATTGAAGACAGAGAGTTAATTTATCAACAGTAAGGTCAAGAGAAGAGTCAGTAAAAGATGTATAAATATAGGAGTCGTCAGCATAAATTTGACTGTTTAGAGAAGATGACGAAATAATATTAGGTAGTTCCGAGGTATAAAGAATAAAAAGTAAGGGACCAAGAATTGAGCCCTGTGGAACACCATAAGATAAAGAAACAGAAGAAGAACGAGAAGATTCTATTGATACATAGGAAGTTCGCTCAGAAAGGTAGGATTTAAGCCAGATAAGAGAGGAACCAGAAATATTAAAGGAAGAGTCTAAAACATTTAATAAAAGCGTATGGTCGACAGTGTCAAAAGCAGCTGAAAAGTCAAGGCATAAAAGAAGAGAAGAGGCATTAGAATCAGAAGTTAAAATAAGGTCATTATAGAGTTTAGTAGTGGTAATTATGACGAGCAATAATACTCGTAATTGAATTACAATATAATTAAGAATAATTTAATTTGACTAATAGAAAGAATAATGAAAAAATAAATTCAATAGTGATCAAATTAAACACTTTTGGAATTAACATTTAAAAAAATTTAATCAAATAAAAACTAATTATCAAATGTACAAAAATATAAGTGACTCAAAAAACTATTTTTAAATATTGAAGTTCTTGGCTGATTATCTTTTTATTCTAAGGCAAAAAGGGTTTTCCACCTACTAAGTTCTAAGCAGAAAAATATTAATTTATTAAACTAAGCAGTATCGAATATTTTAGTAAATTAAACAATGCTTACCAATAAGGATTATACTCGTTTTAATGACACATTAGATGCATTCTTTCAAAAAAAATGAAACACAGGAAGGTTTCGTCAGTTTATTGAAAAAACGATGTAGGACTAATAAATCGTCCAGCAAGAAGCTTTTATTCCTTGTCCTCCTCCTCCTCTTCATCCTCATTGTTGATCTGGAAATACTTGAGTTCGTAGGATTCCTTGTTGCTGGCAACCACCCTGAGCCAGTCCCTCAGGTTGTTTTTCTTAAGGTACTTCTTCGTCAGGTACTTGAGGTATCTGAGTGTGCCAAGAATTAATTTGTTATAAAGATATTAACATAAGTTAAATAAATATTAACTTTAAATTTTATACACTTAAAAAACAATGATCGGTAGAAAAATTGAACCTTTTAGAGAATGGGATCTCAGAGCTGACAACGATCTTTGTCTTCTGCCTTTCAAGAGTCACGTTGGTTCCGAGGTTTCCGGTTTTCTTGTTAACCTTGATCCTTTCCAGCAGAAAGCTCTCCTGTGTGGAAAATAGTCGGCTTTATTGTTCTAGGGAATTTACCCTAGTAGCCAACTAATTAGGGAAGATAACCCTAATTTTTCGATTTGTATTAGAAAAGCGATAAAAATATTTGCCATATTTATAATAATTGGAAAAATAAAAAACAACGAACTAACAAAATCAGCACAATCCATGATTGAATCTTCAACAGGGTGAGTGCAGTCAATCGTGAATTTGAGAGAAGTTTTCTTCTTCTTCAACTTGGGTGGCATGCTTTTAACATGTCTCTAGAAAAAACATTTAAAAATGATTTGAATTTAAAATTAAATTATAACTATTTTAGAAAACAAGTCTTACACGTTGCGGCTTGACAGTAGCGACCATTTTGGGATGAGATAAATGGGAAAAAGAAAGTTAGAAAGAGTAGAGATGTGATATGCCTTTGAGATGTGATGTTTTAAATTTTTTTGTGAAAAAATGTGCAAATAAAAACAAAAACTCTAACAAAGTTACTAAAAAATATATAACAAATTTAAATGACAAAACATATTTTTATATGAGTCAAAACTTCATAGGCTTTATGAAACGATTAATTTCTAATTTGCAATGTGTGTTTTTGTAGGAACCTCATTTTTTTTGACAATTATTATTTTGTTAAAAGTCAACAGTGTTGACAGTTTGATTCATTTACGCCTAATCGGTCTAGGATAATTTAAACATTAATTTTTATTTTTTATACGTATCTTCTTGTTTTTAACTAGTTTTAATTATTTTTCAATTTCAAAATAATTAAAATATTTGTTAATAATCATAATTATTGCATATTACGTGTACGTCCTGTAATATCGTACCTTTAAAAACCACTTTCGACTTTTAAACGTCATCATTTTAAATCTTTAAAAAACTTAATACTTTGCAAAAATTTGAGGAAAGCTGGGTTTTGGCAAAAATTTCATTTTCAATATTCATGAAATAAGTTCTTTCTTGTTACATGTCTGGCATATTTTTATTAAAAGGAGCCTTATGAATAATTAAATCAATGGAGAAATCCGAAACTGGAGTATACCTGGTGTTGGGGGAGGTAAACCTTCTGTTGACTGCAATCAGGAGGAACACTAGATGGACCTCCCATAACTACCATGTAGGAACCTTTATGAACACATAACACATATTTTAAATAAAATAAATTCATAATACTAATTTTTTTATGTTTTAAATTTCCATATTTTTTTCAATAGTTTTATTTGAAATACTTTTAGAGTGAAAATGAAAACGAACTCATCTCCAACATGGTCAAGCTTAAAAACATATTAAATGAAATCACAGGTAAATAAAAATAATTATATATCTGTATCTAAATTCCTGGCCACTCCACTCAACTACATGCTATCCACCAACCAAGATTTCACTTTCCCAAAAACAACATAGAAACTCCAAACTGAAAGCACCATATAAGCTCTAAACCGAACCCACTACCAAACCCCGCATAGAATTGAGCAGCATCAGCAGCACAGAGTTTCTTTCTCCCTTCCTGGCAATCATCCGCTCTGAAGAAATCACTGGCCCAATCACAGGGCTCGCCCTCACCTCCATCAACAAGTTCCTCTCCTACCGACTCATTGGTTGGTTACTTGGGGCTATCTCCTGCTTTACTATTGGTTGGGGGTTTTAGCATAAGGGTTATCATTGGCTGAAGGGAGTCTATTTGTTTGTCATTGGTGCTTCTTTATTACTATTTGGATGACACTTTCACCAGCGCTACTTTGTATATTGATACTCTCACTAATTATGATGCTGATTTTTAGTGGAATCCATTATTAACTACTGAATAGGTACAACAAAATCACCACCATCTTGACCGCTTCTCCAATTTGTCCACCACCACCACCACCACCATAATAATAATAAGAAGAATAATCACCCTGACAGAGCACGGCAGTGAACAGTCAACAGCGACAGCAGTTGAGCAAATAGCTGACGCCGTCACACACGCCAGGTAGCTATGACGATGATGATGATGATGATGATTATGATTATGATGATGATGATGATTAGGATTATGATGATGATGATGATGATGATTAGATGATAATGATGATGATGAGGATTTTGATGATCATGATGTTTATGCAATGCTATTCAAAAATTCCTCAGAGGGGTTAGCAAATAGCTTGAAGGTCTTAGTTGTGCAGAGTTTCGGTTATATTGGCAAGGTGTATCCAATGTCGATATCAAATATTAATAAATAAAGTCAGTCACCATCATTGTTATGAATAAGTCGCCATCATCATCATTATCACCGCCATTATCATCATCATCATCATCACCACCACTACAGGTTTGTGGGAACGGATCCCAGCTCAGACGAAGTGATTCTACTTGAGATTCTCTATGTTAGTTTACTATTTTGTTTTAGTTGTTGTTATTGTTTTTGCTGTTGTTGGTTTTTGTTGTTTTGTTGATTTTATTGTTGTTATTGGTTAGTTGTATGAGGTTTTATAAGTTATGTGTCAATGCAGTGGTCAGCAACTCATGCAACGACAACACACTATTCAAGGTAAGGAAGCAATAACTTACACGTAAACTGATGTTGCGCAAGCACAACAAAATGCAACAATGAAACTAAAAAATACAAAGCAACAAAAACGACACAACATCACAACATAATAAAAAAAGACAACAAACAACACAGACGAAAAAAACTAACAATTGCAAAGCTACTACACAACATCACCACGACCAACAACACCACAACCAACGCCACAACCAACAACACAACCAACACCACAACCAACACCACAACCAACACCACAACCAACACCACAACCAACACCACAACCAACACCACAACCAACACCACAACCAACACCACAACCAACACCACAACCAACACCACAACCAACACCACAACCAACACCACAACCAACACCACAACCAACACCACAACCAACACCACAACCAACACCACAACCAACACCACAACCAACACCACAACCAACACCACAACCAACTCCACAACCAACACCAAAACCAACACCACAACCAACACCACAACCAACAACAACAAACACCACAACCAACAACCAACACCACAACCAACAACAACACAACAACAAAAAACCAACAACACAACAACACCACAAAAACAACTACCACACAGGTGCTACGTTCTCTGATGCTGAGTGCCAGTGGAGTCTTTCTGACGAACGAGTCGGTGTGTGAGATCATCCAGTCCTGCTTCCGCATCTGCTTCGAGATGAGGCTGAGTGGTGAGTGGAAAGAGAGAGGTGGGTGAGTGGAGTGAGAGAGGTGGGTGAGTGGAGGGAGAGAGGTGGGTGAGTGGAGGGAGAGAGGTGGGTGAGTGGAGGGAGAGAGGTGGGTGAGTGGAGGGAGAGAGGTGGGTGAGTGGAGGGAGAGAGGTGGGTGAGTGGAGGGAGAGAGGTGGGTGAGTGGAGGGAGAGAGGTGGGTGAGTGGAGGGAGAGAGGTGGGTGAGTGGAGGGAGAGAGGTGGGTGAGTGGAGGGAGAGAGGTGGGTGAGTGGAGGGAGAGAGGTGGGTGAGTGGAGGGAGAGAGGTGGGTGAGTGGAGGGAGAGAGGCGGGTGAGTGGGAGGATAGTGGACAATGAAAGTGATCTTGACTGCATCATATATTTAGATTGTAGATACGGAATGATGAGGACGATGAGGACAAGTGGGCAGTAACTACAAATGAGGAGCGGGGATGGCTTAGATGGTAGACGTCGGACTTGCAACTCAAAAGTTGCCAGTTCGAATCCGGATGTGCAACCGTGAACTATCATATACCTAGTGTTTATGATGCGGTGTTCGCGACGTATGCATTGAGAGATGTGTACGTCGTATAAGAACCATGTTTCATTGAACCATTGTAACATAACCTGCGTCTGTCAGAATAATAAAAAAAGATAAGAAAACGGGTCGATTGTGCGCTGCAAATACAGTGCAATGTCATTAATCGTGGTAGAATAAATCAGACTAAATAAAAATGGAATGCACTGAGGAGGCATGAATGGAAATGATGCGTTGAATGGTTCTCATTATACATCGCCAGCCTGCTTCCCAAGTAAAAACCAGCACTGAAGCTTTTACTGAACCTACTATGGTCCACTTCCACAGCCACAACACAACCACCACGACCATAACAAGCACCACGACCACAACACCCACCACGACCACAACAACCACCACGACCACAGCACCCACCACGACCACAACAACCACCACGACCACAACAACCACCACGACCACAACAACCACCACGACCACAACAACCACCACGACCACAGCACCCACCACGACCACAACAACCACCACGACCACAACAACCACCACGACCACAACAACTACCACGACCACAACAACCACCACGACCACAGCACCCACCACGACCACAACAACCACCACGACCACAACACCCACCACGACCACAACACCCACCACGACCACAGCAACCACCACGACCACAGCAACCACCACGACCACAACAACCACCACGACCACAGCACCCACCACGACCACAACAACCACCACGACCACAACACCCACCACGACCACAACAACCACCACGACCACAACAACCACCACGACCACAACAACCACCACGACCACAGCAACCACCACGACCACAGCAACCACCACGACCACAGCACCCACCACGACCACAACAACCACCACGACCACAGCAACCACCACGACCACAACAACCACCACGACCACAGAGTTGCTGTGCAAGTCGGCAGAGCACACGTTGGTGGACATGGTGCAGTTGCTGTTCGGCAGGTTGTCCGACTTCAAAGACGACCCTAGGCAGTCGCCCCTGAGGAAGGTGTTTGTTGTTGTTGTTTGTTGTTGTTGTTGTTGTTGTTGTTGTTATATTTCAACGTGCTGTTTTATTTATTGGTTTTGATGCTGTAGCCATGGTATAGTTGAAAGGGTATGTTTTTGGTTGTTGTGGGTGTTATGGTAAGCCATAACATAGATTCGCCCTCAACATATCACCCACCCACCTTCTCACCCACAACATCTCACGCACCAACAACACTGACTCATCATTCCATCTCACCCACCAACAACACTGACTCATCATTCCATTTCACCCACCAACAACACTGACTCACCATTCCATCGCACGCACCAACAACACTGACTCACCATTCCATCTCACCCACCAACAACACTGACTCATTATTCCATCTCACCCACCAGCAACACTGAATCATTATTCCATCGCACGCACCAACAACACTGACTCACCATTCCATCTCACCCACCAACAACACTGACTCATTATTCCATCTCACCCACCAGCAACACTGACTCACTATTCCATCTCACGCACCAACAACACTGACTCATCATTCCATCTCACCCACCAACAACACTGAATCATTATTCCATCGCACGCACAGCTCAAGATGCGCACAGGCAGTGGCCTGGTCGAGTGCACTAAGACACCTCGATTGCGCAAGAAGTCGCCCAAGGTGAAGGCCAAAAGTCGACCTCAACACGTCTCCAAGGAAACCATCAACATGCAAGACTCATCCAGCTTCAACCAGCAACCGTCATCGTCGTCACTCACAAGTTTGTGGGTGGGTTGTTTGTGTGCGTCTGTGTGTGTGTGTATGGGTATGGGTGGGTGGGTTGTTTGTGTGTCTGTGTGTGTGTGTGTGTATGGGTGGGTGGGTTGTTTGTGTGTGTCTGTGTGTGGGTATGGGTGGATGGGTTGTGTGTGTGTGTCTGTGTGTGTGTGTGTATGGGTGGGTGGGTTGTTTGTGTGTGTCTGTATGTGTGTGTGTATGGGTGGGTGGGTTGTTTGTGTGTGTCTATGGCTCTATGTTTATCGGGATCGTGGCAACGTGTGCAGGTGCAATAAGCAGCAAGAAGAGCAACAACAAACGCAACACCAACAACAACAACAACAACAACGATGACGAACATGACGAACATGACTTGAACGCCAGCAACGACACCATCAACACAAACATCGACTCGGCAAACAGCGTTGATGCTGACGTAACTGCATCAACAAGCAAAGAAAACTTCACTACTGAAAACGTCACTGACGACAACATCAACAACAAAAACAATAACTTCATTAATGACAACAACAACAACGACAACGATACAAACAGCGACAGCATCAACCACAGAGCTGTCAGAGTTCCAGACACCTTAGACCTTTCTCCTGAGTATCATCATCACCATCACCCTGATCAAGATCATCATCAAGACCATCAAGATCATTACCAGGAGGGTATCACGCCTGCCAGTGAGGGTCCTGAAGATGCAGTGGTGTGTTGTGATTGTGGTGGTTGTTAAGCTTCAAGGGGTTTATAACAATATTATTTAAAAAATTAATCAATTTTTAGTTTAATTACACAGAATTATTCGATTTCAGGACATGGGGAAAGAGAATTACGTTTGGGTTGGTTGAAAGGATGATAATGATAATTATCTTAAGAATATAAAATTCTTAAAACTTTTTTATTTCATTAAATGAATCTCTAGACGTCTTTTGAATCAATATTAAAATTTTTGAACGATTTAGTTTTTATAAATTTTTCATTTTATAATTTTTTTGGGTTAAATTTCTGAAAAAGTTATTATTGATAAGCTTTTGAAAAATAAGATATAAAATATCAAATTGATTTATTATTTACTTAGTTTTATATTATTTCAAAATTATCTTCGAATATATTTATCATATTTTTATTTATCTTCGGAGTCTTTTAAGAATTGTACTTTTTTATTTCTAAATGTTTTTAGTATAGAATATTTATTGTTTTAGAGCATTATGCACTCCTTTCATCATCATCATCCTCATCATCATCATCATCATCATCATCATCATCATTATCATCATCGCCATCATCATCGTCATCATCACTTGCATGTTAGGTTGATAACATAGGCTGTCCTACCTCAACTTACGACACTGTCACTCCCTCTGACCCACCTATCGACCATATCCTGGTGTGTTGACTTTCATCATCATCGTCACCATCATCAGCACCATCATCATCGTCGTCATCATCATCATCATCATCATCGTCAGCACCATCATCATCGTCGTCATCATCATCATCATCATCATCATCGTCAGCACCATCATCATCGTCTTCATCATCGTCATCATCATCATCGTCATCATCATTGTCATTGACATCATGGTCTTCCACATCTTCGTCATTATAGTTTTCAACTTAATGAATCAGTCTTTCGTGAGGATGTTAATTCAGTTCTATTTGATACAAAGTCTTAGTTTGTTTATCTACGAAAGAGTATTCATAAACAATTACAAATACCGCATACCAGCATAAAACCATATAAAATTATAAAAATAACGACAATACGAATTTTAAAAAGCACACACAAATTCACATACCTACACAGACTAGCAATAGTGAGGAGGCACACAGAAAGGAGGACAAGGAAGAAGAGAGAGAAGGAGGGCTGGACGAGAGGGGGAGTGAGGAAGAGGGCAAGGAGGAGGAGGAGGAGTTTGTGAACCAGAGGGGTGTTCACTTTACACCACATGTGGCAGA